>OX235264.1:123661589-124141074 GCA_944472135.2 Trichobilharzia regenti | reverse complement strand
TGAGTCCATTCTCATTCCATCTGCTTTCACATATTCCCAGAACTTGGATTCCGTATCTTTTCATCTCGTTTGCGATCTGGGCAGCTTTCCCAGTCTCGTACATAGTTCGGACGTTCCATGTTCCTACACAGACTTTTTCTTTTGGTCCAAGGAGGTTCATCATACTGAAGTTTCTGTAGCAATTTTTGTTTACAGGGTTGAGTTGCTAGCCTCACGCCTGAGAAAAGAATGATTACATTAAGTAAAAGTTTAGAGAGAAGCAACCTTTTCGGTTGCTCCCCTCAAAATCAGAAAATAACGGACAAACAATGAGAACAACATCAACAAAGGAAACAGTTCACAGAAAAAAGGGCAAAAAGCGACGACAACTATACAATCAGACAACATGCAATATAGTTCAGCACAGTTAACTAAAATGATATCTTAACCATAAACTCACTGAATACATATATATATATATATATATCTACCTATCAAAATTATTGTGTGCGCTGTCTCCATACAAACGGAAATTGACAGTACTATGAATAACACAACCAGGATGACCTGAGGTGTGATCACTTTCCATTACTGGGCACTTCCCTCACTCTAATACACTGGTTTTTACTAACCATGTCACGAGTAGACTGTCCTTCAATGAAATATGCTACAAATAACATTTGTCAACGAAACCAGCACCTGTCAGGTTATCACTGAATGAAGTGGAATCACTGATGTTTCCAAACTACTGTGCATTTTCCATTATTTATCATCTCCAACCAGTGTGATTGTGAATTGCACACCGAACATCCTAGACTGACATGTGCACAGCGACTGACCGATTTCATATATATATGGAAGTCACTTTCTTAGTATCACTCACAGTATCACACAGGAACTATGTGATAGTGTCACTAATTCATCTATGTCAGTTACCCCTCACCTCTCAACCAGTGACCAGCACTGACTATCCAGATAATCAGTCATTAACACTGACACGATTAGGCAGGATGGAAATATGTCAGATGATTTCGGAATAAGTCGATATTTATGGAGCTAGTTGAAGAGGTCACGAAGAATATATTAAAGTGTTTCTTGTCCGATACCATTTGAATTAAAAGAGTCGTCAACGGCCGAAGGAATAAGGTAGCTATAATTGGAGAAGTAAAAACTGTCCCAGAATTCGAATACTCAGAAGTCATCAATGATTTGCAATGCGTGTCGGTGGCTAGTGCAGTAGTTAGTACCGAAGTGTGATATTCGAGGATGAAGAAACACTATTGAAGGTATTATATTCGTGAGGATTCAAAACCAGATTGAAATATGAACTCCGTCACGTATTCACCTGAATGTCAGAACCATCGATGATACAGGGATACTGTTCGTATTTCTCTGCTTATATTGAAACATAATCCGCAATTTGAACCAGCAACAGTGATTCAAATGAAGGACACATTCTAGTTCGGCATCTTACATTCAAATCAGACGCTTGCGTAGAAATGATATTTCTAGACATGGAATGAAATGGCACCATCAACGCGATCCAGAATGTGAAACATAACGCTAATACACTTGTGATAAATATGAGAATATGACAGCAGTTGGGAAGGATGAATCGCTATCCCCTTTTCGATAATCGGACTATTCTGGTGTTTGAAGACAGTTCGGGCTAATAAGTGGTGAATACAAATTGATGCTGGCTGAACATTCATGATTGAAGCCGTGATCTGGTTTTATGCTGGTTAAATTCAAGTTGAATACAACAAGCTGATTAGCGAAGCGTTAGCATTAATTTGTGCCTACGTGTTCTCCTCACGACAAACACTAATCAACTTCAACTGGAGAAATCTGGAGCTTTTCACAACTCTCGCCAATGTTAACAGCATCCAATCAAATGCAGGCGGAACTAACAAAGATGTCAAATATTATGCTTCGGACAACTCTCAGTGTGCGAGTGATGTGTTGTAGTTCTATCTGTACAATATTTAGCTTGAGGCGTCGAGGATAAACACAAAACCTGATTCGTAATGCGCCGATGAGAACAACTGAAATACTCACTGTAAAATGATGGAGAATATATCGATAAAACAACCTCACAGTTCAAGAACGTGAGTTGTTTATGATAAACTCTGAGAAATATCTATTTACAAATGGGTGTCGTCTGCCCATTCTAACTAGATTTTGCATTTGAGGAAAAAGATGTTGTTTCACAGATATTCGACCAAGAGAAAGCGGAATCACTAACAACCAGAGAAATCAAACAGTCGTCAGCTACACCATTCATCTCGGTAGCATCATATCAACTGTGGGCAGTATGGATGAGGATTTCGAAAGCTGGATCACAGTAGTAAGGCAAGCAGTCGTCACTCTAAGTTCAGTGTGTATGTAAACCATTGCACAGTACACCGGGAATACGATTGGGAGTCTTTAACACCAAACTCAATTAACTGCTGCTATAAGACTAAGACAACTGACACAGCCATCACCAAAATACACCTGCAGTTAGCTAGTACAGACTACAGTCAATAGCTGCATTCTCCTTGTGCTGAACAAACTGATGGCTAGCTGGAAACGCCCAAGAAACCAGGAACTCTTACGAGGAATGAAGCAAGAATGTATCATGCAAAAGATATGCGAAAGGAGATGGGAGCGTATTTGACAAATGCTAAATGCATCATATAGTGACATGAAACGTCAGGTCACCTAGTGAAAACAGTGAGCTGAGCGTTCGAGATTAACATAGAAGGGATCTCAGGTGAGGGGCGAAATGAGGGTTTTGCGCAAATATTGAGCTAGACTGCAGGAAGGACTGCAGAGAGCAGATTAAAATTACAATGGGCTACTGAACTCCTAGGTCACTATTCAGAAACCACGAGGGAAAACTGCATTCTAAGTGATAGACGATGAACAAGTGGCAGTCATAGAATCAGACCACAAAATTCATTGTGACAATATTGAAATCATCCAGGAGATAAGGACCTCAGAGATCGAACAGAACGTTTGTATGCCCTCACGTTCCACAGTGGAACATGTGGCTTGAAGCTAGTGGCTTGAAGTTTCTGTAGCAGTGTTTATTTTACAGGATGGGGTTGCTGGCCTCTTGTCCATTCTTTCCTCTTTATCAGCAATATTTCCGACTTAGCGAGGTTAAGGAATGCGTCGGCCGGGAATCGATCCCCGGACCATGTGCATGGTCGGCGAGCGTCCTAACTGCTATGCCACCGACGCACGAACAGAACGTACCATATGAGAAGAACTTCACATTGAATGAAGTCTGAATTATCTGAATACGAATGATGATGGACTAAGACGAAATTCTAGCTGGTTTCAGCATCGACTCCAAAACCACCATCATCACCATCTAAGATTCAGTGACGAAATCAAAACAAATATATGCAACAATTTCATTGTTTTAAAACATGCTGGTTTGATTATTTCACGCACGTATCTAATCCAACAGTCTACACTACACATGGGCTTGTTTTCCTTGCCAGTCGACCAACATGACAACAGCACTAAATAACCTCATGCTGAAGAAGTGTGATTACGTTGCCAAGAGATTTCGTGAATTCTGCTGGTTGGATGAAGCTCTTAGCATCACTGAATAGCGAAACGTGAGTAAATACCTAGACATATACCACTTTGGCTGCAAATACACCAATCCAAGTGTACATAGAGAATACAGAGGTGATGAAGATAACCAACCAAACAACACCAACAACGATCAACGCCAATCATCACAGAGATTACTTCTTCCATTCGTCGTATTTGGAAGCATCGATTGAAATATGGTTGGGACAGATGAAGATGTGAAAGCCAGAATCAGGAAGACAAGGTTCAATTTCAACACCCAGAGATCAGTTCAAAGCTATTCAGCACTCAGGAAAAATCAGGACATTCGGATTTTCAACATAAGATTCGAGAGATTTGTTCCACCGAAATTGAAAGGTGAGAAGACAAATTAACTGTGATAGTGGGAAAACCCTCGCGTCGATAAGAAATGTGCAGATCAAGTCATATGCATCAGCAAGTTTATATAGAGTCGGACTTGCCTACTGGTTGTAAACCGTTGTCTTCAAATTTGTACGCCTCTCATTCACATTGGCTACACTTACACTGTGTTGTCTCAAAGTCTTCGGACATAGCTGAAGACCATGTTCATTACAGCGTCATTTCGACTAAGCTGAGATGCACCTAATGTGAAGTATCACAGTAGTGCGATACACCTGCTTCCGGAAAACATCATCTATCGAACGATTCACTGAAATCCGTTCATACATATCACTGTGATTTATTAATTGCATACAACCGCACACAATGTGCTAGTGAGTTGAATTATGACGAGTAAACTTCAGGAGAGTATAAGACCGATACACGGCGAAAATGTCGACAACATATACAGATTCTTGATAAACCTAATCTCGGTACACAAAAAGCAGGGATTCGAGGTCTTGCTCCGATTAGACACAGCATAACAGGACAACATATCTAAAACACGTAGAATTACACTCATCTCTGAGACGCGGCATCGAGACCCGACAATATAACTACTGCTGTATTATCACACCACTGAATATTCACATCCACTAGATGTCAACGAAATATCAGTGAGCAGAAATCGGTATGCAAAACAAGGTGAATACGAGAACATGTTTATTATTATCAATATTATAATATCATGCTTTACGAAAAGATAATCACAATCAATGTTTACTGATACAGGTGATGTGATTTTCGGCTTCACTGATTATATCCCTGTTTACTGATATCCCAGTGGACCTATTGGTAAAATGAAAGAAGAAATAAAAGACATTGAAAGCACTTCATACACAACAAATTCATATCAGAAATGGTCGGATAGTCGCTAAGTTAGTTAGTTAGTTAGTTGAGCTCAAATGACTTACGTTTTTTGTGAAATGGCAGATAATCGCGTATCACAGTAGAAAACACTGTGATCATTTGGGTGAGGAAGATGACGGCAACGATGACCAATCTAGTTCCTCGACACTTCGTCTGCATTCTCAATTCTCTCTTTACGGATTATCACACACGATGGCCTTCACTCCAGCGTATTTATACTACTTTCATAAGCACCAACACACCACACTTTCATGCTGACACAGAGACACATCTGACATGTGTGTGTGTGTGTTGAGAGAAGTGGAGACTTATGACTGGTGAAATCAATCTGCACAGCTGTCCACCAATCGAGTCACCTATATTCTCACCACTTGGAAATCAGAACGGATGGCGTATTTCTACTGGTCAAATATTTTCATCGTGAATTCGAATGACACCATGTGAAAAAAGCTTTGGCTTGAGGCGAAAACACGCTAACATTGAAGTGAAGATGATATGAGTATTACTCAGTCGATACTTGGCCATGTTGATCTCTGTAGTGTGCATGTGTGGTTCACACTGTGTGTCGATATTCGAGCAGGCGTATCTGAGGTGCGATTCGTTAACATCAGTTTCCACAGGTTGATTGGGAAAGATTCTCCTGATATCTGTTAATTGTATGCTTGTTTAAGAAGTCGAATACGATCATGGTACTTTGAGATATATTGATAATTCTGACACTGTTCTTTAACCTTCTGTGAACTGTAACCAAATCTTTACTCCTAATTCTGAATTAAAGGCTAATCCTGAACTCAATCGTAGGCCTTTACGTAAACTTAAAAAAACATAACCCTAATTAGGAGTATAGATTTACAGAAAGAGTGCGTAGAGAATAAGTCGAATATCCTGTTCACCCTCGCAAAATTCAAATAAGCTGAGCATGATTTGATTTAGAATGACCTTTCATTGTTCTACCGCAATCTGATTGGTTGTCGATGGTCAACTTTGACAGACCTTGACTTTTGATCATGATAGCTTGACTTCAAGCCTTTTCTTCATCAACACCAAGGCTTTGTTTAAAAGAGTATGTAAACACAGTACAGAAATTCTCAGCGTATTTAGTTCCAAACTATTCCATCCTCATATGGAAATCGCAAGTGAAGTAATAATCCAATGTGTATCATTTGTCGTAGTCTTGTTGCATATGAAGAGAGAACCAATTACGTAGACATTTTCTTGGTTTCTTTCAAGAATTGGCGAGTGATTTGTTGGAAGTCAGTCAAAGATGTGCGCAAGTTCACGTAGTGAACCTCTGATACAATTTCATGAATAAACGAGTAAGAAATGCAGAGAAGCATAAACAGTTCGTTGGATGGAAATTCTGGCAGCCAGGCGATCTAAGAAGGCAGGCATCTGTCACGGAGAATAACGCAGCTGAAGCTGAACCACACCACATTCAGCATACACAAGGTCTACGTCAACCAAACTATGACAAATTTCATCTTCGATTATACATGACTTTGATTGTCAAGTGGCTAGTGTAGGACACCACACAGAGTCCGGGTCCATTTCACGACGATTTAGTGGTTGTCAACTGAAGAAGGAATACTGGATCAGATTTTCTTGATGACACGACCACACGTTTATCACAGTTTCGGCAATTACTGAGTCAATAGCCAGCCCTTCGAACTCTGGGAAACAATCGCCTAATTGTTCATCCATTCACTCACTTCCTATATGAAGTCGACAGTCAGTGAAATTTTCGGGTTTTGGAATTGCATCCACCATCGAAACTACAAATAGTAACAATCAGATTCAGCTTTTGAGTGAAATATGACGTGGTGGATGGAGAAAACACCATTTCACATTTATCAGATATGTTGTGCGAATATCGACTGTCATTCGAAAACAATTCAGCGCATTGCAATACTAGCTGGATGATTAAATAGTGAGAGTGAAGTCCATGAGATAATTCGAAATTCGAATAACACGTACTGAGGAGAGTGTTGTCATGTGTTGGTGAATGTGCTGATGATAAG
Source organism: Trichobilharzia regenti (assembly GCA_944472135.2). Lineage (NCBI taxonomy): Eukaryota > Metazoa > Platyhelminthes > Trematoda > Strigeidida > Schistosomatidae > Trichobilharzia > Trichobilharzia regenti. Next base: position 124,134,217 of record OX235264.1, on the reverse strand, counting down.
CTACAATTTAACAGTCCTCGTTTAACACAGTTTACATATTTATCCTATAATTCAGTACTCTACCTAACGGCTAAGTATTGGTAACAAAATGCAAATGAATAAAGACTTGGTTATTAATGAAAAGGGCTCACTTTGGGTGTATATTTGAGTTAGGATTATCCAACGGAAGAGTCTAGACCCTGTCTAACGGATATTGCTTTAATAAAAACTGAAAGGATTTATTTGGCCATAATGACCACAACGAAAAATCACAAAGTGGCGTTGGAGTCCTTTCGTACAAGTACAAAATAAAACAAAGCGTGTTTAACATTCAAATGTGCACTGCAGTGTATCCAGACTCATCCAAACTGTGATGTATGACAATTTCAAGAAGTAAAAGATAAAGAACGCATCCCATGGACACTGAAATGAGCAATGAGGAAAAGGAAGCGAAGAGGATAAATTTCAAGGAGAACTGTGTACCCCCGGGGAAGAGAGAGCACAAAGATAAGAACTTGGAGAGATTATACGTAACTCTCTCTCTCTCTCTCTATTAATCGATGAAATTTACAAACCAAAAAAATAGAAACACTCTCGAGCAAATTAAAGCAGAATAAGCAAGGTACATTTTGCTAATATAATGAACATTCTTTCACTGTCTGTCAAATACAGCAAGAATGTGAGTTGTCTGCTATGAAATTTGAGAAATATGTAGCATCATAGAAGTGCGGTAAGTTCATTCTAATTAAATTTCATATTTTAAATCAAAGTGGTTGTTAAGAGAATGTAACACGAAATATTTCGTGATATTTTCCTCAGTGTTGTAAATAGTCCGTCCTTCTTTTGATGTTAGCAATACGCGTAGTTTCATGAAAATTCGTGTTTACAGGCATTCTACGCCAGATGAGTACCATTCCAAATCAAAAAAATAAAAAAATCAATATATCTCTCTTGTGACGCAGCTTTAAAGATTTACAAAATAATAGCAAATAAGTTGAAAGAAGAGGTGGCTAAAACCAGAAATCAGATGAATATAGAGAAAACTGATCACTGATCACCAACGGCGGAGGAAATCTAGAGAATTGCGCATTTCAAATTCAAGTGGCGTGAATAAGGATTTCAAAGAGTGGTGACACAGTGGTTAGGACTCTAGCCGACCATGCACATGGTCCCGGGTTCGAGCCCTCGCCGACGCACACCTGATATCTATGGTCGGTCTGCGAATTTTGGGCTACCGATATCCACGCTGAAAATTGCATACTTGTACCAAAAATACGGTGTGGAATCAAGCTGTAATCAAAAATCAAAATCAAGAAAAAATACTTTAATTGACATCTTGTTAAAATGAAAATACCGGTAGGAATTGGATAGATGTTTGAGGAATATTTCCACGACCAGTGCAAATCAATGTATATATGCATATATTTGGATGCAGGCTTCTTTTTTCAAGAACAAACGCGCTATTTCTCTTAGTCACATGAGGGTGTTTACGTCACGTTAGAGTTGAATAAATCTCCTCAGATTTCATTTCATGTACTGAGTGTCCGCCATAGATCACCACATTGATTTCAGCCTAGTGATTCAAGCGGGCTTTCAGACGCCCTTCTGTATTGCGCGCGCCTTTCGATTCAGTGAGTTACTTTTCGGAGTAATCTATAAATCTTTCACTTCTTTGCTATTGCTCATCACGAAGTTCTGGAAATTATTGAATTCCGTTAATTTTCGAACGCTTAAACCCTGGATTTACTATTATTGACTACTAATACCTATAACAGAGCTTTTGGACATTTGTATCTTTTAACAACAACCCATACGTAAAATTGTATATATTATTGTATTTATATGTTCAAGTTGGCCCAAGTTAGTGAGCCTGTGATTTTGGTATCAGTTTAGTTAACTGTGCTGAAGTATATTCCATGTTGTTGTATTGTATCGTTGTTGTCACTTTTTGCCCTTTTTTCTGTGAATTGTTTTCCTTTTGTTGGTGTTGTTCTGATTGTTTTATCCCTTGTTATCTGATTTTAAGGGGAGCAACCCAATAGGTCGCTTCTCTCTAAACTTTATCTTAATGTAACCATTCCTTTCCCAAGCGTGAGGCTAGCAACACCACCCTGTAAACAAAATTGCTACAGAAAAGTGTCAATTATACAATGTTATGCACCCACTAGCAACGCAGACCCCGAAAAGAAAGAAGAATTCCACAGACAACTACAGGCAACAATGGACAATACTCCAGCTGGCGACATGAAAATACTAATGGGAGACATGAACGCCAAACTGGGACCAGACAACACAGGAAGAGAACTCATCATGGGTAGAGTAGCTCTTGGAGAAATGAATGAAAATGGAGAACTCTTCGCTGACTTCTGCACCTTCAACGAACTAGTGATCGGTGGCAGTGTATACAATCACAAATACATTCACAAGGCTACATGGGTGTCAACAGATGGGAAAACCAAAAACCAAATCGACTTCATCTCAATGGTGCTCAAGGAAGTGGAGGCGCAGCCTACTGGACACAGAAGGAAGAAGAGGAGCAGACGTTGGCTCAGACCACCATCTCGCACAAGGGACAATCCAAATCAAACTAAAAGCTTTCTGAGAAGGAGGAGCTGCAGACAGACCACAAGCCAAGTTGAACACTCAAAAGCTGAAGGACCAGGCTACAAAGGACATCTTCATTGCAAGCGTAAAGGACAAAGCCGACACACAAATCAACACCAGCGAAAAGGTCGGCGTTGAAAAGCACTGGCACCGCTTGAAAACGGTGTGGAGCCAAACCTGCATGGAAGTTCTAGGGAGAAAGAAGAGGCAGGACAAACAGTGGCTCACTACGGACACTTGAAAACTAATCGAAGAGAGTAAGACAGTGAAACAAAAGATTATCCAGTGCACCGACGAGCAACAAAAACAGGAGTTGAATTCAAGCTACAATACGCTGAACAAAAGAGTGAAGAAGAATGCCAGGGAAGACAAAACAAAACATTATGAAGCCATGGAAAGTGAAGCAGGACAAGCTGCAGGCAAAGGAGACCTCGCCACACTCTACCAAACAACTAGGGACCTATCGGACAAAAGTTTGGCACAGATTAAGCCACTAAAGGATGACAATGGAAAGTCATCCACCAAAGAGGTGAAACAAAGTAACTGCTGGGCTGAACACTTTAAAAGACTTCTAAATCGACTGCCACCTACAACAAACCCAACAATACCAACAACGGAAGCAGAACTACCAGTGAACATCGACCCTCCGACTAAATCAGAGGTCCTGAATGCAATCAAGATGCTAAAAACCGGAAAAGAAGCAGGACCAGATGGAATCCCAGCAGAAGCATTGAAAATGGACCCAGAGACAACAGCGGACTTGATGACACCACTACTGGAGAAGGTGTGGAAGGAGGGCAAAGTACCTGAGGACGGCAAGAAAGGATAATTATTCAAACTACCAAAGAAAAGAGACTTAAGTCAATGTAAAAACTGGCGCGGAATTATGCTCCTGTCCATTCCAAGCAAATTACTAAGCCGCATCATCCTGGAGAGAATCAAACAAGCTGACGTGGATGAAAAACTTCGACCGGAACAGGCTGGATTCAGGAGAAACAAATCATGTATTGATCAAATCGTCACACTATGGATCATCATTGAACAAAGCTTGGAATGGCAGTCACCTCTCTATCTCAACTTCATCGACTTTGGAAAGGCCTTCGACAGCGTCGACCGAGAGGTCATTTGGCAACTACGTCGCTACTACGGAGTGCCATCGACAATTACACATCTCATCCAACAGTTGTACGACAATGCTGCATGCCATGTAATCCACAAAGACCTTGACCTTGGCGGCCTGTTGAATTTTTGGGCTTGCTACCAAAATATCTACATTTTGCATCCAGTTTCCTGTTTACCAGCATACACTTATCACTTAAATATGAATTCTAACAGAATCATTTACTCTCGTAACTTTATTAATAATTTACGACCAAATGACTTTCATATTCCAAAGAAACCAAGAAGGAAACATCGTAGTGGTTGGCAGAGAGCTCTCAAACGTACACCAATACACTTAACTACGGTCCCCGTCATAATGAACTCAAACTGTCGCTCTCTACCAAATAAGATAATGTATCTACAATCCCTGATGTCAACTGATACGTATCATAACACTGCCATAATCGCATTACAAGAAACGTGGTTGCATGAACTGTATGATGACAACCTTATCTCACTAAAGGACTTTATTTTATTTCGACAAGACCGTCAATGTTGTAATAAGAAAAATGGTGGTGGCGTTGCAACTTTTATTCACTCCAAATGGTCTGTCTCAAATAACATCTGCTTCACCTTCTCAAATGACTTCATTGACTGTATTACTGTCAAATGTCGCCCCAAACACCTCCCCAAATATCAACAATTCTATATTACAAACATGTACATTTCTCCTAGCTGCTCTCCATCTGATCTATCTAATTTTGCTGATGAATTCACCATGTTTGCTGCTGCCAACTTCGACAACTCTCTATCCGTTATTACTGGAGACTTCAACACATCAGATTGCTCCTTTCTTGAAGCTCTTGGTCACACAAATATAGTCAAATTTCCCACTCGACTTGACAAAACCCTTGACTTGGTTTTTACCAATGATGAAGGAGTATATGAAACACGTAGACGTTCACCGATACATAACTCCGATCACTGCATTGTCCGCGTTTTGCCAAAAATATACAGCAAAACACATATTAAAATCTTCTCACACCTGTCTACGAAAGCACAAGAAAGATGCTACACATCTGACAACTTACTCAATCTAAGATGCATGTTAAAAGATACCAACTGGGATCTATTCTATGAAAGTACATTAGATGACTCAATCACCAATATAATGGATTATCTCAAGTTCTGCCTTGACATATGCTGTCCCAAACAAACACTGTTCAAACGCCTCGACCGCTTCTCGTCTCCCCATCTCAAACAACTTCGCAGGCAAAAAGAAATGTTATATAAATGCAAAGACAAGTTAGGACTTAAAAAGATAAATGCTCAAATCAAATCTGAAATCAAAAATCTTAATGCTATCTATAACCAAACACTTTTATCATGCAAATCTCCAAACAGCATGTGGAAACTTTTCAATGAAATTACTGGCAATAGTAAGCGATGTAATGTTTTTCCCTCTTGTGATGTTAATGCTCTTAATCTGTCTTTTATACGCTCTCCTTCTACCATAACCACTTCTAATGTTACCAATCTTGTAGCTGATAACTTCCAGGACTTCAATACTCTCGATGTTTTGAAATGTCTTAAAACTCTTAAGCCCTCACATAGTCTTGGCCCTGATGGCATACCTGCATATGTCCTAAAACAATGTGCAGATGCTTTATGTTCTCCTCTAACTAATATCCTAAATGCTTCTTTCTCCGAAAACGTTGTACCTGTTCCATGGAAAGACATTAAAATAGTCCCTGTCCCTAAACCTGGAAATAGCAAGAACGTAAAGTTCAGACCCATTGCCATCACTTCCCCGTTTCTAAAGCTCATGGAAAAACTAATACTTCTTAAACTCGAACCCTCCCTTAAAAGCTTCGAAGACCCCAAACAATTTGCCTACAGACAGGGTAGGAGTACTTTAGACGCTGCAGCCGTCTTACACAACAGTATTGTCTCATCATTAGACAAAGGTGCCAAATATGTCCGCTGCACGTTTCTTGACTTTACTTCTGCTTTCGACTCTGTACCTAGAAGTCTCTTGCTAAATAAGCTCTCCACGACACAAACCGAGTCTTGGGTCACTAAGTGGTTGCATTCCTACTTTTCAAACAGAATGCAGTACACCGTATACAAAGGTCAATCCTCCTCTGCTGTGCTCACTGAATCTGGTGTCCCCCAAGGTGCTGTACTCTCCCCACTTCTCTTTTCATTCTTCCTACATGACCTACCGTCTTCAAATGATATTAACTTTGTCAAATATGCTGATGACCTAACTGTATCTTTACCTGTCAAATGTCAAAATGACTGCTCTAAACTAAATGGCTTCTTATCAGAAATTAGCCAATGGTCCAAGGAAAACGGTCTAACCTTAAACCCCTCCAAATGCCAAACAGTTAATTTCACCTTTAGGCATAAATCTGACCTAAACAAACTGGTTAGCGCTCACGAGGTGTGCAACATAGATGGCACTGAAATAGAAACTAAGTCGGAAATTAAATACCTAGGCGTCACTCTATCTTCTGATCTTTCCTGGTCGTCTCATATCTTGACGATTTCCAAGAAAATATACCGTCTTACCTTCTACATCAAGAAGTTAAGACATTCTGGTGTAACCCAACCCTTACTCCTACAATTTGTTAACTCCCGTATTCTGCCTATAATTCTCTATTGCTCCCCCTTAGTCTTTCCTGGGCTATTGAAGAAAGACTATACCTTATTACGTAGGATGTTAAAGGTTGTCAGCAGGGTAAGCAGTTTACCACTTAGCCAGCTTGTTAACATTCTGGTGGACAGGCACATGGACTCATGTGAAAAATGGGCGAAGTCCATTTTATCTGACTCACAACACCCTCTACACTCACAACTCTCCCCATGTATCTCTTCAGGGAAAACAAGAAGTCTATATAGGAAACTATATGCCCGCACTAGTAAGTACAAAAACTCATCCATACCCTACCTAGCCCGTGTTCTGTGTGATAAAGAATGCATCAGGCATGAAACCTTTAACTTATTAAATAGTCACTAGAACCAATGAATCTCGTCTTTCCAACTCACATCATTTATGGGTACAACGTTTTCACTCTTTTCCATTCTCTCTACCTTTTTTGTCTTTATTTTTGTTAAGTGCTGTTTTGTTTTTCTCTTCCTTGCAAACTCTACTTAAAACATTCTTGTTGTTCTTTTACACTCTGTATATCTCGACCATTTTGCTATCGCTTACGCCAGTAAATATGCTAGTAGTATCTACTTTTGTAACACCTTCAAACATTTTAATTTTGGCTTTGCTACCGACATACTAATATGTTGTTGAGATAATCTTTAATCTATGTAGAACTTTATTTATTGTTAATGTAAAAACTGGATGCAATATTGTAGTAAAATGCTGAGAATTCCATTCTGTATCACAAGTACTGATTTGGAATAAAGCTTATATAATAATAATAATAATAATAATAATAATACAACGGGAAAATTACGGAAGCCTTCAAAGTAAGGACGGGAGTGAGACAAGGCTTTATACTATCGCCAATGCTTTTCCTGATAACAGTAGATTCGATAATGCGACAGACAGCGGGCAATGAGGAAACAGGCATAAAATGGATTCACAGAAAAACAAATTGGAAGATGTGGACTTCGCCGATGATATATGTCTGATTTCCCACAAACTGGAAGATATGCAAGTGAAAAGCAACAAGTTGGCAGAAGAAGCATCAAAGATAGGACTTCAAGTGAACATAGATAAAACAGAGGTGATGAAGATTCTTGGCCAACGCCAAGAGCAACAACAACAGACAACAAACAGCCAGCATAAATGGAAGGAACCTGAAAACCACAACCTCCTTCACCTACCTGGGAAGCATCGTTTCAACTACAGACGGAACTGACGAAGATATCAAAGCCAGAATTGAAAAAGCAAGACAGGCTTTCATTACTCTGAAGTCTGTGTGGAGGTCAACAGCACTCAGAATCAAAAATAAGATCCGAATTTTCAACTCCAATGTACAATCAGTGCTTCTATACGGATTAGAGACTTGGCGAGTCATAAGGGACATCTCAAACAAACTTCAGACCTTCATCAACAGTTGTCTTCGCACAACACTCATGATAAGATGGCCAGCCAGAAAAGATCAGCAACAAAGATCTCTGAGAGCGAATCAACCAGGAACCGATTGTGGAACAGATAGGCAGGAAGAAATGGAGATGGAATGGCCACACCTTGAGGAAACCATCAAGCGAATTGACAAACTGTAAGAGGAGGGGTTGGGTTATGCCTGAGTGCCTCAACTTCTTAATGTAAAAAGTCAGACGAAATATTCTTTTAGATATCGGTAAGACATGGGAAGACCAGGATAGGTCAGAAGAAACAATGATCCCAAGATGCTTAACTTCAGACTTGATTTCTATATCAGTGTCAATGTAGTTGAAGATTGAACGATCAACTCATGGTTGTTTGCTCAAACCCAACTCCTCCATATTTTTCGCGGGTCATCAATACGGCAGTCATCGTCTCATCGTTCGCTGTTCAGAAGAAGACAGAAAACTATCAGAAGTATTATCGTGATTTATTGTTATAACATTTATTCTTAGACCTTGTGTATTAAATAACCTTATTGTTGGTTACCTATTGGCGTAAGATTAAAGGATTCTCGAGTCGCCAATCTGTGTTCTGGTTTTTCGCGTTTGTTATTACAAATTGTTTCTGAAAATCTTCGAGCGACGGCGTGAGGTTCAGCGTAGTAAGAGCTGGACATTGAGGGTTTATCAGACTTGACTGACAGTTTCCGATAGTTCCCGTTCGTCTTTCCTGGTGCTTGCCAGTCTTCCTTGCACAAGTATTACGTGGAACTTTTCTGAAATTTTTACTCAAGTTCAATGATGCCTGGGTCAAAGAAGGGACAGAGCGTCTTGGAAGCAAGCAGGAAAGTGAGTGGTGCTGAGTTGCTCGTTAATTGTAATGATATGTATGATAATCAGTCTGATGAGTCTGTTGTTCATGTTTCGCAGTCTAGGGATAATAGACCTAAATTTGAACCTCGGTGTTTCGACGGAAATCCAGCTGACTGTTTACAGTTTGTAAAGGAGTTTGAAATCGTGTTGAGTAGTTTCTTATTAAATGATGAAATGAAGTTGATGTATTTGATGAGGTACTGCACTGGAGTTGCTTCAAGAGCTATACAGTGCTGTACGTTCATGCCCCCTAAGGAAGGATATTCTGAGGCTATGAGTATACTGCGTCAAATATTCGGAAGACCTTCGATGATTGTAAGGAACGTATTTGAGGTTGTTAAAAGTAACGGTAGTCAATTACAAGATGACTCCAAGTAACTCTCTAAGTTTCTGGATAGTCTGATGACTTACAGGAATACGTTGATTTCGACGAATTGCATGAGCGACCTTAACTCAAGTTCCGTCCCATAAGTAATAGCGAGGCGCCTACCTACTCGACTGCAAAGGAAGGGGGTGAAGATAAGCTCTCGTGTAGAGGATGAAGGTATTGAGCCAAACAGATGGTGTAGTTGCGGAAGTCAACCTCCTCCAAGTCACCCTTGGACGACCAATTCGCCGCCTCCCTTTCGGGTTACACTCGAGGGCTTGTCTAGTGATGTCACTTGATGGTTTCCTCAGCGTATGGCCAATTCATCTCCATTTCTTTCTGCCTATTTGTTTCACAATCGGTTCCTGATTGGTTCGCTCCCAGAGATCCCTGTTGCTGATCTTTTCTGACCATCTGATCTTGAGTATTGAGCGGAGACAGCTGTTAATGAAGGTTTGAAGTTTGTTTGAGATGCTCTTTATGACTCGCCAAGTCTCTGATCCGGATGGTAAGTAGCACTGACTTCACATTGGAGTTGAAAATCCGGATCTTATTTTTGATGCTGAGTGCTGTTGACCTCCACACAGATTTGAGAGTAACGAAAGCTTGTCTTGCTTTTCCGATTCTGGCTTTGATGTCCTCGTCAGTTCCGCCTGTAGTTGAGACAATGCTTCCCAGGTAGGTGAAGGAGGTTGTTTCTTTCAGGTTCTTCCCATTTATGCCTATTGTGGTCTGTTGGTGGCTCGAACCCGGGACCATGTGCATGGTCGGCGAGAGTCCTAACCACTGTGCCACCGACGCAGATAAAGTGTACACCCCTTTCCTTGGATAATCCTAACTCATATATACGTCCCACTCGACAACATATCCTTAATAAATAAGTCTTTATTCATTTGCATTTTGTTACCAATACTTAGCCGTTAGGTAGAGTACTGAATTAAAGGATAAATATGTAAACTGTGTTAAACGAGGACTGATAAATTGTAGCTTATCATCAGCACATTCACCACCACATGACAACACTCTCCTCACCACGAGTTATTCAAATTTCGAATTATCTCATGGACTTCACTCTCACTATTTAATCATCCAGCTAGTATTGCAATGCGCTGAATTGTTTTCGAATGACAGTCGATATTCGCACAACATATCTGATAAATGTGAAACGGTGTTTTCTCCATCCACCACGTCATATTTCACTCAAAAGCTGAATCTGATTGTTACTATTTGTAGTTTCGATGGTGGATGCAATTCCGAAACCCGAAAATTTCACTGACTGTCGACTTCATATAGGAAGTGAGTGAATGGATGAACAACTAGGCGATTGTTTCCCAGAGTTCGAAGGGCTGGTAATTGACTCAGTAATTGCCGAAACTGTGATAAACTTGTGGTCGTGCCATCAAGAAAATCTGATCCAGTATTCCTTCTTCAGTTGACAACCACTAAGTCGCCGTGAAATGGACCCGGACTCTGTGTGGTGTCCTACACTAGCCACTTGACAATCAAAGTCATGTATAATCGAAGATGAAATTTGTCATATTTGGTTGACGTAGACTTTGTGTATGCTGAATGTGGTGTGGTTCAGCTTCAGCTGCGTTATTCTCCGTGACAGATGCCTGACAGATCACCTGGCTGCCAGAATTTCCATACAACGAACTGTTTATGCTTTTCTGCATTTCTTACTCGTTTATTCATGAAATTGTATCAGAGGTTCACTACGTGAACTCGTGCACATCTTTCACTGACTTCCAACAAATCACTCGCCAATTCTTGAAAGAAACCAAGAAAATGTCTACGTAATTGGTTCTCTCTTCATATGCAACAAGACTACGACAAATGATACACATTGGATTATTACTTCACTTGCGATTTCCATATGAGGATGGAATAGTTTGGAACTAAATACGCTGAGAATTTCTGTACTGTGTTCACATACTGTTTAAAATAATGACTTGTTGTTGAGAAAGGAAGGGTTGACATTAAATTATCATGACCAAATGCGTACGTCTGTCAAAGTTGACCATCGACAGCCAATCAGATTGCGGTAGAACAATGAAAGGTCATTCTAAATCAAATCATGCTCATCTTATTTGAATTTTTATGATTGGATTCGATATCCTACTCAGTTATGGTAGGTACATTTTCTGTGATTCTATACTCCTAGATAGGGTTACACTTTCAAAGTGTAACTAAGGCTTTAAGGTAGCGGTTAAGATAAGACTTTAATGGGGAATTAGGAGTAGAGATTTGGTTACAGTTTACAGAAGGTTAAAGAACAGTATCAGAATTATCAATATATATCAAAGTACCATGATCTACGGTCACCTGGATGAGTACAATCATGGAGACAATTATCTAGTACAATATCATGTTTGCGATGTTCTTCGGGGTATTTCCCGAAGATAATTCGACTTTTCTTTGCATCTGACTTCCTACCGTTCACTCTACGTCATTTTGATTTTGGCTATGATAGTTTTGATGCTGACAAGTTTAGTCAATGACTACTGCTTAGACTACAGGTTCATTGGAAGAGAGAAAACGTGAGCTGACTGTCGTTTGTGGACTTGTAGTAGTCCTTGAATGTTCGAACTATTGTTTAACCGCATTCATGGAATATGGCGCCTTACCGTCTTTCATTTTTTGGTGCAGATGCTCGCACGTGGCTGGATCCCTTCAAGTGATATCGTTGAGCTACAATTACAGACTCTGTTTATAACCTGATTAATATTATGGACTAATTCGTGAATCTCTTAGATGAGATCGAGGTAAATTTCACCGAAATTTTATTTAGTCATTTTAAAAAAATAATAGTAAGAAATAAATTTAAAATATTTGTGATTAGGTTCATAGTTTAAGTCAAGTGGAACAATAATTAATGTCATATATAAGATAATACATCGGGTGTATAGATTTTGGGGAGAGGCATATAATTGTAAGATTAATAGACGAATGTAAAATGTTACGTAATATGGTGTGAAATTTGATAACATAGAATTTAATATTGTAAAAATAAAGATAAAAAGTATACACATGAATAATTTTTTTGGTTTAAAATGTCGAGTAGATCAAGTGGAAAAGATTCAGAATGAGAGTCGTAATAATAATAATAATGATAATAATAATAATAATCGAAGTAATAAGGGAAAAGTACATAAAATAATAAAATAAATGTCAATCCCTCTACGGCCAAGGCAGCAGTAGGGATTGTACATACTTCTTTTGTACACAAAGGTCTGGCTTAAAGTCATGAATTGCCAAGGCCTCAGCTGTCTTTAGAAGTCTGTAACGAAGAAAACGCGGGAAGTTGGCATGAATTCTGTATAAGACCTTGAAATCATGGTCAGGGTTGACCGAGTGACACGAGTCGATGAGGTGTTCTAAGATAGAACTTCGTACACATTTCCTTTCTCCTTTGTAAAACCAAGCTGGAATATGTTCTCGTATCCGTGTGGAGAGCATTCTCTGACTACGGCCAATGTACCTTGCTCCACAAGAGCAGGTGAACTGGTAGATGCACATGGAGGCGGTCAGACGGGGGAGCTTATCTTTTACAGAGGTAGAGAACAGTTTGCGGCTCGTGAACGTCATATGTAGTCTAGCTGCAGGGAACGTTTTACTAACTGATTTAGAAAGACGATTTTTGAGCATATCAGAAGCTTGATCTCCTTTAAATTCCAAGTTCACGAATAGGGTTTTCTTTGGAACTGAGTCAGTGACCAGTTTAGACTGCTTCTCTTTCATGTTTCTGTCAATAAATCGGTTAGGGTAACCGTTTTCTGCGAGTGTGGCTTTCAGGAAGTCAAGTTCTGAGTCGACGCAATCAGAACTACAAATTTTCCTTATCCTAAAGCAGAGTGAATGGATTAGATTCCTTTTCCTGGAAATGGGCGCCCAACTGTGAAAATTAGTTAGTTGTCCGTTCCATGTACGTTTACGGTGGATCGATCTCTTGAGAGATCCGTCATTCCGTCTGCTAAGGCACACATCAAGAAACGGAATACTTAGTTCCGATTCCTTTTCTATGGTGAATTGTAAAGAAGGATGGCAGTTGTTGAAGGCAAACAAAACATCATCAAGAACTACTTTCTTATCGCAGATGACGAAAGTGTCGTCTACGTATCTTTTATAAATGTCAAAATGCCCGATGGTTTGACTAAGTTGAGAATTTTCCAGCTTTGCCATAAAACAATCAGCTAACAAAGGACCCAGTGGCGATCCCATGACAATGCCATCTCTCTGTCTATAGATCTCATTGTTGAAGGTGAACTGAACATTCAACGTGCATCTCAATAAAAGTTCTTTGAGGTGGATTGTCGGTAAACCTATTTCCAAACCATGTGTATCAATATACTCACATAAATAGCTAACAGTTTCCATGAGAGGAACATTGGTAAATAGCGACGTGACATCTAATGAGAACAGGACTTTTTCTGAGACATTAAAATCTTTAATACTATCAATAAATTTAAACGTATCATCAATGGAAAACTTAGATACTTGCCTTCTGACTGGTTCCAATATTTCGGCTAGCCATTGGGCGATTCCGTGATAAGGAGAGCCCGCCATATCGAGGATTGGACGGAGGGGTAATCCTGTCTTATGTATTTTAGGTAGTCCATACAAACGTGGTATAATGGAGCCTACTGGTCTGATGCGTTCGTATATTTCTGACGATATTGCTGATTTATTCCTCATATTCTTTAAGACATCAGTCAGTTGATTTTCAATTAAATGTGTCTTGTTCTTTTCACCGTCGGGTTTGGCGAATTTCGTTTGGTCAGAAAGGATCGCTGAGATTTTATCATTATAATCTTGGCGATTCATAACTACGACACCCCCACCTTTGTCTGGACGGCATATGATAATATCATCATTCTTCTCTAGCTCTTTCAGTTGGTCTATATGCTCTTTAGTCAGAAGATTATTCGAGCTAGGTTTTGAACTAGTATACTGATGACAGCAATCAAGAACTGTGGATTTAAAGTATTGGAATTCCTCAGGTGATGTGGGTGTAAGATCGTTGGTCTGATTAATAAGATTTTCGAATTGCACTTGAGTATGCAGTCTGTTGACTTTGGATGAACTGTTGCAGAATTTGGGGCCCAGTGATAGGGCTTGTAGTTGAATTTCAGAAAGAGTGACGGAGGAATAATTAAATACATACTTATTGGGGTCAGTCGGGAATCGCTTTTCTGCTAATACCTGCTTGAGACTGTCAAGATGCTTGAGGTTAGCAGACTGGGACTGTTTTTCAATGACACAAGAAACGTATTCCTCGAATTGCCGGCGTTCATCAGTCGAAAGTTCAAACAGAACATGACTTCTCAGAGTTATGTTCCTGTTTAATTCTACCACACGAGAACTGATTGCATCAATATGATTAAGTGTGTGGCGCTTTAATGTTTTGGAATTAGGACATATACGGCTACGTCTAGTTCTGATTGCGTCGACTCAGAACTTGACTTCCTGAAAGCCACACTCGCAGAAAACGGTTACCCTAACCGATTTATTGACAGAAACATGAAAGAGAAGCAGTCTAAACTGGTCACTGACTCAGTTCCAAAGAAAACCCTATTCGTGAACTTGGAATTTAAAGGAGATCAAGCTTCTGATATGCTCAAAAATCGTCTTTCTAAATCAGTTAGTAAAACGTTCCCTGCAGCTAGACTACATATGACGTTCACGAGCCGCAAACTGTTCTCTACCTCTGTAAAAGATAAGCTCCCCCGTCTGACCGCCTCCATGTGCATCTACCAGTTCACCTGCTCTTGTGGAGCAAGGTACATTGGCCGTAGTCAGAGAATGCTCTCCACACGGATACGAGAACATATTCCAGCTTGGTTTTACAAAGGAGAAAGGAAATGTGTACGAAGTTCTATCTTAGAACACCTCATCGACTCTTGTCACTCGGTCAACCCTGACCATGATTTCAAGGTCTTATACAGAATTCATGCCAACTTCCCGCGTTTTCTTCGTTACAGACTTCTAAAGACAGCTGAGGCCTTGGCAATTCATGACTTTAAGCCAGACCTTTGTGTACAAAAGAAGTATGTACAATCCCTACTGCTGCCTTGGCCGTAGAGGGATTGACATTTATTTTATTATTTTATGTACTTTTCCCTTATTACTTCGATTATTATTATTATTATCATTATTATTATTATTACGACTCTCATTCTGAATCTTTTCCACTTGATCTACTCGACATTTTAAACCAAAAATTATTCATGTGTATACTTTTTATCTTTATTTTTACAATATTAAATTCTATGTTATCAAATTTCACACCATATTACGTAACATTTTACATTCGTCTATTAATCTTACAATTATATGCCTCTCCCCAAAATCTATACACCCGATGTATTATCTTATATATGACATTAATTATTGTTCCACTTGACTTAAACTATGAACCTAATCACAAATATTTTAAATTTATTTCTTACTATTATTATTTCATGTATTTACACCTTTGACCTAATTCCCTCACCGGATATAATTTCTTTATAAAACCATATATATACGATTGTACAGCTTGATAATAAATTCGTTGAAAAGAGTCTCTTCGCTGAAAATTGTGTTCTTAATGCTACAATGGGAATTATTAAATTATTTTAAAAAAAGCTGTGGGCGTAATGTAACAGTCAAGCAATACTATGATATTCAGTTATCTTGACGAATTGCCGCACCAAAATAGGTTTAACCAAACTATGACGACTCCTACAAGAGATTGAAAGCTTTTCTCAGAACGTATACAGTGCAACGAAGTTATTCTATGTAACTACTTATATGTAAACGTCTTTTCCAAATTACTCACTTCCGATTCGGACGCGTCTGATTAATCAATATAGATTTGTCAAGGTCTTGAATAGGTATTTCCTTTTTCGGTTGCCTGTTTGTATTCTCATGAAATGTTCTAAGTGGAAGCTTGTTGACGAAAACGTTTACGAGATGATAAGTCACAAATCATCAAGAGGAGAATTAGAGTTGTATTACTTATTTTGACTTATTTTCAGGAGGGAATCGTCTGTACATTTCCGGATACCTGCATAAACAAACCATGAAGATGTGCACAGTTAATATGTAACTCTACGTATTTATGTAAACAAACAGATTTTGTTGAATGAGTTGATGCTTCAGTCCTCCAGGATTTTAATTTCGATAGCAAGTGAGAGTAATGGCTCTACGAATCCTGTTAATATCAACACAGGTGATCTGTAGCATTTCGTGAAATATCCATCTATCTATCTGTCTATCCGTGATCTATCTCTCTACCTATCTACATCTCTCTTCAACTTCACCTTAACTTACGATTCATGAACACCAGTTCACGTGAGGAGTACTCCATTTAATGTATTGATGCACAGAGAGAATGTGTTATTTCTCGTGTTGTATAAATCAGTGAATAATGCTCACGCACAACATGTTGAGTATGTGAATGTCACATGTTTTCTGTTGATCAATGCACATAGAATGAAGAGACAGGAATGCACGTCTCACTTCACTACACTAAGTGATCTTGGCTTGGCACCCGATGATGAATATACACACAAGAGAATAACAGATAAGAGGGAATTGCTGATGAAATGACTTACAAGTAGTATTGTGACTGTGACATATTATGTCACAGTTCGATAACAATGAATTCCTCAAACTGAATGATTACCGTCACGCCACGAAAACATCGTTTCAAATATACCTTGATAAATGATTTATTCGCATCAAGTAACAAATTCTTTACTTTGATACTGATATCAACAACACAGCTAAGAACGTCTGATGTATCAACCTAACAATGAAGAGCAAGAATTATATTCACCGCCTGAATGCATGTACTGCCATGGGTGCACACGCAAGTACAAAAACTCCACAATACAATATCTGTCACAGCTGTTATGTGATGAGAAATCCGTTAGGCATGACACGATAAACGTACTGCGTCACTCAAACAAATAGTCCCATTGTAAATAATCATAATGTTAGTGGCTAAGATTGTCAGTTAATTGAGGTATTGTCAAGACAGATTACAAATACGAGATAACAAAAGAATAATAATAATGATGATGAAATCCTGTAACCAATCAACCATATCCCTATAAACCAATACTTGAATATCAATGAGATGCTCACTAACTGTACTGCAAGCACACGTATTCACCAAGTATATGTATATATCTATTTATATATGAATTTCACAAATGTTAACGAACATGTCATGGTTTATTATGTACATAAATTTTTTATTTAAAATTATAACAAGTTTTGATATTTTTTTTTAAATTCCTGTATGTGCTTGTATGTGCTAAACTTTCTACGACACGGATGCATTCCATACATCCTGATCAAACTTTGTATCCTCATTGTTGTTGTTGTTATTTTTTGTTATCCTTATTGTTGACATTGTCCCTTATTTATATTGCTTATATTCATGTAATCGTCCACGATGACAATACTGATAGTCCTCCGGACCTCTAAGAGGGGGAGCCGTGTGGAGTCCTCAAAAATAAATTTATCCAAATTTTACTACTATGTAAGAAATGAACATATTGTACACTACTTTGTTTTAACCAAAAACTCCGTACTTTGAACTTTACCTCGGGTTTTGAGTAAATATATAGTTCTGACTCCGACTCTCCGTCTTCTCCACCGTCTCAACTGCCGTCGATCAATTTTAATCACCTGCTTTCTATCTCAAATTTTTGCAGGAGCACCGTAGTTTCTTCCTACGTACTTTGGTCGACATCCGGCAACGTCAACATTGGAGAGTTAGTACTGGAGCAGTCTTCCCGCAACGCCTCTGTGGTCTATTACGTTAATTGTGGATTTTTGGATCTTTGTAAACCCAAGTAACGAAACTTTAATATATTCTTCACGTAACTAAACTGATTTGGTATTTTATTTTCTATGTGAATTTGGGTAACTAAGCTAGTAGAATGAAAAGGTCCGCCACAAGTCTTCATCACTTCCGTCTTCTCTATGTACACATGGAGTGCTCTTCTTGCAGCCTATCACTTCCACCAGTTAGTTGGATTTCGCCTGTAAGTCTTGGAGTTTGTGTCACCTGAGACAATTCATCCGCGATTTCCACTTCGAATAGCAGTAATCATATTAATTCTAGTAATAGTACTGAATACTAAAGCATTCAGCATTATTTCATTTTATTACCTTACTTTCCTAGTAGAACATGAGGGGCTTCAAGATACAGCCTTGAAGTTTCTTAGCTGGGAAGATAATTTTTACAGGATTAGGTAGCTAGACTCATGCCAATTTTTTCCTTTTTATCAGCTCTGTAATTTTCGGTTAGCAAGGTAAAGGAGTGCGTCGGCCACACCATGTGCATAGTCGACCAGCGTCCTAGCCACTGTGCCACCGATGCTTAGCATTATTGAGGCTATAATTTCGATCGAGGTTTGGAAGTTGCAGTCACACGGGAAGTCTTTACTCCTTATTCTCATGAATGCAACGTTATCCTTAAGACTTATTAACAAACTGACTACGTGAATGACAAGCTTTTTGTATTTCTCCGTGAGTGAACACTAAAGTGATATATGTCCCGGTATTTACTAACGTTTCTCTATTAATTGATGCTGAGAGCTTCATCCAACTAGCAATGATACAGCAGAATTCACGAAATCTCAGATCATATACGGTAACTTAATCACACTTCTTCAGAATGAGGTAATTTAAACCTTGTTGTCAAGTTGGTCGATCGTCAAAGAAAAAAGCCCATATGTAGTTAGACTGTTGGATTCTATCCGTGCGTGAAATAATCAAACCAGCATGTTTTAAAAGCAATGGAATTGTTGAATACATTTATTTCGATTTCGTCACTTAATCCGAGAGGGTGATAATGGTGATGGCGGTGGTTGTGGAGTCGATGCTGAAAGCAGCTGGAATTTCGTCGTAGTCCACCATTATTCCTGTTCAGATAATTCAGATTCTAATTAATGCCAAGTTCTTCTCATATGGTACGTTCTGTTTGATCTTTTCTTTTTCTCCTGGATGATTTCAGTGTTGTCACAATGAATTTTGTGACCTGATTCTATGACCGCCTCTTGTTCATCATCTATCACTTTGAATTTAGTATTCCCTTGCAGTTTCCGAATGGTCATCTTGGAGTTCAGTAGCAAATTGAAATTTCACTCTGATCTCTGCTGTCCCTCCTGCAGTCTAGTTCGTTATTCGCACAAAGGGCTCCCATTTCGCTCCTCACCTGATATCTTCTCCATGTCAATCCATAACGCTGAACTCACTGTTTCCCATTTAGGTTTCACTCGGCGACATGGCGTTTCATGTCACTATATGATCTATTGAGTATATGTCAGATACGCCCCCACCTCCTTATGCATATCTTTTGGGTGATATATTCTTGCTTCATGCATCGTAAGAGTTCCTTGTTTCTTGGGTGTTTTCACCTGGCCATGGTTGCTAAATGCGTCAGGAGGCCCTGCACCTAGGTTTCATGCTATTTGCCATTCACCAGTCAGCTAGGCATGTCTGAAACACTCAAAGAATTCATGTCTCTTCTGACATATGTAACCACGTCACACAGCGCTGCAGTCGGAGACGTTCCCACTGAGTTATTCGGCCTCGTGATTGACCTCTTGTACGACTGTATTGGATAATTTCATTGGTCAGTAATAACTAGTGTGATGTGTCTGGTCCTTCATTCAGTGCAAACTGAATTCAATCAGTCAGATTTGCATTGCGACCAGTGGTAATGACTCTGACTTCATCAATCACTAGGAGAGGCGAATTCAAATCCCACAATAGACATGAGTTCCTTCAAGGTGACCGCAGATATACTTACTGACTGGTGAGTGCTAACTAGCACAAAACCTTTATCAAAAGCTTCCTGTGGCCGACTATCTCCAGCCATCCAACAGCAATAATTTAAACTGCACTGTGATGACAAGCTACCCAGAATGGTGGTCACAATGCAAACCTGACTGATAGAATTCAGTCTGCACTAAACATAGGACTTGACACGTCACACTATTTACTAGTGTCCAATGAAAGTCACATATGAATGTTATCAGTAGGACAGGCAGCCAGCAGTATTCCAAGTGATCGTTGTACGGAAATTACGCCACATAGAGAATATTAGAGGGAGCTAATTATTCCCGTAAATAGTTTGCTTAGAAACACAAAAGGTTTAGGTGTACATTAGATCGCGCTGTAGCACTACATCATAAAATTGCCTCTAATTCAGATAGATGTGTCAAATATGTTCGGTGTGCCTTCGTAAAACACACATCTACCTCCTGGCTCTGTGCAATCGACTCTGTTTTGTTGGCAAACAAACTCGACAGTGTGATACAAGCAGAGTGATTAGCGTATATGTGGTCATGTTCTTACAATTCTGATAGAAGATAGTAAACTGTCTGCAACGGGTAGTCCTCCATTTCTACACATGATCTCCGGCCAACCAAACTATGACAAATTTCATCTTTAATCATACATGACTTTGATTGTTAGGTGGCTAGTTTAGGACACCACACAGACACACGTTTTGTAGTTATTAAGCTACTAGAGAGTCCGATGAAACTTGATGGTTGTCAAGTGAAGTTGTTTCGTCGATTGCATGCTCCAACTTTCTTTTCTCACTATTGGATAAGAATATAAGTGTTGAATTGTGGTACGTTGACTGCCGTAACTACATCATCTGTTTGGCGGTAGAGAGTGTTGTCAAACTGACTTCAAAACTGAGAACCGATTGTCGACACTAACGGTGACTTCAATAATTCGAGTATAAAATTGCGGACCAAATTGAACAGATTCATTCAGGAGGTTGAACAGAAAGCATGTTTAAATGCTTGTAAAACTCTGTCGAAATTCCCGACAAGTAGGAAACTGCACAACATCTTCCCAGAAACTCCTGATGAGTTCATCCGTAACCTGTCGAATTTGAAGTTACATCGCATTGAAATGGAAGTGCTTTCACTTTTCACTTTCAAGTATCATTTCCGGAATAAATTTGTGTAAAGACCAGTTGTCACAAATCAATACTCCATTTAATCAACATCATTTTCCAAAATCTTCACTTTCCTACTTGGATCATGCAATACCTGAAGCAAAAAACTTACACCTCAGTGGCTCAAACCACAGTTAATGCAGTGCAAACACCACACAGCGGGATAGGTAAACGATGAATTTTGGGTGCGTAGCTGCCAAACACTTCCAGTCAAAGAAACACCGGTGGCAACATTTCATCGTTTTCTGAGCCAACAACCAACTAGTCATTGTGGAGAGTGAATAATGCTTGCGTTTCAGACATGTAAACAATTGCCTCTTCAAATCACTCACACACGCAAACAGAACAAACTACGTCCGTACTTATATAGTGAATCACTGAATGGGACAATTAATTCTACAATCAATGACTGAATGAATGTGCGACAAATTGATTGATTAGATACTTGAGTGAATGAGTCAATGGACGGTGAAGTAGATTGGAAGAATTAATACTTCACTATGTGAATGGAATAGCTGGATATTTGAAATCGATTGACTGACCAGACATATTTGGGTGGATGTAGCCTAAGACAATTCTACAGGCATCACAGCGACATGCTGAGTATATGCGTGTAACATGTTTTCATTTGATCAATACACACAGAATGAACATGTTTCACTTTACTGCACCAATTCATCCTTGCTTAACACCTGATGATGAATTTGCACATAAGAGAATAACAGATGAGAGAAAGGTGCTGATTAGATGAAAAGTAGTCTTGTGACCGTGACATAATATGTCACAGTTCAATGTCAATGAATTCCTCAGACTGAACGATTCCCGTCACGCTGAGAAAACATCGTTTCAAATATACCTTAATAAATCATTCATACGCATCAACCAACAAATTCATTACTTTGATAATGATATCAACCACACAATCAAGAACTTCCAATGTGTATGAATCGAACAATGATGAGGGAGGATTATATTCCTGGTCTGAGTGGATGTCTTGCCATGTGTAAACGCGAAAATTCCTCAACCACTATCACATATATGAGAAAATTGTGGCCACCAAACAGGATAATATCCTCGTATTTAGCTTCTTAGACAATCACACAATTAACAGAAATCGGGAGAAACAGCACAGTCAACATGTTGAAGAGATATTGACAAATCACACCTCCGCTACGCCTGCGCAAATATCGACACACAGTCTGAAGCACATATGTACTCTACAGAGACCAACATGCTCGAGTATCGAGTGAGTTATATTCATATTATACTCACTTCGATGTAAGCGTGTTTTGGCCTCAAGCTATAGCCCTCGGTTCTCATTTAACATTGGTGAGAATCGACTGTGACTTGATTGGTGGAGTTCAGATCGCGGACAGCTGTGCTGATTGATTTCACCAGTCACCAGTCTCCACTTCTCTCAATACACACACATGTCAGATGTTTCTCTGTGTTAGCATGATTGTGTAAATTGGTGGGTGCTAAGCGAAGTGGTGTGAGTGGCTAGAGTGAAGACAATCGTGTATGACAGTGTGATAATTCGTATACAGAGAACTGAGAATGCAGTCAAAGTGTCTATGGAGAAGAATGGTCATCGGTATCGTCATCTTCCTTATCCAGTTGATCACAGTGTTTGCTGCTGTGACACACGATACTCTGTCCATTGACGAACGTGAGTGATTCAAGCTTAACTAAATAAATAACTAAGTAACTAATTTAATTAAGTATTTGATGACAGCTTGATTTCACACTGTATATTTCGTACAAGTATGGAATTTTCAGCATGGATTTCGGGAGCCCAAATCTTTCAGGCCGACCATAGATATCAGTGATATGTACCCATATGATGTGTGTTTTGTTTTTGAAAGCCTATTATATTTTGCTATGTGTATATGGATCGATATTTCATTATAACTGACAATATGCTTTTATCTGTCCGCTAACTACGTAAACAATGTATGACCTTGTTATCAGATAACATTACAATCAATCATGGTAAGACGTTATCTTGTTGGTTCATGTGAATTAGCCATTTTCATATATACCCTTCCTTTATCATTCTTGTTGATACACTTTTTCGTACACTCGTACCATTCCACTCACACTCTTGTATGACATTTATTTTCCTTGTCTGGAAAATACAAGTATCTTCGTAAACCTGGGGGTCTTCTGATTTCCCTCTTTCCGCGTCAGGACTATTAACTACTCGACGAGTACATAACAATCAGGTGTGCGTCGGGAGGGGATTGAACCTCGGACCATGTGAATGATCGGCAAGCGTCCTAACCACTGTGCCACCGACGCACAAATGACCGACTAAATGACTAAATGACCGACTAACCAACCATTTCCGATATGAATTGGTTGTGTATGAAGTGCTATCAATGTCTTTCGTTTCTTCCATTTTACCAATAGACCCAATAGGATTCGGTTAAACAGGCGGATGGGATAATCACTGAGGCCGAGAATCGCATCACCTGTATTTGTGTTGTATGCTGTGCACTAGATGTAAACATTGATCGTGATTATCTTTCCATACAGCGTGATATGATTATAATAATAATAAACATGTTCTCGTATTCACCTTGTTTTGCATACCGATTTCCGCTCACTGATATTTTGTTGACATCTAGTGGATGTGAATATTTAATGGTGTGCTGATACAGTAGTAGTTATATTGTCAACTCTCAAGTACTCTCAATGGTTAGTGTGTTTCGACGTGTTTTCCATATGTTGTTTGGATATGGAGTGACATATCGGAACTCTGTTCGTTGTGCAACGTGATTAGGTTTATTAGGAGTCTCAATACATTGTCGATATTTTCGCTGTGTGTCGAACATATACACTCCTGAAACTTACTCTGTCACAATTCATCTCAAAATCCACTGAAATTCATAGTGTAATCAGAGCAATCTCTTCTCGATTTTTCATCGATATCATATGGTTCATTTTCATTGTCACCGTATATAGAGTGAGTTCTCTTGACTGTTTGACAGTAGCACATTGTGTGAAGTCTTATCGCCAGTGCCACGTTCACTTGTTCTTGTCTTCATAGTTGTATGCAATTCATGAAACAAAGTGGTGCAGGTGTTTTTGAATAGATTTCAGTGTATCGTTCTATAGATGATGTTTTCCGGAAGGAGATGTTTTTCACTGCTGTGATACTTCACACTAGGTGCATGCATCTCAGCTCAGTCGAAACGTCTCTGTAATTGACACGGTCTCCAGCTTTGTCCGAAGACATTGAGGTAGCATAGTGTAAGTGTAGCCAAGTTGAGAGAGGCGTTGAAACTTCAAGACAAATGTGTTCAACTAGTATGCAGGTGAGAGTCTATGCGAAGTTCTTTAGGCATACCACCTGATCTGATCCACGCGAGGATATTTCCACTCTCACAGGTAATTTGCCATATCACCTTTCAATTTCGGTGGAAGAAATTACTCAACACTTGTGTTGAAAATCTGAATCTCGTGATTTCTCCTGAGTGCCGAATAGATTCGAACTGATTTGTTGGTGGTGAATATCAGCCTTGCCTCCATGATTTTGGCTTTCACATCTTCATCTGTCCCGACCACATTTGAAGCGATGCTTCGAAATCCGATGAACGGGAGAAGTAATCTCTGTCAAATTTCTACAGTTCATTGTGATGATTCGTGTTGATTGTTTTTTCTGTTGTTCGGTTGGTTATCTTCATCACCTCCGTCTTCTCTATGCACACCTGGAGTGCTGTCTTAGCAGCCCACCGATTTTACCTCTTGGTTGGATTCCGCCTGTCAATCATCGACTTTTTGTCACCTCCGACATAATTCATCCGCGAAATTCACTTCGATTATTAGGCTGAATAGCAGTAGTCATATTAATCCTTGTAAAATTACTGAATATTGACAAATTCAGCATTATATGACTTCCTTCCTTCAGGTTCCCAGTGAAACATGGGAACTTCTAGCTTGAGGCATGAAGTTTCTTAGCAGTGAGGATTATTTTTACAGGATGGGGTCGCTATAGTTATGACCATCCTTTACTCTTTACCAGCTTTGTGTTCCTGGCTTAGCGAGTTAAAGGAGTGTGTTGGCCAGACCATATGCATCGTCGACCAGCGTCCTAGCCAGTTTGCTGCCGACGCTCAGCATAATTGAGGATATAATAATGATAGTTGTTTGGAAGTTGCACTCACACGAGAAGTCTTTACTCCTTATTCTCTTGAATGCAACCTTATCCTTGAGACTCATCAACAATCCGACTACCTGATTGACAACCTTTTTGTATTTCTCCGTGGGTGAAAACCAAAGTGATATACGTCTGGGTATTTACTCTTGTTTCGCTGTCCAGTGATGCTAAGAGATTCATCCAACCAGCAATAATACAGCAAAATTCATAGAATCTCAGCTGATATAGAAAAACATAACAGCACTTTCTCAGCGTGAGGAAATTTTTACATTGTTATCAAGTTTGTCGATTGTCAAAGAAAAAAACCCATATGTAGGTAGATTATTGGATTCGATAAGTGCGTGAAATAATCAAACCAGCATGTTTTAAAACAATGAAATTGTTGAATACATTTGTCTCGATTTCGTCACTTAATCTTAGAGGGTGATGATGGTGGTGATGAATGTGGAGTGGGTGCGGAAACCAGGTGCAATTTTGTCGTAGTCCATCATCATTCCTATTCAGATAATTGAGATTCTACTTCATGTGAAGCGCTTCTCATATGGGAAGTTCTGTTTGATCTCTGAGGTCCCCTTTTGCTGGATGATTTCAATATTGTCACGTGGAATTTTTTGACCTGATTCAATGATCGCCTCTTGTTTATCGTCTGTCACTTAGAATTCAGAACTCTGTCACGGTTTCCGAATGGTGACCTGGGAGTTTAGTAGCTCATTGAAATGTCACTCTGCTATCTGCCGTCCTTCCTGCAGTCTAGCTCCATATTTGCAAAACAGTCTCTCATTTTGCACCTCACCTGAGATCTTATCTGTGTCAATCTCTAACGCTCAATTCACTATTTCTCAATCAGATTTCACTCGATGACATGACGTTGCACGTCACTATATGATCCATTTAGCATTTGTCCATCGACTTATGCATATCTTATGGATGATACTTGATTTCTTCATTCACCTTAGGAGTTCATTGTTTTTTGGGCGTATTCAGCTGGCCATCTGTTTGTTCAGCACATGGAGAATCCAGCTGTTAATTGTAGTCTGCAGTAGCCTGCTGCAGGTGTATTTTGGTGGTGGCCGAGTCAAGTCTGTGAATCATTTGGAGGTAATTAATTGACATTGGTGTTAAAGATTCCCAATCGAATTCCTTTTGCTCTCTGTGCAATGGTTCACACACTGAATTCAGAATGACGACGGCATGTCTTACTACTGCGATCCTGCTTATGAAATCTTTATCCATACTTTGAACAGTTGATATGATGCTTCCTATATGAATGTCACAGCTGGTGATTCTTTGATTTCTCTGGTTGTAAGTGTTTCCACCTCCTGTGTTGGTGATTTCGAAATCTGCATTGCATTATTCGCCAGCTGTAAAGAGTAATCACAGGCATCAGAGTTAGCTAAGGTCT
Organism: Trichobilharzia regenti; assembly: GCA_944472135.2. Taxonomy (NCBI): domain Eukaryota; kingdom Metazoa; phylum Platyhelminthes; class Trematoda; order Strigeidida; family Schistosomatidae; genus Trichobilharzia; species Trichobilharzia regenti. The sequence continues at coordinate 124,107,681 of OX235264.1, read as the reverse complement.
TCAAATAACAGAAGTAGATATGAAGACATATGGAGGTAGTATCAGCTATGATGTAGGTGTGCTCACCTTATCAAGAGACTTTGACAGACGGTCAGCTTCGTGAAGAATGTGTTGTTGTTTCATTGCAGTTAAGTTTATACTACTTACCACAGGAAAGTAGGATGCCATTTTATTTTGTTTACCTCAACAATAATTATTATCACACTATCGACAATATGTTGAAACAGCATAGATTTTTCAGCGGAATTTAATCGCAACATATTTTAAATTCGTAAATGGTATTCACGTGAAATAGCGTTTGCCCGTACAGCGTGTTACTCTGAATGGTGCCATCGAAATCAATATTTCATTCTCGTCTACCTTTTAGAAGTAGTCTGTATTGCGTTGACAATGAAGCTAGAATACCTGTGAACTCATTTAACAGTTCGAAAGGAAAATAATATCCTCTTCACAGTATCTCACTCAACTCATCCTCCGACACACGCAGATTTCCAGTGTAGAGATGGCTTGACGCGTAGTAGCATACCACGTTCAGTTCATAGGGTTTCCGAACCATATAAATTTCCTGCAGCATATTTTTGGAACCACTGTTTTTTGATTGATTCGTTGCTATATGATTGTTTCTTGATGATCACTATGATGACAGTGAGAGCATCTGTTGTAAGAAATCAAGAGCAGCCTGTTCAAAAATGCATTTCATTATCGATTTGTAGTACTGGACAATAGTGAGTAGTAAGACTACGTACTGAGAATAATACTAATGATTACGTAACAGCGATCCACAAATGTAAACATAATTGGAAAGCAAGAAGTGGAGAAGAGTAGAGGCATCCTCCTGGATGGAAATTCAAATGGTTCAATAATTTCAGCCAGACTCTCATTGTTTTACTCCGTAACCTTTGTTGCTGATTTCAATCGGAATTCACTTCACTTATTACATGAACATTCAATTTACTTCGGTGTAATGATCTTCTTCTTGGGAATAAATAATACTAGCCGTATTCTACACGGTGCTCACCTGATAAGCAGAAATTTCAGTTTATTATGTTCCTAGATATTTCTGCTTGACTGACGGAAATATTTGCCTCTTTCGAGAAGTCTACGATATTTGGTTGAAAGTCAATTATGAAGACTTCAGGAGCACAATATCTGACCGGAGAACATCACTCGGAAACAGTTATCTCATATATTCGGACACGTTGCTACCAATGATTAGGCTTTGTCTGTTCCCAGTTTATTCGAAAGCTGCGAACAAGCACGTTGTAAAGATTTTCAATACTCACGAGAGTGAATTATGCCATTGAGGGTCAAATTCTATTATTCGTTTGAAATAAAGTGAACGAGGGGATCGATAGGAGTATTTATTAACATAAGTTTCAAGCAGGTCGCCTCACTGCACTTTTTCTATATGCTCCAATCGCTGTTCAACATTGTTCAGACCTGTCTCTCATGGATTAGCCCATACGAAAGTTGGTTGATTGGGATCGCCGATCACCTCGCTGACATTTACGGTATTCTTTAATGACGTACACTGACAGTGCATTCGACGACAATTTGAAGGTTCGGGCTATCCATCATCATACACTTAAATGTGGAAGGAATACAGATAGCACCTGTACACAGACCTATTTTCACAATTCAGAATTTTGACTACATATCACCTAGTAAGCGGTAGAATGGAATATGTGAAATTCTAAACAAAAGCTCATATTATCATCCTACGCGCGTAGCTTCTGTTTCCTTGAAGTTGAAAATTGCTGCCATTTGGTAGGAATATTTACATTGTTGAAAGCAAGGGAGATGTTCAACAACACGATTAATCTTTACGCACCAATGAGAATATTACAATATCTGGGAATTCGCAGACTGTGTTATTCGCACCGACTTTATTTCCCAAATCGAATCTTATACCTTCCACGTGGGAGAGAAAAAATTTCAGGGTTTTTGACAGTACCATGAATAAAACAACAAGGATGCACATGGGTATGATTACCAGGCAATGTCGTTGATATCTTGAAGGCATTTTGCGTGTACTCTGAAATTCTCCTCTGACCTAATAAATGGGCACTTCCCCAATCTAAAACACTGCATTTTACCAACTATGGCACAAATAGAATATCTTTCAATGAAATATGCTACAAGCAATCTCTGTCAGCGAAAACAGTGCCTGTCAAGTCAGTGAATGATGTCTAGTCACTGGTGTTTCGTAACTACTGTGAATTCACCATTATCTACCATCTCCAACGAGTGTGATTGAGGATTGCCTACTAAAAATCCTAGCGGGAAGTTGTGATCAGTGAAATTACAGCAGGTTGGCTATTAAAACAAATATTCACCAGCGATGACATTCGCGAGAGGTCGCGCCAAATGATGAATTGGCAGAAACTGGAATTCATGGGTTGAGCATCAGATCAATTCGAAGTGGCATAATGGTATACGGGCTGTGTAGCCTTGCAACCAGAATTTCCTGGGTGTGAACCTCAGTTTGAGCTTGTCGATGAAAGGCTCAAACTATGACGAATTATCACTTTTCTTCCGCCATATTGTATGAGTCCTTTATGACAAAATACCATCATCCTTTCACATTTCAGAATAGTATACAATTACAATAAGACCAGCGCATTCGTCTCATAAATACCAATTGTATTATGTCGCCTCACAAATAATCTGTTGATTCTTTCAGATTCCTCCTAATTATGCTGACTGATTGTTGTCTGTTGTTGTTGCTGCTGGTGATGTTGGCCAGGAATCTTCATCTTCACCTCTGTTTTCTCGTTGTTCATCTGAAGTCAAATCGACTCTGGATGCTTCTTTTATCCTCAACTTTTTGCTTTTCATTTGCATATCTTCCAGTTTCTGGAAAATCAAACGCTTACGTATTATTGGTAAAATCCTTATCCTCGAAGTTTTGTGTGGGTTCACTTTACGCCTGTATGCGTATACAAACATTAGATCAGTAGAAATCAACACGATTGTTACTATGATAGCAGAATTGGTTGAATGAATTTCTGTTGTGTGCATCACTCTGGTTTCCCCCACCCCCCAACTGAATGACTCAGGCTTCATTAATACACAGGATTTGAAAGTGTATTGCCTTAAGTAGATAAGGAGGTAGTGTTTGTTGAGATGGAATGACCAGTGTTGAGAAAGTGTTTGATTACTGCATTACTTAGAGGCCCGTTGTTGCCATTTTTACGGCCTTGTTGGACCCTATAGACAAGAGGCGTGTTGAACGACCAGTGTACCTGGATTAATAGGAATGGACGAACTGATGCATGCACACATATCTCAAATTGATCTAGAGAAAAGATTAATTTATTTTCTCTACATCAATTCACCCGATTATAAAGTACATGAACTGCTGTATTTCTGTGTAAATTTCTATGTCGAAAATTTACTCCCCTTCAACTGCAATACAGTTTTCCATTTCAATGTTAAATATAATTATTGACTTCGAACACATTTGTGCGTAGGTGGTTAGGTGGTAGAATGTCTTCCGATAACTCAGGTAGTAGTTTAATTTCGATCCATACTCAACGTCCTTCTAAACCTCAACTAAATTATCAGTGTTATTGTTAACCCCGTAAGAAGACCTGTCATCAACTATCAATCGAACTGTGTGGAAAGAACTTTGTCACTAGAATTTCAAAACTTGATGCCTTACGCTCCATTTGAGACTGAGGGAGAGCGGAAAAGTTAACATACACATTAGGAGTAAAAGAAATTGGTGAGATTACGGCATGAGATTAACCATATTCAGTTTCTTCACATGGTGGGGTTTTCGCAACAGCAGTATGCGTTTAGCACTTGTAGTCAGATTTGTGGAGATAAAAGTTTTGTACCTAGGCAAGCTAGGAAACTCTGGTTCCAAACCTCTAGCATGCATCGGCTAAGGCATCTCTAAGGATTTGAAAGGCGCGTGAATATTTTTAGTCACTGAAGGCCATGTGAACATAGCTCCTGATGATTCTCCACTGACTTGTCGATCAGAATTCAAGTAAAAATCTTGAGGATGAATGCCCACCTCAGACAATTATCTGCTTCAGTTTGACCATTTGAGCAGAATATGAACCCTATCACTAACAGTTTATGTATTCAGAAAACAATTTGTACCAATATGGTGCTCTTCAGCAGTGTCTTCACACATTTCTATTTTAAATCATACATATAAGGTGTCTCACGGAAAGTATTCAACGACTTCTTTTCTTCGACTCCTCGACATTTCAAATGCCACACAATGCTTCAAGTTTGTGCTTTGAAGATTCAGTAGCAGTGGCGTTTTTCTTTACAGGATGGAGTGGCTAGAATCACATATAATCTTCTATTTATACGGGGCTTACAACCACATAGTAAATAGGTGATGTAAAAGAGTGCGTCGTCTGATAAACAACACAAGCAAAGAAAAAAAACCCATTCAGTTTATTCACTTTTATTTCGGGTCTGGTTGAATATATCCCAAATTATATATATATATATATATATATATATATATATATATACAATTGAAAGTAAAAGAGCTTAATTAGGATGCAAAATGTGGATTTTATAGTAAATTTTGGTAAACAGTTGTCTGGATTCCAAAAATAGGATAAATAAGGAGCGCAATAAAAGAACAAATATTCAAAACTGATCACTCAGTATGCAGACAATACATTCGAAGTCATCTACAAACTCAAAAGAACCCACTCGAAATCGGTAAGCTTGCGTATACCTTGCATTGCCTAGCGAGGCCTCAGCGATTCAGGTAGAAAACCCTGAATTATGCACACAGAAGAAAATTCTCCACCCCGTCCTTCTATTTTGAGAATAATTCCAAGTTCTTCTACTCTGTTATTAAGGCCTTTTTGAATGTTTGTACGACGTCTTAGCAACATCGTTTTCTTAACCAACCGTTTATTTGCTCTTCCTACCCATTCATAATTTATTTTGGGCACGTGTCTCCATGCTCTTCTATTAACATCCTATTTTTCTGGGTGGCTTTCATATTTCGCAAGTCTTGTCAGTAATTACAAAACTTAACCCTCACGGAAGTTACAATTTTGATAATTCATCGTACTTTGGAAATATTTTGATGATGAAAACAATAACCGCAACTGATTTTTATAGAAGCCATATTCGGCTTTGTTTATGGCACAGGAAAAACAGGAATGGCTTATTGGAATGAAATATTAACTGTCTCAATAGAATATATGTGTGCATATATATAGGCTAACCTGGATTTCTTTCTGCGTACAAAGGTGAAAGTGTTCTAAACACATTATTTATGTTTAGAATAGAAATAATACTACTAGGGTATAGAGTGATACAATGTTCGTTGATCACAATTATTATTATAACTATTATTATTATAAGCAAAATGTAATTAGAATTTAGATAATTATAATAATAAACACTTTATTCGAAGTATCAACACTTTTCTCTTACTCAGCGTAGAAAATGTCAGTATTTTTTACAAGAAGTACTTGAGACAAGTAGAATGCCTAGTAGAGTAACCTCTCTCCTTTGTAAATCATTCATATTGTAGCATTCAAACGCTTATTTGTGTGGATTGTACTTTGATCTAAAGAGTATTGTAGGCTGTGAAACATGTGAATTTAATCTTTCAAGTGGTTTGGTTAACAGCACACTCATTGTTCTTATTGTAGGAAGTGAATCGGGGGGTAGTGGGATAGAAAACACTGCAACCTGCAAAGATGTGAATCATTCTCTTGAAGTATCCGATTCTCAGCTTGGGTATCCTCATTACTATGCATCCACCGTTATATTTTTATCCCACGACTTGGCGGTTAGAAATTTGACAAGCCCGTAAACCATTTAAACACTGGGACGCGATCCAATGGCCGGCCAGACAGCCAGTGAATTCTAACATTTGTCAATTGTGGGTAACATTGGCCTTATGGTCTACGAGATTGCTCGCCTAGTAACCGGAATGTCTTCTCTTAGAACCCCGGTGGGTGCGTACTTCTGGAGTGTCCCAAACCAGTGGTACGAAACATCTGGCTGTCCACTACCACTATTAGGTGGTTTTCCAATGGCTCATCAAGAAATCCTCCGACCAAAATGAAAAATCAGTTGCGGTTATTGTTTTCGTCATCAAAATATTTCCAAAGTACGATGAATTATCAAAATTGTAACTTCCGTGAGGGTTAAGTTTTGTAATTACTGACAAGACTTGCGAAATATGAAAGCCACCCAGAAAAATAGGATGTTAATAGAAGAGCATGGAGACACGTGCCCAAAATAAATTATGAATGGGTAGGAAGAGCAAATAAACGGTTGGTTAAGAAAACGATGTTGCTAAGACGTCGTACAAACATTCAAAAAGGCCTTAATAACAGAGTAGAAGAACTTGGAATTATTCTCAAAATAGAAGGACGGGGTGGAGAATTTTCTTCTGTGTGCATAATTCAGGGTTTTCTACCTGAATCGCTGAGGCCTCGCTAGGCAATGCAAGGTATACGCAAGCTTACCGATTTCGAGTGGGTTCTTTTGAGTTTGTAGATGACTTCGAATGTATTGTCTGCATACTGAGTGATCAGTTTTGAATATTTGTTCTTTTATTGCGCTCCTTATTTATCCTATTTTTGGAATCCAGTCTACTGTTTACCAACATTTACTATAATATCCACATTTTGCATCCTAATTAAGCTCTTTTACTTTCCATTGTATATATATATATATATATAATTTGGGATATATTCAACCAGACCCGAAATAAAAGTGAATAAACTGAATGGGTTTTTTTCTTTGCTTGTGTTGTTTATCAGACGACGCACTCTTTTACATCACCTATTTACTATGTGGTTGTAAGCCCCGTATAAATAGAAGATTAGATGTGATTCTAGCCACTCCATCCTGTAAAGAAAAACGCCACTGCTACTGAATCTTCAAAGCACAAACTTGAAGCATTGTGTGGCATTTGAAATGTCGAGGAGTCGAAGAAAAGAAGTCGTTGAATACTTTCCGTGAGACACCTTATATGTATGATTTAAAATAGAAATGTGTGAAGACACTGCTGAAGAGCACCATATTGGTGCAAATTGTTTTCTGAATACATAAACTGTTAGTGATAGGGTTCATATTCTGCTCAAATGGTCAAACTGAAGCAGATAATTGTCTGAGGTGGGCATTCATCCTCAAGATTTTTACTTGAATTCTGATCGACAAGTCAGTGGAGAATCGTCAGGAGCTATGTTCACATGGTCTTCAGTGACTAAAGAAATTCACGCGCCTTTCAAATCCTTAGAGATGCCTTAGCCGATGCATGCTAGAGGTTTGGAACCAGAGTTTCCTAGCTTGCCTAGGTACAAAACGTTTATCTCCACAAATCTGACTACAAGTGCTAAACGCATACTGCTGTTGCGAAAACCCCACCATGTGAAGAAACTGAATATGGTTAATCTCATGCCGTAATCTCACCAATTTCTTTTACTCCTAATGTGTATGTTAACTTTTCCGCTCTCCCTCAGTCTCAAATGGAGCGTAAGGCATCAAGTTTTGAAATTCTAGTGACAAAGTTCTTTCCACACAGTTCGATTGATAGTTGATGACAGGTCTTCTTACGGGGTTAACAATAACACTGATAATTTAGTTGAGGTTTAGAAGGACGTTGAGTATGGATCGAAATTAAACTACTACCTGAGTTATCGGAAGACATTCTACCACCTAACCACCTACGCACAAATGTGTTCGAAGTCAATAATTATATTTAACATTGAAATGGAAAACTGTATTGCAGTTGAAGGGGAGTAAATTTTCGACATAGAAATTTACACAGAAATACAGCAGTTCATGTACTTTATAATCGGGTGAATTGATGTAGAGAAAATAAATTAATCTTTTCTCTAGATCAATTTGAGATATGTGTGCATGCATCAGTTCGCCCATTCCTATTAATCCAGGTACACTGGTCGTTCAACACGCCTCTTGTCTATAGGGTCCAACAAGGCCGTAAAAATGGCAACAACGGCCCTCTAAGTAATGCAGTAATCAAACACTTTCTCAACACTGGTCATTCCATCTCAACAAACACTACCTCCTTATCTACTTAAGGCAATACACTTTCAAATCCTGTGTATTAATGAAGCCTGAGTCATTCAGTTGGGGGGTGGGGGAAACCAGAGTGATGCACACAACAGAAATTCATTCAACCAATTCTGCTATCATAGTAACAATCGTGTTGATTTCTACTGATCTAATGTTTGTATACGCATACAGGCGTAAAGTGAACCCACACAAAACTTCGAGGATAAGGATTTTACCAATAATACGTAAGCGTTTGATTTTCCAGAAACTGGAAGATATGCAAATGAAAAGCAAAAAGTTGAGAATAAAAGAAGCATCCAGAGTCGATTTGACTTCAGATGAACAACGAGAAAACAGAGGTGAAGATGAAGATTCCTGGCCAACATCACCAGCAGCAACAACAACAGACAACAATCAGTCAGCATAATTAGGAGGAATCTGAAATAAAGAAACTCCTTCAACTACCAACCTACATGGAATGTATCGTTTTAGCTACAGGTGGGCGAAACTTATTATAATATCAAAGCAGGAAGAATGGGAAAGCAAGGCAATCCTTCAACAATTTCAAGTCTTTGGATATCAACAGCACTCATCATGAAAAATAAGATCCGGATTTTCATCCTCAATGTGAAATCAGTGCTGGTCACTATACGGATCACAGACTTAGCGCAATGTCACAAAGGGTACTTCGGACAAACTACACACTTTTATCAACAGCTACCTTCACTCAATACATCACTAAAGATCAGAAGGCATCCAGAAAGGAACAACAACGTGGATCTCTACAAGGGAACCAATCTATCAGGACCGATTGTGCAACAAATTTGCAGGAAGAAATGGAGATAGATTGGCCATATTCTGAGAAAAGAAACCACCCATATGAGTGACATCACACGCGAGGCCATCACTCAAGTGGAACCCGGAGATTTGGTTGTCATTGCGAGGGTTGAGTCACACGGAGGAGGTCATATGAAGAGGAGATGAAAGCATATGGGGAGACGTGGAGCCAGGTGAAAACGTTGGCAGAGAACCGAATGCAATAGAGACGGACGTTTGAAGCCCTGTGTGCCTCTAGGAACTATAGGAAACAATAATAAAAAATATAATAATGCGTCTAATGAAGGCCAGATATATTACTAATGTTCATCAAATGTAGGTGACAGGTTAAATTTCATGATAATTTTAGGCTAACTAGAGATTTCTAACCTTCAAGTATATTTATTGGTAAGGCCCTCGCAAAATAATAAACTGATGTTGATAAAACAAGTGAAATGGAAATCTTCGTTACGACTTGGTTCCCAAGCGGAATCACTTGATTACAACGACTTAGTCAGGTTTGACAGCCTTATCAGTAGGAGTTGACAACCTGCTCTGCTCCTTCTAACTCAGTATGACAGAAAGTGATTGGAAGCAATGTAGCCAAGCATTTGGCGTATTGACATTTAAATGAAATCTAGTTACTCATCACTTGGTCACATTTGGGACATTTTGGGAATAACCTTTGATCATCACAAGGAAATGGCAATCAGGATAGCAGTACACCTGGTGAAATGCAAGATTATTGTAATGAGGAGGTTGATGGTTCGAACTCTGCCACCTGTCTACAAAACTTCTTTATTTTCTACTAAAGCAAGTACAACAACATTCTAATTTTATCCTAAGGATATATTTCAATTTACATCGGACAAGTAACGCTTTTAATTTGGCAATCAAAAACGGTTCACTCTGAAGTAACAGTATTGAAATTTGCTTCATCAGTACCATTCTTTTCAAGCTGTTTCCATGATTGATCATAGGCGAAATGGTCTTGTGGTAAATCACTCAAACTGCCAGACTGTTGACTTCTTCTTTGAACATAAGCCTGATCTACAACGACTAGTTAATTCACACGATACTTGAAGCATAGAAGAGACTGTAATACAAAATAGGTCCAAAACAAAATTCCTCTGACCTCTCTTCGTTAGTCATCTCATATTTCATCCATCTCTAAGAAAATATTCCTTCTAGGCTACTAAATTAAGAAGCTAAAACTATTTGGGACCACTCAACCCCTACTTTTACAATTTTTTAACTCATGTAACTTACCTATTGTGCTTTAATGCTCCCCATCATTTGTCCTCCCTGGTCTACTGACAGAGGACTACAACACTTTGAGAAGGGTATTGAAAGTTGTTAACAGAGCTTATCAATCAATTAGTTGACAGATATCTAAACTTATGCGAGAAATGAACCTAATCTATATTGTCTGATGCTCAGCAACCCGAATATTATCAACTCTCCCTTTGCTGTATCTCATCTGGTAGAACCAGAATTCAGTACGAAATATTCGATAGGAATTCAAAGATACTATATTTGACCCGGCTGTGCTGTATGCAACAACGAAAGTGCTATGCAGGAAACCTCCGGATTACAATGTTGTGAGCAAAATTATCGTATGTGTAATCTGTGGTGACAATACCTCAATTAACTGGCAATCTTAGCCACTAACATTCTTATTATTGGTTACAGGATTTCATCGTTAGTTGACATTGCTGTATCTCGTCTAGTAGAACCAGAATTCAGTGTTCGTAGAACATTAGGCCACTGTGACCTGATCCAATTTCCCATGAATTTCAACTTCTGCCAATACACGATATAGCGCAACCACCAGCCAATATCTTTGGCGAGTATTTGCCCTCACACCGGACCTGCTGCACCCTAGTGGTCACGATTTCCCACTGGAACCCAAGTTAACTGCTTACCAGAATAGGGCTAGTCGCTAGTGAGCATCGCATTGATATTCAAGTATTGGTTTATAGGGATATGGTTGATTGGTTACAGGATTTCATCATCATTATTATTATTCTTTTGTTATCTCGTATTTGTAATCTGTCTTGACAATACCTCAATTAACTGACAATCTTAGCCACTAACATTATGATTATTTACAATTTTTTTTTGTATATATGTGACTTCACTGTCACTACAAGTACCAAGTATTAAACTGCCATTCACAATCCTGTAATATTATCTTTATAATCGTTTTTGCTGTTATTCGATATAATAATGTACCAAATTTTGAAAATTCCACGCTGTAACACTTGTACTGAATTGAAATAAAGAACGTTATTATTATTATTATCATCATTATAATGTCCTCTTTATTGTTTTTCCTTCACGTTCCCCATGGAACATAGGGCTCCAAGCTAGTGGCTTAAAGTTTCTGTGGCAGTTTTTATTTTACAGGATGGGGTTGCTAGTCCCATGCCCAACCTTTCCTCTTTACCAGATTTATTTCTGGCTTAGCGAGGTAAAGGATCTACTTATTACACCATGAATTTCAGTGGATTTTGAGTTGAATTATTACGGAGTAAGTTTTAGGAGAGTTTAAGTCCGACACACGGCGAAAATGTCGACAACAAATACAGACTACTAATAAATCTACTCACATTAGCCAAAGGGCAGTGATTAGAGATCTTGCTCTGATTCGACACTGTACATCAGGACAACATATCCAGAATACGTTGAATCACACTTATCACTGAGACGCTACATCGAGATTCAAAGATATAACTTCTACTGTATCAATACACCTTTAAATATTCGCATCCACAAGATGTCAACGAAATATCAGTGAGCAGAAATCGGTATGCAAAACAAGGTGAATAAGAGAACATGTTTATTAGTATCAATATTATATCACGGTGTAAGAAAAGATAATCACAATCAATGTTCAAATCTGGTTCACTACATAGAATATAAATACAGGTGATGCAATTTTCGGCTTCACTGATTATCCCCTGATTTAACGGAATCACATGGGACCTGTTGGTAAAATGGAGGAAAAGAAAGATGTTGAATGCATTCAAAACACAATAAATTCATATCAGAAATGGTTGGTTAGTCGGTAAGTTAGTTAATTAGTTGACCTCGAATCACTTACTGTGGTCAAATGTCAGAGCGTCGTGTACCAAAAACAGCAATCCCTACGATCACTTCGATCACGAAGATGACGGCACACATCACCAATCTAATTGTTGTTAAATTCCACAGCATTCTCACTACTCTGTATACGGATTATCACACTATGATACATGATGGTCTTCACTCCATCGATTTAATACCACCTTGCTTATCACCCACCAACTTACGCATTCATGCTGACACAGAGACACATTTGATATGTGTGTGCGTGTATTGAGAGAAGTGGAGACTGGTGACTGGTGACTGGTGAAATCAATCAGCACAGCTGTCCACGATTTGAAATGCACCAATCAAGTCACAATCGATTCTCACCAATTGTAAATGTGAACTTAAGGCTATTTGTACTGATCAAATATTTTCATCGTGAATTTGAATGACACCATGTGAGAAAAGCTTTGGCTTGAGGGGGAAACACGCTTACATTGAAGTGAAGATGATATGAATATCACTTGATTCTTGACCATGTTGATCTCTGAAGGTTGCATGTGTGGTTCACACTGTGTGTCTTTATTCGAGGAGGCGTAGGCGAGGTGCTATTTTTCATTATCAAATTCCACAGGTTGATTGGGAAAGATTCTCCTGATATCTGTTAATTGTATGCTTGTTTAAGAAGTCGAATACGAGGATCATTAGCATCTGGGGCAATAAATTTCCAATATGTGGGATACTGATCAAACAATTTTGTGTACACACATAGCAATACATACACTTAGACCATGAATATAATTCTCCCTGTTCATTATTCGATTCATACACATTGGAAGTTCTTGATTGTGTGGTTGATATCAGTATCAAAGTGAAGAACTTGTTACTTGATGCGAATGAATGATTTATCAAGTTATATTTTAAACAGTGTTATCGTGGCGTGACGAAATCATTCAGTTTGAGGAATTCATTGCTATTGAACTGTGACATATTCTGTCATGGTCACAATACTAATTGTGAATCATTTCAACAGCGATTCTCTGTCGTCTCCTATTATCTTGAGCATTTTCATCATCGGGTGTCAACAGAGATGAGTTAGTGTAATGAAGTGAAACATGGATGCCCATCTATTCATTCTGTGTGCATTGATCAAATGACGATATGTCACATGCATATACCCAACATGTTTTGTGTGAGCATTGTTCAATGATTCATACAACAAAAGATATAACGAATTCTATCTATGCATTAGTACAGCTAAAGGAGTACTCCTCATTTGAACTGGTCTCTATAATTCATTAGGTAATGTCAAGGAGCGTGAGAGATGTTGATAGGTAGATAGATGGATAGATATATTGGGAACACAATTTTCAGCGAAGAGACCTTTTCAACAACGAATTTATTATCAAGTTGTACAATCGTATATATATGGTTTTATAAAGAAATTATATCCGGTGAGAGAATTAGGTCAAAGGTGTGAATACATGAAATAATAAAAGTATGAATAGCAATGAAAATATTTGTGATTATAATCATAGTTAACTGTTAAGTGGCAAAATAATTATTGTCATATATAGAATAATATATACGGTGTATAGATTTTGGAAAGGGGTACATAATTCGTACATTTGGTTCCCTTGATAAATTTCGATAAAGGAAGGAAGACGAAATTTGCAGTATAAAATGATATCATTCTATTTCACAGGTTATCATCAGCTGCAGACTACCTGAAATTACAATGGTTATATAGATGATATTAACATACTTCAATGTTCGAGTGGTGGTAGAAAAGAGATACTATAAAATTGACGCATCTAAATGAAAGCATTACAATGTTTTTAGTTTAAGTTTTCATCATCAATTTATACGCTTTTAAAGTTGAAAAGAGGGGGAGGGGTGAGAGAGAAAACAGAACAAATTGATTAACAGAACAGTGTTAGCTTTTAGGTTCACACAGCAACTCAAGAGACGAAAACGGTTACAGTTTATGAGATTAAGATTTGTTCAGTGAGTTGAGATCACTGAATTAGATAACTAATCAAAATCAAAATTCTGTTACCAAGGGAGTGAGAGGTTAATCACACTCTCTTTCTGTATGCATAAGTCTGGTTTACGTCTTTTGATTGCGATTGCTTCGGCAAATAGTAGTAAATTTGCTGTCCTTTGTCTATTTAATATTTTGAAGGGCTTAGATATCTCTACGAGATGTCCGGTATCAATAATGTGTCTGGTGATCACACTCTGGGAATATCTGCTTCCTTTCAGGCACAGGATTTTGGGAATATGTTCAGAAAACCGAATAGAAGCCCTTCTTTCTGTCCTTCGAATGTACTTGCTCCCGCAAGTGCACGTGAATTCATAAACGCAGTTGGAGGTGACTTCTGCATACAGAAAGAGAGTGTGATTAACCTCTCACTCCCTTGGTAACAGAATTTTGATTTTGATTAGTTATCTAATTCAGTGATCTCAACTCACTGAACAAATCTTAATATCATAAACTGTAACCGTTTTTGTCTCTTGAGTTGCTATGTGAACATAAAGCCTACAGTGTTCTGTTAATCAATTTGTTCTGTTTTCTCTCTTACCCCTTCCCCTCTTTTCAACTTTAAAAGCGTATAAATTGATGATGAAAACTTAAACTAAAAACATTGTAATGCTTTCATTTAGATGCGTCAATTTTATAGTATCTCTTTTCTACCACCACTCGAACATTGAAGTATGTTAATGTCATCTATATAAGCATTGTAATTTCAGGTAGTCTGCAGCTGATGAGAACCTGTGAAATAGAAGGGCACATAATTATAAGATTAGTAGATGAATATTGAATGTTACGTAACATGGTATGAAATTGGATAAGATAGAATTTAAGATTGTAAAAATAAAAAGTATACGAACGAATAATTTTGGGTTTAAAATGTCAACTGTGTCAAGTGGAAAAGATTCAGAGTGAGAATAGTAATAATAGTATTAATAAAAATAGTCGAAGTAATAAGGGAAAAGTACATAGAATAACTTAATAAACAAAATAAACAAATGTCTGTCCCTGTACGGCTAAGGCAGAAGTAGGGATTGTACTTACTTCTTTTGTACACAAAGCTCAGGCTTAAAGTCATGAATTGCCAAGACCTCAGCTTTCTTTAGAAGTCTGTGACGAAGAAAACGTGGGAAGTTAGCATGAATTCTATATATGATCTTGAAATCATGGTCAGGGTTGACCGAGTGACAGAAGTCGATCAGATGTTTCAGAATAGAGCTTCGCACACATTTTCTTTCTCCCTTGTAAAACCAGGCTGGAATATGTTCTCGTATCCGTGTCGACAGCGTTCTCTGACTACGGCCAATGTACGTTGCTCCACAAGAGCAGGTGAACTGGTAGATGTACGTGGAGGCGGCCAGACGATGGAGCTTATCTTTTAGAGAGGTAGAGAACAATTTGCGGCTCGGGAACGTCTTACTAATTGATTCACAGAGAGAGAGACGATTTTTGAGCATATCTGAAGCTTGATCACCTTTGAATTCCAAGTTCATGAATAAAGCTTTCTTTAGAACTGAGTCAGTGACCAGTTTAGACTTCTTATCTTTCTGTCAATAAATCGGTTAGGGTAACCGTTTCCTGCGAGTGTGGCTTTCAAGCAGTCAAGTTCAGAATAGATGCAATCAGAACTATACATTTTCCTTATCCTACAACAGAGTAAATGATAGAGTTTTCACGGAGAGATAGACAGCTAGATAGATAGAACAGGGATAGACAGATGGATAAATGTATAGAGACAGATTGATGTATATGAATATGTGTGGGCTGCACTGATTTATCGACGCGTGGAATTAGCTGTTTTGTTTCTGTGTACCAACCGTGTTCTGAGCTACAATAGATGTGCTGTGAATGAATTTTATTTATCATTGTAATATGTTGACTAAAATTCATTTGAAGAGAATGATGTTTTGTTGTTGTTTCGTTGCACGACCAGTTTGCTAGAGGTTTGCAGCAGCGTTTGTTTGCTGCAGGAGTAAGGTTCGTGCACATACTGTGAAACCATCTCTTGCAGTTATCACACTGCATTCCCTCATCCACTGGAAACTGGCACATAACCCTTCCGCAGCGGTTTCTTTTGATAGGCACGTTATTTAAAACGAAATGGGGAAAAAATTAAATATGACTTCAAGCACATATAACCTTTATAAATCAGTGATAAAAAGCTAATGAGTGCACAAAGATAGATATGTATAACTATTAAGTTATAAGAACGCAAATTCCTATAATTTAATAGAATGAAATCTGAAACCTAAACTAACTTCTATCAGAATGAACTGATATAAAGTTGGTCTGTAGACTTTTGGAGCGTATGACACAACAAAAGCCGGTAATACACAAGAGCGTGAAAAATTCACTCCCTTTTCAAAGTTCGCGGTAAACTGAAGTGGTGAACTGGACGTAGTTTTTTGTATGTGTGTGTGTGCAAGATTCGAAGAAGCATTTTTTACATGTCTGAAAGACAAGCATTATTCATTCACCATGATGATGATCAGATATAAGCCCAGAAAACGATGGATTGTTGCCACTGGTGTTTGTTTCACTGGAATTGGTTGGTACCTACGCAACCAAAATTCCTCTTTTACCGATTTCACTGTCGGTTGAGTGATGCTTCGGAGTGTATGAGCTTTGGATTCGAAAAGCAGCAGGACCAGACAGAATCCCAGCAGAAGCATTGAAAATGGACCCAGAGACAACAGCGGACTTGATGACACCACTACTGGAGTAGAAGTGGGAAGAGGGCAAAGTACCTGAGGATTGGAAGAAAAGATACTTATTCAAACTACCAAAGAAAGGAGACTTAAGTCAATGTAAAAACTGGCCCGAAATTATGCTCCTGTCCATCCCAACCAAAATACTAAGCCGCATCATCCTGGAGAGCATCAAACAAGCCCCCTGGATGAAAAACGTCGACCGGAACAATCTGGATTCAATAGAAACAAGTCATGTTTTGATCAAATCGTCGCACTACGGATCATCATTGAACAAAGCTTGGAATGGCAGTCACCTCTCTATCTCAACTTCATCGACTTTGAAAAGGCATTTGACTGCGTCGATCGAGAGGTCATTTGGCACCTATTTTAATACTACGGGCTGCCACCGGTTATTATACATCTCATCCAAAAGCTATACGACAATGCTGCATGCCAAGTAATTCACAACGGGAAACTTACGGAAGCCTTCGAAGTGAGGACGGGAGTAAGACAAGCTGGCTGTCTAATATCACCAATGATCTTCCTGATTGCAGTAGATTGGATAATGCGACAGACAACGGCAACCAACGAGGGAACGGGCATAAAATGGACTCACACAAAAAGAGACTTCGAGGACCTGGACTTCGCCCATGATGATATATGTCTGATTTCCTACAAACTGGAAGATATGCAAGTGAAAAGCAACAAGTTGGCAGAAGAAGCATCAAAGATAGAACTTCAAGAGAACATGAAGAAAACAGAGGTGATGAAGATTCTTGACCAACAGCAACAGCAATTTATTAACGAACACAAGAATACTGATTATTAAAAGTTGAACAGAAATGGCGACATTCGATACAATAAAGGTTCTTGAATGTCCGAATGAATAAAAACCAAAACAATATTTTTAATGAGGTTTAGCAATTCTTTCTGAATTGTTTGAATACAGCTTGATTTAAAAGTCAATCTGAACGAAGAATATGCATTTCAATAATTTCTCTTCAGGTTCTTAAAATTATAAAATATAATATTTGTGGTCGTTAAAATAAAGATAGCCAGGTATGCGGTGGATACATTTTAAAAGTTTCTACGCTAAAGATTGACTTTTAATTCATAATATGGGAATATTTCACACCATCAAATCTCATAACTCTCATGAGCATCCTGTTGCGTTAAAGGAACTCAATGAATTCCTGAAGTTCAACGTACGGCTCGCCGAATCAAGAATATGTTTCGAATTTATAAAGGATTGTATCCAGAAAAATCTATATCCTAAACTCTATTGGAAATCATTACGTAGAAACAGAATACCACAATGTAAAATGACTTTAAAACGAAATGCACTTAATCAGCTCGAATCAATACAGTCTGACATTACACAATTGGAATTAAATATATCACAAAGGAATTATGCACTTCTCGACCTTCCAGAGGAGATGAGACTACAATTTATGCAATATGTCGACGAAATCGCCGAATCTAATTCCTCGAAAAACGAACACAACTGATGAAAGGCATAGAAAGCCGAACTCCGGAATGTAGATTTCCAGCTAATCCAGAAAAGTACGTCCATAACTTTTCTAGTGTGATTCTTGGCCAACTACGACTGGAAGCGTTATCTCTAGGGACTAAGTTTTGTGATATCCGTACGAAGATTAGTCAGACTGACACTGATGTACAATTCGAGAACTTCTATATACAAACAGGGGACTTGGTCGCCTCTTCTGATGAGGACCTAGAAAGATTCAAATCAACCCTGGTAGACTGTTGCTATCAGTAAAGACAGAAGGATAAGAATAAGCCCCATAGTATACTCACAAAACAGCATCGAGAAGCTGTCAAAAGACTAAGACAAAATGAAAACATAGTTATTACCAGACGGGATAAGGGGCCGGGAATAGTAATTATGGATAAGCAGGACTACATCAATAAGATGAACTCCATACTAGCTGACAGAAGCAAATTTCAGAAGCCGAAAGCGATGAAAGATCATACGGAGAAAATAGAGAAAGAAATAACAAACTTATTAAAGGATTTGAAGGGTAAAGGCTATTTATCACCAAAAACTTTCGAAAACATAAAACCTACAGGGAGTACCATCTCACGTATGTATGGTTTACCGAAAGTGCATAAATCAGGAGTGCCCCTACGCCCCATACTAGACATGTCCCATTCACCCTATCACGAGACGGCGAAGTGGCTGGTACAGCTGCTTCAACCCTTGCATGACGAGTTAGTAAAGCACAGCGTCAAGAATACCTTTTAATTTGTTGATAAGATAAAAAACCTGAACACGACTGGCAAATATATGGCATCACTTGATGTTTCATCTCTATTCACGAATGTGCCTCCAGTGGAAACCATCGATTATATCTGTGAACAGATTATAGAAAAGAAATTGTGCACTGATATTCCTATCATTAATCTGAAACAACTACTTGTTAAATGCACAACGAATGTTCAGTTCGTATTTAATAATGAAATATACAGACAAGTTGATGGAGTAGCCATGGGATCCCCACTGGGACCTATTTTCGCGAATATATTTTTAGCAAAACTAGAAAATAGTCCGTTGAAAGAGGAAATAGCGAAAATGGAAATGTATTGTCGTTACATGGATGACACTTTTGTAGTGTACGATGAAGGGTTAAATAGTGATTTGATTTTGAACTACTTCAATAATGCTCACCCAGCGGTCCATTTCACCTACGAATGAGAATACAACGACTCTTTACACTTCCTCGACGTCCTACTAACGAGAAGAGAGGATGGTTCCATCAAAAGAACCATATTTAGAAAGCTAGAGACCAAAGCCCAATATACACGTTTCCTTAGCTTCGTACCGATGAAATACAAACGTAATCTAATCAGGTGCTTAGCATTTAGAGCGAGGTCTATTGGTTCTGAAGAGTGCGTAAAGAAAGAACTCCAGATCATCCGAGATATTTTAAGCGAGAACGGATATCCAGAGAAGTTCAGTAAAGCCAACATAGGTTATAATAGTCGTAAACATGAACTGACAACTGTGGAGAAAAAGCCTCTGTTTTTACGTCTCCAATTCAAGGGAGATACTCCTGCGGAGATTCTATCCCAACGTTTAACCAGGGCGATCAAGAAAACTTTCTATTCTGCACGTCTGTGTCTATCCTTCACTAGCCGTCCAATGTTCACCCAGCAACTCAAAGATGCCTTACCTAACCTTAGCTCTTCTTCATGCATATACCATTTCAACTGTTCCTGTGGTTCAAGTTATATAGGGCGCACGATTAGGCAGGTTCGTCTACGAGTTCGAGAACACTTACCAGCTTGGTTCAGCAGGGGGGAAATTGAGTGCATAAAAAGCTCGATCCTGTCACACCTGGTCGATACTGGACATCGCATCGATGTCAAAACAGCTTTCAGGGTTATATACCAAATTCCGAAGTCGTTATCACGTACAGTTCGCTTACGTTTCCTACACATAGCTGAAGCTGTTTCAATAAGATCGACTAAACCGGAACTGTGTATCCAAAAGGAACACGTCCAGACGCTGTTCCTACCGTGGCAAACCTTGGATTGAAGATTTTTCTTCTCACCAAGAGTGCTCCTTCCCCTTAAGCCTCTTGAATTCTTTTCTTTCTTTTTAATTTGCTTATTATTATAAATATTATTATTACAGTTATTATTATTAGTCATAATTTATGCTCTTTATACAAACATTCCCTCAATACTATCGAATTTTCATTGATACGGACTTATTATTAGTGATATTATCTGTTTTCTCAATATATGCTTCCACCTGTTTCATTTAACAGATTCGCTATCTCACTATGAACCTCTCATTCCAGTCTTACTTTATCCTGTTTAACTCAGACCACTTTGTACCAGCCACTCACCTGACACCTTTTATAATCTTGAACTGATTTGTCAATTTTCCTACCCCACACTCTACAATTCCATTATAATTAACCACCACCATTGTCTCCCGTTTTACAATATTTCTAATCGATTTCAGCCTGGCACGTTTATCACACAAATATGACTATTTATTTTGACACCCCATAACTAATCTGTTATTCTACGTTAAAACTGTATCCGACGTATACCTAGCTATCTTTATTGTAACGACCACAAATATTATATTTTATAATTGTAAGAACCTGAATAGGAGAAATTATTGAAAAGAATATTCCTCCTTCCACTTGATTTCACTAAGTAATTTTGCTACATTTACGGCATTTTGAGGATGTGATATGGTTGGCCCAAATTTTACAGTCCAACCATAGATATCAGATGTGCGTGGGCTATAGAATCAGGCACAAAATTGATTTTGACATTATTGAAATAATCCAGAAAAACTTCAGAAACCACTAAGAACATCTAATATCAGAAGCACTTCATATCAAGTGGAATCCGAATTGTCTGAAAATGAATGTTCGACTAAAACAGAATCTGACATGGCTACAACACCTCCCTCCCCCATGAAGTGGCAAAATCGACACAAATGTGATAAGCAATTTCACTATGCAAACACACACTACTTTTATAATGTAACACACACACTGATCGAATCCCATAATCTACACTTGATTTTGTTATCTTTACCAATTGACCAATTTGACAACGAATAATGACCCCAGACTGACGAACGATGATGAAGTTCGTAAAGTTTGTTTTGATACAATAACAGATAAACTATTACCTTCGATAATTGGTTTAGTGATGTTCAATGTTATTTTAACTTTCGGTGGGTCCTTTTAACTTGACCTAAGTCTACTTTCTTCCCTCCTAACTCTTTTTTACATATATGTTGAGATATTGTAAATTCCGGTTTAATAATACTTTGATGAAACTATTAGCACAGTGGTTATGAGTGCCGCCGATCATGCACATAGTCTGGGTTTCGATTCCCTGCCGACGAACACCTGATATCTATGGTTGATCTGTAAAATTTGGGCCACCGATATCACATACATGTAACAAAATTACTCTGTGAAATCAAGCTGTGTTCAAATCATTCAAAAATTTGCAAAACCTCATTTCATTCATTCAAAAATACAAAGCGTTTATTATAATTAATATCCTATTCCCAATGGCCAAATATTTTAAGTTTGAAGTTTACAGTTTACAATTTATTTAGGATAGTAGGCTATATGCCTGTGTTAATCCTTTCGATTTATTGCATACAGGAGGTCCAATCTCGCCTTGAATGAATCAACGGATGGCGCTGATACGACGTGTTCCGGTAGGGAGTTCCAATGGTTCACAATTCGATGCGAAAAACGGATTTCCAGACGCAGACGATTCGACCGTGGTTTTTGAACCTTGAGGTGATGTCCTCGCAATTGGTTGGTGCTAGAAGGAAGAAATAATTTAGATAAATTAGCTCCAAAATCATTTCTTAGGATACGGTATGCTAGTATTAGGTCACCCCTAAGTCGTCTGTATGACAGTGGAAATAAACCCAGTCGACTTAACCTCTCCTCATATGACAGGGTTGAGAAACCCTTTATTAGCTTAGTTCCTACTCTTTGCACCCTTTCTAATAAGTCTATTTCGTATTTGAAACACGGGCTCGCTGCCTGGATCCCATATTCCAAATGAGGTCTGATATAAGTCGGATATAATATACGAAATATATCAGCGTCAAAGTTCGCAAAAGCCTTGCGTATGGCCCATAACATTCGAAAACCCTTAGTGGCTGCAGTTCTACAGTTTGTTGCTGTTTTCAAGTCATGCTGCACAACCACTCCCAAGTCCTTGTACTCAGTGACCACTGGGAGAGTAATGCCATTCATTGAGTAATTGTGCACGTGACTATGGGATACATGCATAACTACACTCTTGCTTAAGTTAATCTCCAAGGCCCAGTGCTTACACCAATCACTTAACAAGTTTAAATCTTCCTGCAAAGCAAGTTGATCACTGTCATCGTGCAAAGCCCTCCATATCTTGATGTCATCAGCAAACAGTAAGCAGGATGACTTAACTACCGATGGAATCTCATTAACATAAATCAGGAAAAGAAGTGGGCCTAGAATTGTACCCTGAGGAACGCCACTCTTAACCGATTCCCATGTTGATAAAACCCCGTTAACTCGTACTCTTTGTCTTCTGTCCTTTAGAAAGTCTTGAATCCAGTCGGTAACCACTTTATTGATTCCCAGACTACCTAACTTTACTAGAAGACCTGAATGAGAAACCCTGTCAAACGCCTTGCTAAGGTCTATGAATATGGCATCCACCGGTATATTAGCATCAGCTGAGCTTGCCCAACTTTCTCTGGCCAAAAGAAGGTTGGTCAAGCAAGAATGACCTGCTCTAAAACCGTGCTGTTCCACAGCGAAAAGTTTGTTCCCTTCAATGAACTGAATGATAGCATCACGAATTATTCTTTCTAGTAGTTTAACAACAATACTGGTCAAACTAACAGGACGATAGTTCTGAACTAAGTTTCTAGATCCGGTTTTGAAGACCGGACTAATGATGGCATCTTTCCAGTCTCTTGGACATTTAGACTGGTCCAGAGACATATTGAAGATTACCGACAATGGCTCGGCTATGCTTTCAGCCAATGCTGTTAATATACGTGGGTGGAGTTCATCAGGGCCACTGGACTTACCAGGATTGAGCCTTAGAAGCCACTTTAGGACAGTATCCTTTCCAATGTATAAGGGTGCCATTTTCAAGTTACCTTCTGGAAAATTTACAAAGCTGGTATCAATATTATCAGAGAATACTTGACTAAAGTGCTTGGACAAAGCCTCAGCCTTAGTCAAGTTATCCTCAGCCATGTTTGTCTGGTCATCTTCAAGCATAAGAGGTGGGATAGCATCACTCTTACGTGTTCTTCTCTTGATATATGAGAAGAGTCTTTTTGGGCAGCCTGGTGAACTTTTAACTAACTGGGTTTCGTAAGCTATCCTTGACTGGTGGATCAAAGTTTTACACTGGTTTCTGGTTTCACAGTATTTCAGCCGGAACTGCTGTAGCCCAGTAGAAACAAAGAGATTCCAGAACCTTTTTCTCCGTCTCAGGAGTGTTATAGCTTGTCTATTTATCCATGGTGGCCGATTTGTTGGCCTTTTAGGAACCCTCCAGGGGATGAGATCAGTGGTAACCCTCTCAAGTGTATTCTTAAATCTATCCCATTCATCTTCAATGGATGAGACAATGTTGACTGACCAGTCGGCAGTTGAAGCACGCTCCTTTATAGCCACTATGTCAGCATGCCAAACACTAGGCCGGGATTTGGGTTGAAAACTGACTAAATTGCCAGCCCTTAAGTTAAAATCTAACACCCCATGATCACTGTTTGCTAGAGGTGGATGAATAACTAGACCATCCACGTCGTCGTTGTCATGAGTAAGCACTAAGTCCAGCAAGGAAGATCCTTGGGTAGAACCGAATCTTGTACTACCTAAGACATGTTGTGTCAGGGCATTTTCCATGGTTGTCAAGAGTAACCGGCTGTCAAACTTATCAGCGGATCCTGGAGATGTGACAGCTACCCAGTCTATATGAGGTGCATTAAAATCACCTAGAATAAGACAGCTACTGTGTTTACTCCATTGTTTGAGGTGATCTAAAATGAAGTCATCACACTGACAATAGGGACTTCTATACAGAACTCCAATGAGTAGAGTGCCGGTTGCAAAGCTTACTTCACAGCTAATTACCTCACCTGTCCCACTGTCATGAGCTTCAGATTTCACGGAACGAACATGTAGGGAGTTGTTGATGTACAGAGCAACCCCGCCACCTCTACGACCCTTAACTCTGTCGCTGCGCAAGCAACTAAATCCGCATAGCTCAGGTGTGTCATCTAATCCCGAAACCAGCCATGTTTCAGTAATGGCCACAATACCTGGGCTAAGGTCTTCTACTAATACACCTAGCTCGTGAAATTTGTTCCCGATACTACGTATATTAGTGTACACTACCTTCAGGCTTCCTATGCGGTCTGGCTTATCCACACAGGTCTTGGAAGCATACGTTTCCAAGACCTGACTATTTGAAAACCCACCAGTTTAAGGTTAGTCTCACCATTTTTGCGTCTTGTTTCTAGCTGGGACAAAACTTCTTTTCGTTTAAGTCTGTCTTCAAGAGATAAATCAGGTCTGGCTGAAATTCCTGACCCGGCAAGGTTGTGTACATTAGCCAGTAGATGATTCCGTTCATCAGGAGAACCTAAGACTACTTTAAGCAACCTACGCTGACTAGAACATTCATCATCTCTTTTGCCTATTCTAATCAGCTTTTTAATCGATACTCCAGGGAAATTCGCTGGGAGCATCTTCCTTATAATACTACTCACTAATTTAAGGTCGTGATCGTGCCTTTTCACGGGATCAGATTCTTTGGACTCTTCCAAATTTCCAACAATTATGTTAGAGTCTAAGGAGAGCTTGTCGTATTTAGCAGTGGCTACGTCCTTTCTCACCACTATTGATGCAGCCTGGCTACAGGTGACAGACGTTTGCCTACCATCAATATTACTATATTTCTTCCGACTGCTTATTTTTGTTACCCATTTATCATCTGCCTGCAGTTGCTTCTCAGGGCTGCTGCAGTTTTTGATGGTACAATCAAGATCAGTGTCTGCACCACCTTCATGGTGAACTTCGCTTACGGTGTTCTCTGGTTCTGAGATGCTGTTTACAGCTTCCGTTTTGTTACCTTTTCGCTTACTAAGACGCTTCGAACGCCTAGTAGGTTTTACTTCCGGGGTAACTGGGATAGTAACCGCCGGTGTGATAACATTCATGATGGCACTTACTGCTTCATCTTCAGACGGGCAGTCCGTGTCACTCTTACTAGCCACGCTATCATCAGGAAGTTCCATGGCTTTAGACAGCAGTTCGTGAGCCTCCCTTATTAAGGTCATCTTTGGGGAGCAACACATTCTGCACATCCAGTGGGATGTTGGAGCAGTACAACGTTTGTATGCAGCTGGACGTAATCCAGTACACATCTTATGATACCACTTTTCACAGTTATTACACTGTATTCCATCATCTACCAAAAAGTAACACTCCGCCCTATTACATTTATGTGGTACTTTTGACATAATGAACTTCTACTGGAAACAGCCAAGACAATTTACCCAATATAGACTATATAAGTGGTTAAAATCAAAACTTAACAGACAAAAGTCAAGTTAAAGTTTTTTTTAAATGTTCTTGAAGTGAATAACACAACAAAACAGCGATTTGTCAAAAACGTGAAATACGTGAAAAAAGCACTCCCTTTCAAACAGCGCGCGCTGCCAAGCAACTCAAAGGCATGGACGACACTTCGTGGGTCAACGTACACTTCGAAAGTGCTACAGTATTAATAGGATGTATCTACATGTCGCCTGGTAACTTTAGTGATTACGAGACTCATTATTGCACTGGGGCAAGTATCCATTCTTCCATACGAGCATAAGCTCATATGTGGAGAGTTCAACCTACCCGAAATCGACTGGGATTTATTAACAAGCCCAGCTAAATATGACAAGCTCTTGGGTGTCGGCTGGAAACAAACTGCCACTATCCCTACAAGACAACGTACTAGAATTAATATTCTGCCAAAATATAAGTCCCCTCTCAATCTTATTGGGTTCTAAGTTCACAAGTGGCAGCCACAAAACACTGCAGTGTGCACTGCCACTTCCACGAGGTAGCAATGTAGCTACGTAGAAATACGTGAAAAAAAGCACTCCGTTTTCACTCCCTCTCAGGTGTGAATTAATTACTTCTGGTGGTGTATGATTCACGAAGGAGGCCACAAATCACTTGCTGATTAAAGCAAACATATCATTCCACGTACTGATATGTGAACACTATTCATGATGGTTAGGCCAACTATCGATTAGACAGACATATTAGTTCACGAAATGCTAAAGAACACCAATGTTGATAATAACAGGATTTGTAAAGTCGGTAATTGCACTTCCTATCGAATTTATCATGCTGGAGGAGTGAAACATCATCTCACTCAACAAAATCTGTTTGTTCAGATAAATGCGTTCAGGTACATATTAACTGTTCACATCCACATGGTTTGTTTATGCAGGTATGCGGAAATGTACAGACAGTGCATGAGTCTATCTTCCCGAATATACTTCGAAATTAGTAACACAACTCTAATACTCCTCCTAATGATTAGTGACTTTTCATCTCACAAAGGTTTTTGTCAACAAGCTTCCACTTTGAAAATTTCATGAGACTACAAACAGGCAGCCGATAACGGAAGTACCTTATGTAGACTGACAGATTTCTATGGATTAATCCGACGCGTCCGAAGCGGAAATCAGTAATTTGAAAAACACCTCTACTTATAAGTAGTTGCATAGAATAAGTTCGTTGTATATATTCCAAGAAAACCCTTTAATCTTCTGTAGGAGTCCTCATAGTTAGGTAGAACTTAAATAATTAATTTGTTGACATAACTCTATTCCATCATGTTTGTTGACTGTTTCATCAAGCCCACCGTCTAATTTCAGGTGACTCAAGAAAATTCCGATGTGATTTTTTCTGGGTCACATCGTAAGCATTCACGAATTCGTCCATAATATTGATCACTTTAAGCATAGAATCTTTAAATGCTCGGCTATACATAAGTTGGACCTTATTTAATCACACTTAATAAACACTTCTCCTCTCAATACCTTAACCAGTACTCTGACTAACGTGTAAGTACCGATTAAAGAAGTCTTTAGACTTCCATCATTAGAATTATGATTTGACCAAAACTTAAATGTGAAATTTAATAAATAAGAATGTTGTAGAACTTTTTTATTAACTGGCTGTGATTATGAGCTCAAAGTGTTTGCCTAATAGAAGCAAAAGGATGGAGCGAGCCACCTGTGAGCAGCTGCACTGAAAAGACAATAATGGTATGGCACTATATTCCATGAATCCGTCGAAAAAAAATTTCAAACATTCAAGGTGCACTACAAATACACAGATGACAGTCAGCTACACATATTCTTCCTTTCGATGATCCTGTAATCCAAGCAGTACTCAATTACAAAGTAGGTCACATTATCGTTGAGAAATGTTCCAAAGGACATCACAACCATGACAAAACACTAGATAAATATCGCCATGGATGTATTCATCCAGGTGACCATACATCATGCTACTTTGAGATCTACTGATATTTCTGACATAGTTATTTTTTTTTTTGATTTACAGCTTGATTCCACACTGTATTTTTGGTACAAGTATGGAATTTTCAGCATGGATATCGGTAGCCCAAATTTTGCAGGCCGACCATAGATATCAGGTATTTAACATAATCTTAACCAAAACCAAACCATTACTCCTAATTCTGAATTTAAAGCTAATGCAAACATAAAAAACCCAGACTTTACTCTAAACTTTACAAACATAACCCTAAGCAAAAGTATATATTTACAGACGAAGTGACAAATTTCTGCAATAGCTTTCCAAGTGATGCGAATGTACCAGTGATCTTGAATCGACCTATCAGAAAAATGAGGGATTTTTGCAAAATACATTAGGTGCATTTATATATAAAAGCATGATAAACAAATTAAATGGGGTATTTTTCTACAATATGAGTGTAAAGAGATAAGTCTTAGATACAATTTGGAGTGTCAGGCTTCAAATTAAACAAATTTCTATGCATGTATTCCTCCAGGTGACTAAAATTAACTTGGTTTTAAGAGGTGTTTATTGCTCTTAATCTGTTTTTTGTCTTCCTCAGAAACCCTCTATTGAATAAGTATGGTTATCTGTTCTGGGGTCCAAGAAATCCTCAGAATAGTTAACTTTGTTGTGTAAGTATCCCAAATCCGATAATCGGTTATATAGAGCAACAGTAGCCGTGTTACGATTTATTAACATCAGTTTCTATAGGTTGACTGAGAAAGATTCTCATGATATCTGCTAATTGACTGCATGTCGAGAGAGTCATATAGGCGTAAGGTTTGTTATTGGTGACTACATAATTCCATTACGTCTGCTGGTATTAGAATCATTCGCGCATACATATATGACAATACATGCAATCAGACCATAAATATAACTCTTCTCTTCATTGTTCGATTCATACACATCGGAAGTTCTGGGCTGTGTTGTTGCTATCAGTATCAAATTAAAGAATTTGTTACTTGATGCGAATGAATGATTTATCAAGGTATATTTGAAACAATGTTTTCGTTATGTGAAGGAAATCCCACAGTCTGAGGAATTCGGTGTCACCGATATGTGAAATATTGTGTCATGGTCACAAGACTGCTTTTCACCTCATCAGCTCTTTTCGCTCATTTGTTATTCTCTTGTGCATATTCACCATTGGGTGTTAAGCAGAGATGAATAAGTGTAGTGAAGTGAAACATGGATGCCCATCTACACAGTCTGTGTATAGCGATCAAATGAAAACATGTTACATGCATATACTCAACATGTTGCGTATGATCATTATTCACTGATTTATACAACATAAGATCTACACGGAATTCACGTGAATTCACGTGTTTGGTGGTACAGCGTGTGGCGCTGAATTGTTCCGTCGAAAACAATGTTTCGCTCTCGTCACCTGCATTGCGTTGACAATGAATCTAGAATGCCTGTAAGCTCATATGACTGTCTGAAAGGAAACTAATGTCCTCTACACAGCATCTCAACCAGCTCATCATCGGACACACTCATTTTGCCAATAGAGTGATGACTTGAAGCGTAGCCAAATGTCACATTCAGCTCATTGGTTTCCTGATCATTATATATCTATATATATTTCTTCCAGAATATTTCTCGAACCGCTGTTTCTTGATTTATTCATTGCTACATCAATCTCAACTGTTGCTGATTCTTTCTCAATTGGAACTGGGTCATCACTGCGGTGACAGTGAAAGCATCTGTTGGAAGAAATCGATAGTCGCCTGTCAAAAAAATGCATTTCATTGTCGATTGGTACTACTTGTCAGCAGTGAGTAGTAAGAGTGCATACTGAGAATAATACTAATAGTTATGCAACAGCGATCTGATACGAAGATGTAAACACATAATTGGAAAGCAAGAGTCGGGAAGAGTCAAGGCATCTACTTGGATAGAAATTGAAATAATCCAACAATTTCTGGCAGACTGTCATTTTCTTACTGCTTAGCCATTGTCGCTGATTTCCATCGGAATTCACCTGACTTATTATATGAACATTCGATTTACTGCGGTGTAAAGATCTTCTTCTTGGGAATGAATAATACTAGCTGTATTCTGGACGGCCCTCGTCTGATGAACATAAATTTCAGTGAATGATCTTGCTTGATAATTCCATTTGAATTACGGAAACATCTGCTTCCTTCGACAAATCTACGATATTTTGTTGAAAGTCAATTAAAAAGACTTCGAGAGCACGATATGTCAAGGAATAACTTTATTCAGGAACAGTTGTCTCATATATTCAGACATTCTGCTACCAATGATTAAGCTTAGTTTGAAGTTTAGTAGGAAGCTACAAACCAGCACCATGTGGGGATTTTCAATAATCACAAGAGTGTATATTCTATTACTCGACTGAATCAAAGTAAACGAGAGGTGTTATACGCGACAGTTATGGTAGGATTTGTTAGCACACGTTTCAAGCAGGCCGCTGATTTCATTTCTTCGATAAGCTCTAGTCGCTGTTCAACATTGTTTATTCAGACCTGTCTCTAAAAGATCTGCACATTCGAAATTTGTTCAATCACCTCTCAGATATTTAGTGTTTTCGATAGTGACGTACACTGACACTGCATTCGACGACAATTTGGCGCTTATGTAATCCATCATCATACACTTAAATGTGGAAGGAATACAGATAGTAGCTGTACACAGACCCCATTCGGCGATTCAGAATTTTTACTACACAACACCTAGTAAGCGGCAGAATTGTATGTGTGAAATTGTTAACACAAGCTCATAGTATCATCCTAAAATTGTTACTTTTGCTTTCTTAAGTTTGAAAATTGCTGTCATTCTCTAAGAATATTTAAATGTAGTGAATGTCCTGACTGATCTTAAACAAAACGATTTACACATGCATGGGAAGGGAATATTTTAGTGTATGTGAATTCGCAGATCATGTTATTTGCACCGATGACCTTTACCAAGTCGAATCTTATACATTTCACATGAGCAAGAAAAATACTTTTACATATATATATATAAATACTTTATATATATATATATATATATATATATATATATATGTAACGATCAGATCAAATGTGTGCGCAGTCTCCGTAGAAAACGCAAATTAACAGTACTATGAATAACACAACCAGGATGACCATAGGAGTGATTACAGACAAAGTCGTAGATAACTTCAAGATATTCTGTGTACACTCTGAAACTCGGCTCTGTATCACACCTTCACACTAATATCAGATTGCATAAATGGGCACTTCTCCCACTCTAATGCACTAATTTTCAACAATCATGCCACGAATACAATGTCCTTCAATGAAATATGCTACAAATAATCTTTGTCAGCTAAATCAGCGCCTGTCAGGTTATCACTGAATGAAGTGGAGTCACTGATGTTGCGTAACTACTGTGAATTCGCGATTATCTATCAACCCCAACCAGTGGGATAGAGAATTTCTCACCAAACATCCCAGACAAACATGGTCACAGCAACTGATCAATTTCACTAATATATATGGAAGTCACTTCCTTAGTATCACTCACATTATCACACAGGAACTAAGTGATAGTGTCACGAATTCATCTATGTCAGTTACTCCTCACCTCTCAAACACTGACTGGCACTGACCAGCCAGATAATCAATCATTAACACTGACACAATTCGGCAGGATGAAAATATATCAGGTAAATACAGCACAAATCGATATTTGTGGGCTTATTTGAAGAAGTTCGCAGAAAATATTAAAGTATTTCTTGTCCTAATACCATTTAGAATAACAAAGTTGTCAACGGCCAGAGGAAGCAATTATCTCTAACTGGAGAAGAGAAAACTATCCTAGAATCCGAATACTAGGAAGTTATCAATGAATTTCAAAGCGTTCCATTGGCTAGGACAGTATTCAGTACCTAAGTGTAAAATTCGAAGATGAAGAAAAGCGATTCAAGGTATTATATTTGTGGAGATTCTAAACCGAATTGAAAAATGTATTCCATCACGTATTTTCCTGAATGTCAGAACCATCGATGATGCAGGGATATTGTTCGTATTTCTCTGCTTATATTGGCACATAATCCCCAATGTGAACTAGCAACAATGACTCAGATCAAAGACACATTCTAGTTCGGCATCTTACATTCAAATCAGACGTTTGCATAGAAATGATATTTCTAGACTTCAAGTGAAATGGCACCATCAACGCGATCCAGAATGAGAAACATAACGCCAATCCTCTTGTGATAAATATGAGAATATGACAGCAGTTGGGAAGGATGAATCGCTATCCCCTTTTCGATAATCGGACTATTCTGGTGTTTGAGGACAGTTCGGACTAATTATTGGTGAATACAAATTGATGCTGACTGAACACGCGTGATTGAAGCCGTGATCTGCTTTTATGCTGGTTAAATTCAAGTTGAATAAAACAAGCTGATTAGCGAAGCGACAGTCTTTGGAGAGAGATATAGCAAATGTTCGTGCATGATTACTAACAGTGTCTTCTGTGTCTGCGTTGAATGAACTGTCAAGTCACTTCAACACTGGCGCTCTTGGAGGCCTTCTCAAAGTCAGTGAAGTTGAGGTAATAGGTTGACCTACATTCCTCTGTGTATGACAACCACTCGTGGTGTTGAAAATTTGTTCAAGCACATTAGTGAATTTCCTGAATTCTGATAAACATTTGCTTTCAAAACATGTAAGATGATGATTTTGATTCACTGGTGACCGACCAAGAGCCAGTTCTTTTATGAAGTTCAGTCGCAGTGGAATGGCACTAGGACGAAGTGACTCTTATTCCAATCAGCTTACTCATTCGATTTCCTAGTGGCTTGTGGCAATCTATATATATTCTAATTTCTGCCTAGTTTGTTGCATATAGTATTGTTGCCTTCTAGACATTTGATATCTTCTCAGCTGCGTAAACCCTTGCTCCACCTCAAGACTGATGTTTACTAACAGTGTCTTCTCTGTCTTCTAGTGATACTTCTGGAGTAGCTGTATATGCTATTCTTTCGAGATGATCAACGCATCCTTCATTCTTTTTTCCCTCACTCTATAGTGGGTTCCCCTGACTGTATTTCGCCCGTTTCATTTACATCAATCTCTGGATGAATAGCGAAAGGATTATCTGATACAGAGTTGTGAATTCTGTCTTACATACAGCCTGAGAAAAAGTATCTCATGGACGTCTTCCAAAAGAATGGATATCCACGGAATTTCATCAAGAGACATATACCTCCAAGCCAACATACCAAAGCAAAAGTCACCAAGCAAAGCACAAAAAAATGGTCTTACCATATATACAGGATATCTCAGAAATCACTACAGAACACTTCAAACCTCTAGGAATTGACGTCGTACACAATTCAACAAAGTCACTTCACTCAATTCTACGTCAACCAGAAGACTCAACAAAGAACGAAGATGAAACCAACATCATCTACAAAATAAACTGTAACAACTGCGAAAAACACTATATTGGCCAAAGTGGACGTCCCTTTCGTCTTCGTATCGACGAACATAAGCTAGCCTTCAAAATACATGATATCCACTCCCTCATTTCACTACAAACAGACAACCACGGATATCAATTCGACTGGAAAACGTAAAAATATCAGACAGAGGAAGCAACAAGAATGCTAGAGAATTTTTAGAAGCTTGGCATTCGAGTGAATCATCAATCAATGGACACATCGAGATAGACAAAATTTATCAACCAATAAGAAAGAAACTTCACACACAAAGGGTAAAAGTTCAAGTCAAAGAAACAATCAGTTCCAGTTCAAGTAACCTAGAGGATGTGAAAACACACACAAACAACCAATCACGTCCGAGGTCATCAGCAGAGGTGCTTAATAAACTCGTGGAGAAATCTAAAAGCCCACTTGAAATTGAAGTATGCGCTGAAGATGTCACCCAGTAGGGTGATGAAAGCTTCGCAAACTAACCATCCAGCTCAGAGAACAAAACCACATCAAAATCATACACCTGAGCTACAAGCCACATCGAAATATTACCTGCTCTACTTAAGCCGACGGTTTATTTTGAAAGCGTGTATTGTCGTTCCTAGAGCACGTTTTCACATCCTAGTTCACTGTGCTTTGGATAGAATTTGTCCTAACATTCTTGCGTTTCTTTGTGTTGAAGACAATATCGGATTCTGAATGTTTGGTCACCTCCCGCTCTTTCCCATCTTCTCTTTACTTCCTTCAGACTCACATGAAGTCAATCTGGTTTCCGACGTTTCCGTTTGGCGAGAAACGTGTCACTGTGCATATATCCGTTGACTCTTGCACTCTCCCTTGGATAATGAAATCAGTGATGGTGCAGAAGCCTGCGAATAAATCTCCTGTCTTATTCATCTCACTAAGTCAGCATCTTTCGAGATGTTATCAATTCTCTCTCTGTGTTGTCTGTTCCGAGTTCGCATCCATATGACAGATTCGCAGAAAACTGACAGCTGGCAGAATAAACAAAGAAGATATGACTTCATGTGAATACTAGAAAGATGGCGGTGATGGATATAACCAACCATCAAAAACGACAACAACATTAATCAATAATCTCTTTTAACAGGAACGCTTTGATATAGGTGGTCACTTGCATTCACCTAGACAACACCGCCACCAGTGAAGGTGGCGCGCATGCGGATGCAATAGCTGATCAAATTCAGGAAAGCAATAAACAACTTAATTCCTTTGAGGGAATAAGGTGCAGGTTTTAAATATGAAAGTCAAATCACAGCTAGTGTATGAGTAAGAAACTTGTCACTTGAGTCATGATATTCATTTACAGTCGGTCACAGACATTACAGGCAGACTGTGTCTTTCGTCACAGAAGATCAGATGTTTAGAGAGAAACAGCCAACAGACGGCAACTCCAGCTGGTAACCATCCTTCAGCCTGTTACCTAACAAACATGCATTTTAGGATATTACGCAATAATTTAACAAGATGACTGCTGCTGACGATGATATAAGAAGGGCAGTTGTGGATCTGGATATAGAGGGCTGTAGAGAACTTGACAAATGCAGCCCTTGTCAAATGCCACTAGCAATTGACTGTAGAAGTCTTCCTTCTTCTCTCAGTATGCTTTATTTCTAGACTCCTATTGCGCATACCTCAAACTCTCTTACATTTTGCGCCAACTGATGTTATCACGATTCTGTTGGAGTATAGATTTCACTTGAAGCTGTTGTTCACATCGTAAAAGCCACCCAACACTCGGGGTGTTCGTGGTGGTCATCTTGGTGACATGAGTAGATTATCGATTTTACGGCTTATTATTCCATTCTAATAACCTACACAAATTCCTAGCGCTGATATACCATATCTTCTCCGTTTTGTTATCACGCTTCAGCGACATTTCCAGAGCATATATGTCGCCATGCCTAATGTTGCTGTCATCGGAAGAAAACCTTCTAGGCTCATTAGCTTCCCGAAGGCTTTCACTAGGTAACTTCTATTGTCCAAATCAGATACGGAGCAGAATAGCTTCATATGTTCTAATATTTCTCTGGTTGCACATTTCTCTGTTGAATAGATTGTTTTACATTAGGTGAGGATAATTGCCTCATTTCCCCACTTACAGTGAATACATCTCAGATTTAGCAAAAGTTACATATTGGTTAATGACAGTGTAAGTAATGTCAAGAGCAAGAGTACACAAAAATAAGCAATCAGGAAAGATAACTTCCTGAAAGATAAACTTCCATAAAACTTGTTTTATCATCGCGAAGTGGATGTAGAGACAGAGAAACAAAAATATCATCAAAATACCTTACCTCGAGCACAAAATGGTTCACAGAATCAATAATGCGTACTCGTGAATGTCATTAATTACAAATATCACCAGATTATTAGTTATGTTGAGACATAATAACCTGATTACATCAGACAAAATCTCATAAACTCCTTTGGAATGTGAAATGTATGTTAGCAACTCTGATAAACTATAAGTTTGGTGAGTCTGTTCTAATTAGATTTTGTGTTTGAGGACAAGATTGTTGTTGTTAATAGAGAGAGAAAGAGAGCACAGATATTCCCATGGTGTTTCACTCAGAGGTTTCAAAAGTTGGTGGCAACATTGATTTCTGAAATACTAGTAATTTTCGAAATACTGTGTGAGCAGGCATCGTCCTCACTGAAGAATTGTCTCTAAGGTGAGTTGTAATGCAGGATGTCAAGCAGAAAGACTTTCATTTATATCCTGAGAAGGTGGTCAGTTGTGTGTAGAAGATATCTTTGACCCGCACCACTAAACGTACACAAATATATCTGGTACATCGATGCTGAATACACACAAGTTGACTTGCTTGATGTAAGCGATACAAGTGGTCAACATGTCATTGAGAAATGCATACAAATTTCTTCTTCAACGTGATGGAAAGTGAGGTTTCTTGCAATACGTGTTTCTTAACTCACATTCCGACCAGTCGACCTCCACTAACAAACTATATGAGTCACTTTTGACGGTCTGCAGCATATTCAAAATGCCAGAGGCATCGCAAATGCCATATATGTCAAATATATTAAAGCACTGCCTCGACATTGGTGTTTGAAATCATTCGAATGCTGCCCTTTGGCACACAGACTTCATTGCAATAACCTTTGCTGGCATTTACATTGTCATCGGTGTCGATTGGAATCGGAATGATTTTCCTGGCGTCAGTAAGAACAGGAGATAACCATTTTCGCTTTCCTCACAGGGAGGGCGACTGGTGCGGCCTGTTGTTGTTGGTGTTTCTTTTGATTGAACAGCGTCATCACCTCCAGGTTTTCCATGATACTCAGAAGTCCTGCCTGCCGCAAATCTTGCAATAACCTGTCAGATCTTGCTGTCGTGTACGGCCCTCAGAGTAAATCTTCGACGAGATGCAGATTTTCTGGCTTCATTTCGTCTGCAAAAAATGTGTTGATAGCAGTTTTTATTTAAAAGCAGGTTTCCTCTTTTAATTTACAAAAACTCTATCGAATTTTTTCTTAATCAACGGAGCATTCACGGCCTGAGTCCTACATATATTGTGTGTTTACCTTTCAACTTTCCGAACCTCGACTCCTCTGAAGGCTGTCGACGGGATCACAAACACTGCGTGCACTAGAATTCAGCCTCAACAAACCTGTAGTAGTTTTCTGCACTGACTATTTACACCTTTTCTATAAGTATGGAACTAAGCAATTTGAAATAGTATAACTCCATTATACATAAAAGTTCATTTCGATAATCACACAGTGTTTACAGTTTTATAAACTGATAACGTTTCGTTCACAAATTACTGCTCATATCTACATCAAGTCTGTAGGCTAACGGATGCGGTGGACCCAACTTAGCTAAATATTATGATTTACAAAATACCTTACAATGACTGTGAGCTATGTCAACTACATAGGTCAAACTAGTAAATAGGGGTGGTGAGATTATCAGAACATACGAATTTAGCTGAGGTTTGAATGTCTTATCCCACGAGGATAAGTAACTTAGAATAAAAACTCAGCGATCGCACTACATGCATCAACACACAACCACGGAGTAGGGTGGCTGGGACAGAGACGAAATTCTAAGACGAAATATAGGCAGGTGGATAGAGATAGAGTGAGACTGGTTACTGAATCCTAATTCATCGAGTCAACACGATGAACACATGAAAAAGAGTGACTCAACACAAATATCAGTGATATGCAGGATATTATTACCGCCAGTCAAATCGAAGAACAATAAACAATGTTGGAATGAATTCAATTCATGTTATAACATTTAAAACATGTCACTTATTTGTAAAACAGTTAGTCACTTTTCTAAATTCTCATAGAGTTATCAGAAGATGGAGATTACCCGAAAAATGTGATGTGATGTATTGGTGCTGTCAACTGCAGAGAATCTGATCCTCCATGCATTTACTCGTCAAGTCGATATATATGAAAAATGAAGGGTAATTCAATTGTTCTTCATTGTTTCTGCTGAGCCAGTGAAAAATAACAATGTCAAATCGTGATGGGTGAAAGAGGTTGTCAGCAGGACGAGGAGTGTACCACTATGACAACTGGTCATTGTTCTAGTCAACAGACACATGGGCTGACGTGATGAATTGGAAAGGTACATATATATTATGAGTCGCACTACCCTTTGCACGCACAACCCTCTACATGTACTTCATCTGATATGACAAGAAGCCATTGCGAACAATTACATGTGGACATACCCGTGTTCCGTGTATGTAAGTGGCATCAAAAATGTTTAAATCCACTTTATCAGTAGTTCCACGGTGACACTAACTATGTTATAAGGTTGTAAATTTGTATATTTAGCGCTACAATTGTAACAATTCTTTCGATAATTTTTCTCAGAATTTCAAAATACTGTTTCTACTTATGACAAATGCTGGTGTAGTGAATTCTCGTAAAGTCTACCATGGAAGTGGATTTCACCTGTTGTTATCGTTGGTCAGTAAATAAGATGCAAACTGCCGAAAATTCCACAGTCTATTATGAGTGCTGTTTTTGAGTGAAGCGAATATGTATTTATGAATGTGAAGTATAACAGATTCACACGAGTATAGATGGTGCCATATTGAAAAAGATCACTCAGTGACATTGACACGTAGTACGAACTGTTGGTTAGTTTTAATTTAATTTTACTTTTAAAAGCAAATATAGTTCTGAACTTGAAGAAATTCGACCTTATTCGCTATTTTATTTACCTACGAATATGGTGACTGACGACTATTTGAACTGCTATGACTCAACACTTCGTAACGGTCTAATCTGATTCAGTTTGATCTACTGAATATTAACTTTGTCTTCCATTCCATCTTCTAACAGTCGGTCTCTCTGAAGCATTCATCATATTCATGTGTCTCCTAAGACACCTATTAAGATAACCAGGTTGAACCAGTGGATTCTGAATGAACCCGAATCTCTTCTCTAGACAATTAGGATTAGGATTCATGGGTGCCTATTATTCCTGCCTCATACATCAGGCATGTGACCGAAATCATTTTTCTATCGGATGGATGGAAAACTGAAGAAACGCGTATTCAATTCCTACGGATTAAGGTTTCCTATCAACACGTGTCTTGAGTGAAATATCCTCTCCTATAATAAACCAGTCGTCAACGGATCAAAATCACACCTCCAGCATGAGACGGTCGATAGAAATGGAACAAATCCTGCTAACATCAGAACTGGAGTTCTGTTGCATTTCGTGAACTGATGAAGAGATGTGTACCTATCTAATCGATCTTCTGAGTAACCATGTGCATATTAGTCGCACACCAGTGTGTCTATTCATATGTCTGTTGTCGTCAGCTCTACAGGGAGAGTAATCTGTACGCTGTTCCTTCATTCATACACGGCCTGACGCGAACAACTCACAACTGAGTGAAGACTAATCGTCATTGATTCAGAAGTAATAACATCGTAACACATACTGGCTGTAAGTTCCCCCGACCTAATCCTCGTGTTCATTTCTCTTTTCAGACGTCTACTCAGGCCAATAGAAATACGCCCTCCGTTCTCATTTACAATTGGTGAGAATTGAGCTGACTTGATTGGTGCAGTTCAAATCGTTGACAGCTCTGCTGATTGATTTCACCAGTGCACTTCTCTCAGTACACACATGTCCTATGTGTCAGTGTGTGTCAGCATGAATGCTTGAGTGGGTGTGTTGGTGCTTAGCATAGTGGTATAAATAAGGTGGAGTGAAGACTATCGTGTATCACAGTGTGATAATTCGTATACAGAGAACTGAGAATGCAGTCGAAGTGTGTAGGAAATAGAATGGTCATCGCTACCGCTATCTTCCTCATCCAAATGATCACAGTTTTTGCTGCTGTGGCACAAGATACTCTGTCAATTGAAGAACGTGAGTGATTCATGCTCAACGTAATAACTAATCAACTAACGACCTAACTAACTAACTGACTGACTAACCGACCATTTCTGATATGAATTTGTTGTTTATGAATGGCTTTCAATGTCTTTCGTTTCTTCTTCCATTTTGCCAATAGGTCCAATGGGATTCCGTTATATAGGGGGATAATCAGTGAAGCCGAGAACCACGTCACCTGTGTTTGTACCGCATGAAGTGCAATAGATATAAACATTGATGGTGATTATCTTTTCGTACAGCGTGATGTAACAATAATAATAATAATAATAATAAACATGTTCTGGTATTCACCTTGTTTTGCATACCGTTTTCTCCTCACGGATATTTCGTTGACATCTGGTGGATGTGAATACTCAGTGGTGTGCTGATACAGTAGTGGGTATATCGATGACTCTCGATGTAGCGAAGCAGTGAAAAGTGTGATTCAACGTGTTTCAGATATATATTTTTCAGTTTCGATGTGTCGAATAGGAGCAAGATCTCGAATCGCTGCCTGTTGTGTACCGTGATTAGGTTAATTAGGAATCTGTATAGATTGTCTATATATTTTCGCCGTGTGTCTGACTTACACTTTCCTCAATCTTACTGCGTCATAATTCAACTCAAAATCCACTGAAATTCATGGTGTAATAAGGGCAATCGCTTCTCAATTCTTCACTGACATCTCATGTGTCACATATTCATGGTCACCGTATATAGAGTGAGTTCTCTTGACTGCTTGACAGTAAGACATTGTGTGTAGTCTTATCGTCAATGCTACGTTCACTTGTTTTTGTCTTCATGGTTGTTTGCAATTCATGAAACACATTGATGTGTATGAATGGATTTCATCGTACCGTTCTATAGATGATGTTCACCGGAAGCAGGTGTTTCGCACTGCTTTGACACCTCTTCACATTACGTGCATCTCAGCTTAGTCAAAATGACGCTGTATTGGACACGGTCTCCAGCTTTGTCCGAAGACATCAAGACAAGGAAGTGTAGGTGTAGTCAAGGTGAAAGAGGCGTTGAAACTTCAAGAGAAATTTTACAACTGGTATGCAAGTCAGAATCTATCTGAAGTTGTTCAGGCATGTGACCTGATTCGCACAGCTCTGATCGACTCGAGGATATATTCACTCTCACAGATAATTTGTTTTATCACCTTTCGATTTCGGCTGGACAAATCACCCAACTCTTTTGTTGAAAATTTGAATCTTCTGCTTTTTACTGGGTGATGAATGGCGAGGTAAACTAATGCGTCCGCCAAACCATGTGCATAGACGACCAGCGTCCTAGCCACTGTGCCACCTGCCGACGCTCAGCATTCATGAAGCTATAATAATGATACTGGTTTGGAAGTTACAGTCACACGAGAGGTCTTTACTCATTATTCTATTGAACTCAAACTGACAAGCTGAATACTTACCTATTTGTATTTTCGCATTAGCGAAAACCCAATTGATATATGTATTAATATTTGCTCACGTCTCGCTATTCAATGATGCTAATAACTTCATCCAAACAGCAATAATACAGCAGAATTCACGAAATCTCAACCTATATATTAAAACTTAATAACAATACTTCACCATGAGTAGTTTTATCGATTGGTGAAGAAAACAAGCCCATATGTAGGTAGACTGTTGGATTCGATAAGTGCGTGAAATAATCAATGAAATTGTTGAATACATTTGTTATGATTTTGTCACTAAATCTTAGATGGTGGTGATGGTTTTGGAGTGGGTGCTAAAACCAGGTGGAATTTCGTCATAGTCAGTCATCATTCTTATTCAGATAATTCCGACTTTGTTCAATGTGAAGTTCGTCTTATATAGGGCGATCTGTTCGTGTGTCGGTGGAATAGCCGACCATGCACACGGCCCACGCTGATCCAGAAATAATGCCGGTAAAGAGGAAAGAACGAACATGAGGCTAGCAACCCCATCCTGTAAAATAAACACTGCTACAGAAACTTCAAGCAACTAGCACGAAGCCCTATGTTCCACTGGAAAGCGTGAAGGCAAACAAATTTGTATATGTTGTCGAAATTTTCGTCGTTTGTCGGTCTAATACTCTCCTGAAGTTTACTCCTCATAATTCAACTCTAAGTTCACTGAAAATCATAAATGAGGCTATAATAATGATACGGTTTGGAAGTTGCAGTCACACGAGAGGTCTTTACTCCCTATTCTCTTGAATTGAAACTTATCCTTAGGATTCACTCACAAACTGACTAGCTGATTAACAACCTTTTCGTATTTCCCCATAAGTGAAAACTAAGCTGATATATTTCCCGGTATTCACTCACGTTTCGCTATTTAATGATGCTGAGAGCTTCAACCATTCAGCCACAGCTTACGATGCTTTATCACATCTTCCCATATCGAAGCAGCTATCTCAGACAGCCACAATCACGCTCCGCACATTCAATTTCGCCATGCCTTTTCTGCTATCAACGAAAGACGATATCGACTATCTGGTTTCCTACGCCTCTACCATCCGCGTCATTCATTTCCGTTGTGTTAAATTTTCGAAGATGATTGAGTTGATCTGCGTAGGGCGTTTTATTATTCTCATGCTAAGACACATGTTCTCAGCTAAAACACCCAAAAAATAATGAAATATTACGATGAATGGAGAAAGAATGTATCATTCAAGTGCTATGCATAATGAGATGGGGCGTATTTGACAAATGCTAAATGGATCATATGGTGACATGAAACGCCAGGTCACCGAGGGAAAGCTGAGTGATAAAAAGTGAGTTGAGCGTTATGGATTAACATGGAGGAGATCTCATGTGATGAGCGAAATAGGGGCCTTTTGTACAAATATGGAGCTAGACTGCAGAAAGGAATGCAAAGAGCAGGTTGAAATTTCAATGAGCTAGTGAACTTCAAGGTCAGCATTCGGAAACCGCAAGGGAATATCACATTTGAAGTGATAGATGATGAACAAGAGGCAGTCATAGAATCAGACCACAAAATTCATTGCGACAATACTGAAATCATCCAGGAAGGGGACCTCAATGATCGAACAGAACGTACCATATGAAAAACACTTCACATTGAATAGACTCTGATTTATCTAAATAGGAATGATGGTGGACCACGACGAAAATCTAGCTGGTTTCTGCATCGACTTCTCAACTACCATCACCACAATCAACACCATCATCGTCACTCTCTAGAATTAGGTGAGGAAATCAAAACAAATAAATTGAACAACTTCATTGTTTCAAAACATGCTGGTTTGATTATTTCACGCACTTATCGAATCCAACAGTCTACCTACATATGGGCTTGTTTTCTTCACCAATCGATAAAACTACTCATGGTGAAGTATTGTTATTAAGTTTTAATATATAGGTTGAGATTTCGTGAATTCTGCTGTATTATTGCTGTTTGGATGAAGTTATTAGCATCATTGAATAGCGAGACGTGAGCAAATATTAATACATATATCAATTGGGTTTTCGCTAATGCGAAAATACAAATAGGTAAGTATTCAGCTTGTCAGTTTGAGTTCAATAGAATAATGAGTAAAGACCTCTCGTGTGACTGTAACTTCCAAACCAGTATCATTATTATAGCTTCATGAATGCTGAGCGTCGGCAGGTGGCACAGTGGCTAGGACGCTGGTCGTCTATGCACATGGTTTGGCGGACGCATTAGTTTACCTCGCCATTCATCACCCAGTAAAAAGCAGAAGATTCAAATTTTCAACAAAAGAGTTGGGTGATTTGTCCAGCCGAAATCGAA
This sequence comes from Trichobilharzia regenti, assembly GCA_944472135.2. Taxonomy (NCBI): domain Eukaryota; kingdom Metazoa; phylum Platyhelminthes; class Trematoda; order Strigeidida; family Schistosomatidae; genus Trichobilharzia; species Trichobilharzia regenti. The sequence goes on along the minus strand of OX235264.1, from coordinate 124,064,304 downwards.
AGGTGATAAAACAAATTATCTGTGAGAGTGAATATATCCTCGAGTCGATCAGAGCTGTGCGAATCAGGTCACATGCCTGAACAACTTCAGATAGATTCTGACTTGCATACCAGTTGTAAAATTTCTCTTGAAGTTTCAACGCCTCTTTCACCTTGACTACACCTACACTTCCTTGTCTTGATGTCTTCGGACAAAGCTGGAGACCGTGTCCAATACAGCGTCATTTTGACTAAGCTGAGATGCACGTAATGTGAAGAGGTGTCAAAGCAGTGCGAAACACCTGCTTCCGGTGAACATCATCTATAGAACGGTACGATGAAATCCATTCATACACATCAATGTGTTTCATGAATTGCAAACAACCATGAAGACAAAAACAAGTGAACGTAGCATTAACGATAAGACTACACACAATGTCTTACTGTCAAGCAGTCAAGAGAACTCACTCTATATACGGTGACCATGAATATGTGACACATGAGATGTCAGTGAAGAATTGAGAAGCGATTGCCCTTATTACACCATGAATTTCAGTGGATTTTGAGTTGAATTATGACGCAGTAAGATTGAGGAAAGTGTAAGTCAGACACACGGCGAAAATATATAGACAATCTATACAGATTCCTAATTAACCTAATCACGGTACACAACAGGCAGCGATTCGAGATCTTGCTCCTATTCGACACATCGAAACTGAAAAATATATATCTGAAACACGTTGAATCACACTTTTCACTGCTTCGCTACATCGAGAGTCATCGATATACCCACTACTGTATCAGCACACCACTGAGTATTCACATCCACCAGATGTCAACGAAATATCCGTGAGGAGAAAACGGTATGCAAAACAAGGTGAATACCAGAACATGTTTTATTATTATTATTATTATTATTGTTACATCACGCTGTACGAAAAGATAATCACCATCAATGTTTATATCTATTGCACTTCATGCGGTACAAACACAGGTGACGTGGTTCTCGGCTTCACTGATTATCCCCCTATATAACGGAATCCCATTGGACCTATTGGCAAAATGGAAGAAGAAACGAAAGACATTGAAAGCCATTCATAAACAACAAATTCATATCAGAAATGGTCGGTTAGTCAGTCAGTTAGTTAGTTAGGTCGTTAGTTGATTAGTTATTACGTTGAGCTTGAATCACTCACGTTCTTCAATTGACAGAGTATCATGTGCCACAGCAGCAAAAACTGTGATCATTTGGATGAGGAAGATGGTGGTAGCGATGACCATTCTATTTCCTACACACTTCGACTGCATTCTCAGTTCTCTGTATACGAATTATCACACTGTGATACACGATAGTCTTCACTCCACCTTATTTATACCACTATGCTAAGCACCAACACACCCACTCAAGCATTCATGCTGACACACACTGACACATAGGACATGTGTGTACTGAGAGAAGTGCACTGGTGAAATCAATCAGCAGAGCTGTCAACGATTTGAACTGCACCAATCAAGTCAGCTCAATTCTCACCAATTGTAAATGAGAACGGAGGGCGCATTTCTATTGGTCTGAGTAGACGTCTCAAAAGAGAAATGACCACGATGATTAGGTCAGGGGAACTGACAGCCAGTATGTGTTACGATGTTATTACTTCTGAATCAATGACGATTAGTCTTCACTCAGTTGTGAGTTGTTCGCGTCAGGCCGTGTATGAATGAAAGAAGAGAGTACAGATTACTTTCCCTGTAGAGCTGACGACAACAGACTTATGAATAGACACACTGGTGTGCGACTAATATGCACATGGTTACTCAGAAGATCGATTAGATAGGTACACATCTCTTCATCAGTTCACGAAATGCAACAGAACTCCAGTTCTGATGTTAACAGGATTTGTTCCATTTCTATCGACCGTCTCATGCTGGAGATGTGATTTTGATCCGTTGACGACTGGTTTATTATAGGAGAGGATATTTCACTCAAGACACGTATTGATAGGAAACCTTAATCCGTAGGAATTGAATACGCGTTTCTTCAGTTTTCCATCCATCCGATAGAAAAATGATTTCGGTCACATGCCTGATGTATGAGGCAGGAATAATAGGCACCCATGAATCCTAATCCTAATTGTCTAGAGAAGAGATTCGGGTTCATTCAGAATCCACTGGTTCAACCTGGTTATCTTAATAGGTGTCTTAGGAGACACATGAATATGATGAATGCTTCAGAGAGACCGACTGTTAGAAGATGGAATGGAAGACAAAGTTAATATTCAGTAGATCAAACTGAATCAGATTAGACCGTTACGAAGTGTTGAGTCATAGCAGTTCAAATAGTCGTCAGTCACCATATTCGTAGGTAAATAAAATAGCGAATAAGGTCGAATTTCTTCAAGTTCAGAACTATATTTGCTTTTAAAAGTAAAATTAAATTAAAACTAACCAACAGTTCGTACTACGTGTCAATGTCACTGAGTGATCTTTTTCAATATGGCACCATCTATACTCGTGTGAATCTGTTATACTTCACATTCATAAATACATATTCGCTTCACTCAAAAACAGCACTCATAATAGACTGTGGAATTTTCGGCAGTTTGCATCTTATTTACTGACCAACGATAACAACAGGTGAAATCCACTTCCATGGTAGACTTTACGAGAATTCACTACACCAGCATTTGTCATAAGTAGAAACAGTATTTTGAAATTCTGAGAAAAATTATCGAAAGAATTGTTACAATTGTAGCGCTAAATATACAAATTTACAACCTTATAACATAGTTAGTGTCACCGTGGAACTACTGATAAAGTGGATTTAAACATTTTTGATGCCACTTACATACACGGAACACGGGTATGTCCACATGTAATTGTTCGCAATGGCTTCTTGTCATATCAGATGAAGTACATGTAGAGGGTTGTGCGTGCAAAGGGTAGTGCGACTCATAATATATATGTACCTTTCCAATTCATCACGTCAGCCCATGTGTCTGTTGACTAGAACAATGACCAGTTGTCATAGTGGTACACTCCTCGTCCTGCTGACAACCTCTTTCACCCATCACGATTTGACATTGTTATTTTTCACTGGCTCAGCAGAAACAATGAAGAACAATTGAATTACCCTTCATTTTTCATATATATCGACTTGACGAGTAAATGCATGGAGGATCAGATTCTCTGCAGTTGACAGCACCAATACATCACATCACATTTTTCGGGTAATCTCCATCTTCTGATAACTCTATGAGAATTTAGAAAAGTGACTAACTGTTTTACAAATAAGTGACATGTTTTAAATGTTATAACATGAATTGAATTCATTCCAACATTGTTTATTGTTCTTCGATTTGACTGGCGGTAATAATATCCTGCATATCACTGATATTTGTGTTGAGTCACTCTTTTTCATGTGTTCATCGTGTTGACTCGATGAATTAGGATTCAGTAACCAGTCTCACTCTATCTCTATCCACCTGCCTATATTTCGTCTTAGAATTTCGTCTCTGTCCCAGCCACCCTACTCCGTGGTTGTGTGTTGATGCATGTAGTGCGATCGCTGAGTTTTTATTCTAAGTTACTTATCCTCGTGGGATAAGACATTCAAACCTCAGCTAAATTCGTATGTTCTGATAATCTCACCACCCCTATTTACTAGTTTGACCTATGTAGTTGACATAGCTCACAGTCATTGTAAGGTATTTTGTAAATCATAATATTTAGCTAAGTTGGGTCCACCGCATCCGTTAGCCTACAGACTTGATGTAGATATGAGCAGTAATTTGTGAACGAAACGTTATCAGTTTATAAAACTGTAAACACTGTGTGATTATCGAAATGAACTTTTATGTATAATGGAGTTATACTATTTCAAATTGCTTAGTTCCATACTTATAGAAAAGGTGTAAATAGTCAGTGCAGAAAACTACTACAGGTTTGTTGAGGCTGAATTCTAGTGCACGCAGTGTTTGTGATCCCGTCGACAGCCTTCAGAGGAGTCGAGGTTCGGAAAGTTGAAAGGTAAACACACAATATATGTAGGACTCAGGCCGTGAATGCTCCGTTGATTAAGAAAAAATTCGATAGAGTTTTTGTAAATTAAAAGAGGAAACCTGCTTTTAAATAAAAACTGCTATCAACACATTTTTTGCAGACGAAATGAAGCCAGAAAATCTGCATCTCGTCGAAGATTTACTCTGAGGGCCGTACACGACAGCAAGATCTGACAGGTCATTGCAAGATTTGCGGCAGGCAGGACTTCTGAGTATCATGGAAAACCTGGAGGTGATGACGCTGTTCAATCAAAAGGAACACCAACAACAACAGGCCGCACCAGTCGCCCTCCCTGTGAGGAAAGCGAAAATGGTTATCTCCTGTTCTTACTGACGCCAGGAAAATCATTCCGATTCCAATCGACACTGATGACAATGTAAATGCCAGCAAAGGTTATTGCAATGAAGTCTGTGTGCCAAAGGGCAGCATTCGAATGATTTCAAACACCAATGTCGAGGCAGTGCTTTAATATATATGACATATATGGCATTTGCGATGCCTCTGGCATTTTGAATATGCTGCAGACCGTCAAAAGCGACTCATATAGTTTGTTAGTGGAGGTCAACTGGTCGGAATGTGAGTTAAGAAACACGTATTGCAAGAAACCTCACTTTCCATCACGTTGAAGAAGAAATTTGTATGCATTTCTCAATGACATGTTGACCACTTGTATCGCTTACATCAAGCAAGTCAACTTGTGTGTATTCAGCATCGATGTACCAGATATATTTGTGTACGTTTAGTGGTGCGGGTCAAAGATATCTTCTACACACAACTGACCACCTTCTCAGGATATAAATGAAAGTCTTTCTGCTTGACATTCTGCATTACAACTCATCTTAGAGACAATTCTTCAGTGAGGACGATGCCTGCTCACACAGTATTTCGAAAATTACTAGTATTTCAGAAATCAATATTGCCACCAACTTTTGAAACCTCTGAGTGAAACACCATGAGAATATCTGTGCTCTCTTTCTCTCTATTAACAACAACAATCTTGTCCTCAAACACAAAATCTAATTAGAACAGACTCACCAAACTTATAGTTTATAAGAGTTGCTAACATACATTTCACATTCCAAAGGAGTTTATGAGATTTTGTCTGATGTAATCAGGTTATTATGTCTCAACATAACTAATAATCTGGTGATATTTGTAATTAATGACATTCATGAGTACGCATTATTGATTCTGTGAACCATTTTGTGCTTGAGGTAAGGTATTTTGATGATATTTTTGTTTCCTGTCTCTACATTCGCTTCGCGATGATAAAACAAGTTTTTGGAAGTTTATCTTTCAGGAAGTTATCTTTCCTGATTGCTTATTTTTGTGTACTCTTGCTCTTGACATTACTTACACTGTCATTAACCAATATGTAACTTTTGCTAAATCTGAGATGTATTCACTGTAAGTGGAGAAGTGAGGCAATTATCCTCACCTAATGTAAAACAATCTATTCAACAGAGAAATGTGCAACCAGAGAAATATTAGAACATATGAAGCTATTCTGCTCCGTATCTGATTTGGACAATAGAAGTTAACTAGTGAAAGCCTTCGGGAAGCTAATGAGCCTAGAAGGTTTTCTTCCGATGACAGCAAAATTAGGCATGGCGACATATATGCTCTGGAAATGTCGCTGAAGCGTGATAACAAAACAGAGAAGATATGGTATATCAGCGCTAGGAATTTGTGTAGGTTTTGGAATGGAATAATTAGCCGTAAAATCGATAATCTACTCATGTCACCAAGATGACCACCACGAACACCCTGAGTGTTGGGTGGCTTTTACGATGTGAACAACAGCTTCAAGTGAAATCTATACTCCAACAGAATCGTGATAACATCAGTTGGCGCAAAATGTAAGAGAGTTTGAGGTATGCGCAATAGGAGTCTAGAAATAAAGCATACTGAGAGAAGAAGGAAGACTTCTACAGTCAATTGCTAGTGGCATTTGACAAGGGCTGCATTTGTCAAGTTCTCTACAGCCCTCTATATCCAGATCCACAACTGCCCTTCTTATATCATCGTCAGCAGCAGTCATCTTGTTAAATTATTGCGTAATATCCTAAAATGCATGTTTGTTAGGTAACAGGCTGATGGATGGTTACCAGCTGGAGTTGCCGTCTGTTGGCTGTTTCTTTCTAAACATCTGATCTTCTGTGACGAAAGACATAGTCTGCCTGTAATGTCTGTGACCGACTGTAAATGAATATCATGGCTCAAGTGACAAGTTTCTTACTCATACACTAGCTGTGATTTGACTTTCATATTTAAAACCTGCACCTTATTCCCTCAAAGGAATTAAGGTGTTTATTGCTTTCCTGAATTTGATCAGCTATTGCATCCGCATGCGTGCCACCTTCACTGGTGGCGGTGTTGTCTAGGTGAATGCAAGTGACCACCTATATCAAACCGTTCCTGTTAAAAGAGATTATTGATTAATGTTGTTGTCGTTTTTGATGGTTGGTTATATCCATCACCGCCATCTCTCTAGTATTCACATGAAGTCATATCTTCTTTGTTTATTCTGCTAGCTGTCAGTTTTCTGCGAATCTGTCATATGGATGCGAACTCGGAACAGACAACACAGAGAGAGAATTGATAACATCTCGAAAGATGCTGACTTCGTGAGATGAATGGAACAGGAGATTTATTCGCAGGCTTTCGCACCATCACTGATTTCATTATCCAAGGGAGAGTGTAAGAGTCAACGGATATATGCACAGTGACACGTTTTTCGACAAACGGAAACACCGGAAATCAGATTGACTTCATGTGAGTCTGAAGGAAGTGGAGAGAAGATGGAAAAGAGCGGCAGATGACCGAACATTCAGAATCCGATATTGTCTTCAACACAAAGAAACGCAAGAAGCTACGATCAACCTGTGTAGAGATGAAGAGTGGAAGGTGAGGCCACATTGATCCAAAGCACAGTGAACTAGGATGTGAAAACGTGCTCTAGGAACGATAATACACGCTTTCGAAATAAACCGTCGGCTTAAGTAGAGCAGGTTATATTTTGATGTGGTTTGTAGCTCAGGTGTATGATTTTGATGTGGTTTTGTTCTCTGAGCTGGATGGTTAGTTTGCGAAGCTTTCATCACCCTACTGTGTGACATCTTCAGCGCATACTTCAATTTGAAGTGAGCTTTTAGATTTCTCCACGAGTTTATTAATCATCTCTCCTGGTGACCTTGGACGTGATTGTTTGTTTGTGTGTGTTTTCACATCTTCTAGGTTACTTGTATTGGAACCGGTTGTTTCTTTGACTTGAACTTTGACCCTTTGTGTGTGAAGTTTCCTTCTTATTGGTTGATAAATTTTGTCTATCTTGATGTGTCCATTGATTGATGATTCACTGGAATGCCAAGCTTCTAAAAATTCTCTAGCATTCTTGCTGTTTCCTCTGTCTAATATTTTAACATTTTCCAGTCGAATCGATATCCGTGGTTGTCTGTTTGTAGTGAAATGAGGGAGTGGATATCATGTCTTTTGACGGCTAGCTTATGTTCGTGGATACGAAGACGAAGTGGACGTCCACTTCGGCCAATGTAGTGTTTTTCGCAGTTGTTACAGTTTATTTTGTAGATGATGTTGGTTTTATCTTCGTTCGCTGTTGAGTCTTTTGGTTGACATAGAATTGAGTGAAGCGACTTTGATGGTTTGTGTACGACGTCAATTCCTAGAGGTTTGAAGTGTTCTGTAGTGATTTCTGAGATATCCTTTATATGTGGTAAGACGATTTTCCTTGTGCTTTCCTTGGTCGCTTTTGCTTTGGTAGGTTGGCTTGGGGTATATGTCTCTTGATGAAATTCCGTGGATATCCATTCTTTTGGAAGACGTCCATGAGATACTTTTCTTCAGGCTGTATGTAAGACAGAACTCACAACTCTGTATCAGATAATCCTTTCGCTATTCATCCAGAGATTGATGTAAATGAAACGGGCGAAATACAGTCAGGGGAACCCACTATAGAGTGAGGGAAAAAAGAATGAAGGATGCGTTGATCATCTCGAAAGAATAGCATATACAGCTGCTCCAGAAGTATCACTAGAAGACAGAGAACACACTGTTAGTAAACATCAGTCTTGAGGTGGAGCAAGGGTTTACGAAGCTGAGAAGATATCAAATGTCTGGGAGGCAACAATACTATATGGAATAAACTAGGCAGAATTTAGAATATATGGATTGCCACAAGCCACTAGGAAATCGAATGAGTAAGCTGATTGGAATAAAAGTCACTTCGTCCTAGTGCCACCCCACTGCGACTGAACTTCATAAAAGAACTGGCTCTTGGTTGGTCACCAGTGAATCAAAATCATCATCTTTGAATAGGAGGAGAAGTTTTGAAAGCAAATGTTTCCCCAGAATTCAGGAAATTCACTCATGCATGAACAAATTTTCAACACCACGAGTGGTTGTCATACACAGAGGAATGTAGGTCAACCTATTACCTCAACTTCACTGACTTTGAGAAGGCCTCCAAGAGCGCCAGTGTTGAAGTGATTTGACAGTTCATTCAACGCAGACACAGAAGACACTGTTAGTAATCATGCACGAATATTTTCTATATCTCTCCCCAAAACTGTCGCTTCGCTAATCAGCTTGTTTTATTCAACTTGAATTTAACCAGCATAAAAACAGATCACGGCTTCAATCACGCGTGTTCAGTCAGCATCAATTTGTATTCACCACTAATTAGCCCGAACTGTCCTCAAACACCAGAATAGTCCGACTATCGAGAAGGGGAAAGCGATTCATCCTTCCCAACTGCTGTCATATTCTCATATTTATCACAAGAGGATTTGCGTCATATTTCACATTCTGGATCGCGTTGATGGTGCCATTTCACTTCAAGTCTAGAAATATCATTTCTAGGCAAACGTCTGATTTGAATGTAAGATGCCGAACTAGAATGTGTCTTTGGTTTGAGTCATTGTTGCTAGTTCACATTGGGGATTATGTGCCAATATAAGCAGAGAAATACGAACAATATCCCTACATCATCGATGGTTCTGACATTCAGGTAAATACGTGATGGAATACATTTTTCAATTTGGTTTAGAATCTCCACAAATATAATACCTTGAATCGTTTTTCTTCATCTTCCAATTTCACACTTAGGTACTGAATACTGTCCTAGCCAATGGAACGCTTTGAAATTCATTGATAACTTCCTAGTATTCGGATTCTAGGACAGTTTTCTCTTCTCCAGTTAGAGATAATTCCTTCCTTAGCCGTTGACAACTTTGTTATTCTAAATGGTATTAGGACAAGAAATAGTTTAATATTTTCTGCGAACTTCTTCAAATAAGCCCACAAATATCGATTTGTGCTGTAATTACCTGATATATTTTCATCCTGCCGAATTGTGTCAGTGTTAATGATTGATTATCTGGCTGGTCAGTGCTAGTCAGTCTTTGAGAGGTGAGGAATACCTGACATAGATGAATTCGTGTCACTATCACTTAGTTCCTGTGTGATAATGTGAGTGATACTAAGGAAGTGACTTCCATATATATTAGTGAAATTGATCAGTTGCTGTGACCATGTTTGTCTGGGATGTTTGGTGTGCAATCCCCAATCACACTGGTTGCAGATGATAAATAATCGCGAATTCACAGTAGTTACGCAACATCAGTGACTCCACTTCATTCAGTGATAACCTGACAGACGCTGAATTAGCTGACAAAGATTATTTGTAGCATATTTCATTGAAGGACATTGTATTCGTGGCATGATTGGTGAATATTAGTGCATTAGAGTGGGAGAAGTGCCCATTTATGCAATCTGATATTAGTGTGAAGGTGTGATATAGAGGCGAGTTTCAGAGTGTACACAGAATATCTTGAAGTTATCTACGACATTGTCTGTAATCACTCCTATGGTCATCCTGGTTGTGTTATTCATAGTACTGTTAATTTGAGTTTTCTACGGAGACTGCGCACACATTTGATCTGATCGTTACATATATATATATATATATATATATATATATATATGTAAAAGTATTTTTCTTGCTCATGTGAAATGTATAAGATTCGACTTGGTAAACGTCATCGATGTAAATAACATAATCTGCGAATTCACATACACTAAAATATTCCCTTCCCATGCATGTGTAAATATAAATCGTTTTGTTGAAGATCAGTCAGGACATTCACTTCATTTAAATATTCTTAGAGAATGACAGCAATTTTCAAACTTAAGAAAGCAAAAGTAACAATTTTAGGATGATAATATGAGCTTGTGTTAACAATTTCACACATACAATTCTGCCGCTCACTAGGTGTTGTGTAGTAAAAATTCTGAATCGCCGAATGGGGTCTGTGTACAGGTACGATCTGTATTCCTTCCACATTTAAGTGTATGATGATGGATTACATAAGCGCCAAATTGTCGTCGAATGCAGTGTCAGTGTACGTCACTAACGAAAACACTAAATATCTGAGAGGTGATAAAACAAATTTCGAATGTGCAGATCTTTTAGAGGCACGTCTGAATAAACAATGTTGAACAGCGACTAGAGCTTATCGAAGAAATGAAATCAGCGGCCTGCTTGAAACGTGCGCTAACAAATCCTACCATCATTCTCTCCCGTATAGCACCTCTCGTTTACTTTGATTCAGTCGAGTAATAGAATATACACTCTTGTGATTATTGAAAATCCCCATATGGTGCTGGTTTGTAGCTTCCTACTAAACTTCAAACTAAGCTTAATCATTGGTAGCAGAATGCTCGAATATATGAGACAACTGTTCCCGAATGAGGTTTTTCGTTGACATATCGTGCTCCTGAAGTCTTTTTAATTGACTTTCAACAAAATATCGTAGATTTGTCGAAGGAAGCAGATGTTTCCGTAATTCAAATGGAATTATCAAGCAAGATCATTCACTGAAATTTCTGTTCATCAGACTAGCACCGTCCAGAATACAGCTAATATTATTCATTCCCAAGAAGAAGATCTTTACACTGCAGTAAATCGAATGTTCATATAATAAGTCAGGTGAATTCCGATGGAAATCAGCGACAATGGCTAAGCAGTAAGAAAATGACAGTCTGCCAGAAATTGTTGGATTATTTCAATTTCTATCCAAGTAGATGCCTTGACTCTTCTCGACTTCTTGCTTTCCAATTGTGCGTTTACATCTTCGTATCGGATCGCTGTTGCATGATTATTAGTATTGTTCTCAGTATGCACTCTTACTACTCACTGCTGACAGGTAGTACAAATCGACAATGAAATGCATTTTTTTGACAGGCGACTGTCGATTTCTTCCAACAGATGCTTTCACTGTCACCACAGTGATGACTCAGTTCCAATTGAGAAAGAATCAGCAACAGGAGACATTGATGTAGTAACGAATCGATCAAGAAACAGCAGTGGTCAGCAGTAACAAACCTTACGCCAATATGACTGTCTCGACATGCAGTCAATTAGAAGATATCATGAGAATCTTTCTCAGTCAACCTGTGGAAACTGATGTTAATAAATCGTAACCCGGCTACTGTTGCTCTATATAATCGATTATCGGATTTGGGATACTTACACTACAAAGTTAACCATTCTGAGGATTTTTTGGCCCCCAGAATCGATACTCATACTTATTCAATAGAGGGTTTCTGAAGAAGACTATAAAACAGAATAAGAGCAATAAACACCTCTCAAAACCAAGTCAATTTTAGTCACCTGGAGGAATACATGCATAGAAAATTGTTTAATTTGAAGCCTGACACTCCAAATTATATCTAAGACTTATCTCTTTACTCTCATACTGTAGAAAAATACCCCATTTAATGTGTTTATCATGCCCCTTTATATAAATGCACATAATGTATTTTGCAAAAATCCCTCATTTTTCTGATAGGTCGATTCAAGATCACTGGTACATTCGCATCACTTGGAAAGCCATTGCAGAAATTTGTCACTTCGTCTGTAAATATATACTTTTGCTTAGGGTTATGTTTGTAAAGTTTAGAGTAAAGTCTGCGTTTTTTATGTTTCCATTAGCTTTAAATTCAGAATTAGGAGTGATGATTTGGTTTTAGTTAAGATTATGTTAAATAACTGTGTCAGAAATATCAGTAGATCTCAAAGTAGCATGATGTATGGTCACCTGGATGATTACATCCATGGCGATATTTATCTAGTGTATTATGATGGTTGTGATGTCCTTCGGAGCATTTCTCAACGATAATGTGACCTACTTTGCATCTGAATTCTGACTGTTCATTCAATGTCACTGTGATTTTGGCTATGACAGTTTCACGTTCTCAAGTCTAGTAATTGAGTACTGCTTGGATTACAGGATCATCGAAAGGAAGAATATGTGTAGCTGACTGTCATCTGTGTATTTGTAGTGCACCTTGAATGTTTGAACTTTTTTTCGACGGATTCATGGAAAATAGTGCCATACCATTATTGTCTTTTCAGTGCAGCTGCTCACAGGTGGCTCGCTCCATCCTTTTGCTATTATTAGGCAAACACTTTGAGCTCATAATCACAGCCAGTTAATAAATAAGTTCTACAACATTCTTATTTATTAAATTTCACATTTAATTTTTGGTCAAATCATAATTCTAATGATGGAAGTCTAAAGACTTCTTTAATCGGTACTTACACGTTAGTCAGAGTACTGGTTAAGGTATTGAGAGGAGAAGTGTTTATTAAGTGTGATTAAATAAAGTCCAACTTATGTAAAGCCGAGCATTTAAAGATTCTATGCATAAAGTGATCAATAATATGGACGAATTCGTGAATGCTTACGATGTGACCCAGAAAAATCACATCGGAATATTCTTGAGTCACCTGAAATTAGACGGTGGGCTTGATGAAACAGTCAACAGACAGGATGGAATAGAGTTATGTCAACGAATTAATTAATGAAGTTCTACCTAACTATGAGGACTCCTACAGAAGATTGAAAGCTTTTCTCGGAACATATACAACGAACTTATTCTATGCAACCACTTATTAGTAAACGTCTTTTTCATATTAATGACTTCCGCTTCGGGCGCGTCCGATTAATCCATAGAAATCTGTCAGTCTACATAAGGTATTTCCGTTATCGGCTGTCTGTTTGTAGTCTCATGAAATTTTCAAAGTGGAAGCTTGTTGACAAAAGCCTTTGTGAGATGAAAAGTCACGAATCATTAAGAGGAGTATTAGAGTTGTGTTACTAATTTCGAAGTATATTCGGGAAGATAGACGCATACACCGTCTGTACATTTCCGCACACCTGCATAAACAAACCATGTAGATGTGAACAGTTAATATGTACATGTACGCATTTATCTGAACAAACAGATTTTGTTGGGTGAAATGATGTTTCACTCCTCCAGCATGATAAATTCGATAGAAAGTGCAATGACCGACTTTACAAATCTTGTTATTATCAACATTGGTGTTCTTTAGAATTTCGTGAACTAATATAGAGATAAGTCTCTCTAATCGATAGTTGGCCTAACCATCATGGACAGTGTTCACATATCAGTAAGTGGATTGATATGTTTGCTTTAATCAGCAAGTGATTTGTGACCTCCTTCGTGAATCATACACCACCAGAAGTAATTAATTCACACCTGAGATGGTGGATTGAACGTCGGTGGTTCAGTTGCAAAACAATCTTCGAGTGCTAGAGTGGTCCACTACTTGACTGAGTGTGAAACATGCAGCCACTTTCTGTAAACAGAAACGCCAATGCTGTTGAAACTTCAAAGATCCATTTGGGATGCTGACTGAGAGAATCTTTAGAAAAATAAGTACTGAATAATACAATTATGATTTTGACTGTGCAACGAAAGGATTGATTTGACGATATAGGGCTGATAACTTCACGTTCAACCTCTCCCCACAACTCCCGAGCTTACAACCTGTTACCAAACAAGGCTAATGAATAATCCTTGTCTTTCACAAATATGCATAAATCAAGGCGTTTGCAAATGAGATACACTTACAAACGACAAACCACATCAATATTCACGCAGTAAATAACTGAACGTCACATTGCATATAATAGTGAATCAACAAGTTGGGGAATGATTTACAAAGTATGAAATTACACCTGAACTCATGTGATGAATTGCATAAATGCACATTGCATGACTATCCCTACCCTCTACATGCACAACCCTCTCATTGCATCTCATCAGATAGGACTAGAAATCATTTTAAAAGATTACACGCTCGCACTATCAAGTCGAATAACACAAACACACCCGATATCTCCCTCCCACCAATGTTTTGTCTGTGTGTGTAGCTGGCATTAAAAATCGTTGATTAACTCTCCCGTATTTCTAGTTCCACGGTGACACTACCCATAATAATAAATTAATATTTTGTATATTCAGCGCCATTAATATGGTTGTTATTCTTATCATTTTTCTTCTCCACCTTTCATACTACTGTTTCTACTTACGAAAATTGCTGCTGTTGTGAATTCTCGTAAAGTCTACTCTGGAAGTGGATTTCAATTCTTATTATTGTTGTTTAGTAAATTAGATGCAAACTGCTGAAAATTCCAAACGGTATCACCAGTGCTGTTTTTGGAATGAAGCAAATCTGTATTTATTACTGTGAAGTATAACAGATTCACCTGAGTATAGATGGCGCGATATTGTTAGAGTTCACTCACTGATTTTGAGAAGGAGTACAAAACGTTGTTTATTGCTATTTCTTATATATGTCCAAACCAAGTTAACTTTTATCAGTTTTAAAAAATTTGGCCATTGGGAATAGGATATTAATTATAATAAACGCTTTGTATTTTTTAATGAATGGAATGAGGTTTTGCAAATTTTTAAATGGTTTGATCACAGCTTGATTTCACAGAGTAATTTTGTTACATGTATGTGATATCGGTGGCCTAAATTTTACAGACCAACCATAGATATCAGGTGTTCGTCGGCAGGGAATCGAAACCCTGACTATGTGCATGGTCGGCGGCACTCATAACAACTGTGCTAATAGCTTCATCAAAGTATTATTAAACCGGAATTTACAAAATCTCAACATATATGTAAAAAAAGAGTTAGGAGGGAAGAAAGTAGACTTAGGTCAAGTTAAATGGGCACACCGAAAGTTAAAATAACATTGAACATCACTAAACCAATTATCAAAGGTAATAGTTTATCTGTTATTGTATCAAAACAAACTTTACGAACTTCATCATCGTTCCTCAGTCTGGGTTCATTTTTCGTTATCAAATTGGTCAGTTGGTAAAGATAACAAAATCAAGTGTAGATTATGGGATTCGATCAGTGTGTGTGTTACATTATAAAAGTAGTGTGTGTTTGCATAGTGAAATTGCTTATCACATTTGTGTCGATTTTGCCACTTCATGGGGGAGGGAGGTGTTGTAGCCATGTCAGATTCTGTTTTAGTCGAACATTCATTTTCAGACAATTTGGATTCCACTTGATATGAAGTGCTTCTGATATTAGATGTTCTTAGTGGTTTCTGAAGTTTTTCTGGATTATTTCAATAATGTCAAAATCAATTTTGTGCCTGATTCTATAGCCAACGCACATCTGATATCTATGGTTGGACTGTAAAATTTGGGCCAACCATATCACATCCTCAAAATGCCGTAAATGTAGCAAAATTACTTAGTGAAATCAAGTGGAAGGAGGAATATTCTTTTCAAAAATTTCTCTTCAGGTTCTTACAATTATAAAATATATCATATTTGTGGTCGTTACAATAAAGATAGCCAGGTATGCGGCGGATACATTTTTAACGAAGAATAACAGATTAGTTATGGGGTGTCAAAATAAAAAGTCATATTTGTGTGACAAACGTGCTAGGCTGAAATCGATTAGAAATATTGTAAAACGGGAGACAATGGTGGTGGTTAATTATAATGGAATTGTAGAGTGTGGGGTAGTGTTATGTACTCGTCGCTAAATTATTGTTATGGTCTGGTCGAGAAACTAACAGTCCTGACGCGACAAGGCGGAAATCAGAAGAACACTAGGTTTGCGATGATACTTCTATTTTCCAAACACAAGGAGTAGCAATAAGTGGTATCACACCATAGTGTGTAGTAAGTAAGTGTAAGTCACAAGATTGTGAGAACGAAATATATATATGAAATGTTCCAGACAAAGTGTGTGAACAAATCATTAGACAGTCTTAACATGAATAGCTAATTATAATGAAGTATCGATCCATATATACATAGCGAAATATAGCAGACATGTCAACAACCACCATATATGTATATATGTCACCAAGCAACGGACTGTCAACAAACACTCATTTTATATATAATATAAGGAGAATACACATTGTTAAAGGAGACAAGTTCATACAAGTGAAATGGTCACAGACTAAGAGAGCAAATAGAAAGAGAGACCAACATACATATATATATATATATAAATGGATACATATCAGGTAGGAAAATTGACAAATCAGTTCAAGGTTATAAAAGGTGTCAGGTGAGTGGCTAGTACAAAGTGGTCTGAGTTAAACAGGATATAGTTTGACTGGAATGAGAGGATCATAGTGAGATAACGAATCTGTTAAATGAAACAGGTGGAAGCATATATTGAGAAAACAGATAATATCACTAATAATAAGTCCGTACAACGAAAAATTCGATAGTATTGAGGGAATGTTTGCATAAAGAGCATAAATTATGACGAATAATAATAACTGTAATAATAATATTTATAATAATAAGCAAATTAAAAAGAAAAAAAAAACCAAGAGGCTTAAGGGGAAGGAGCACTCTTGGTGAGAAGAAAAATCTTCAATCCAAGGTTGGCCACGGTAGGAACAGCGTCTGGACGTGTTCCTTTTGGATACACAGTTCCGGTTTAGTCGATCTTATTGCAACAGCTTCAGCTATGTGTAGGAGACGTAAGCGAACTGTACGTGATAACGACTTCGGAATTCGGTATATAACTCTGAAAGCTGTGTTGACATCGATGCGATGTCCAGTATCGACCAGGTGTGACAGGATCGAGCTTTTTATGCACTTAATTTCCCCCCTGCTGAACCAAGCTGGTAAGTGTTCTCGAACCCGTAGACGAACCTGCCTAATCGTGCGCCCTATATAACTTGAACCACAGGAACAGTTGAAATGGTATATGCATGAAGAAGAGCTAAGGTTAGGTAAGGCATCTTTGAGTTGCTGGGTGAACATTGGACGGCTAGTGAAGGATAGACACAGACGTGCAGAATAGAAAGTTTTCTTGATCGCCCTGGTTAAACGTTGGGATAGAATCTCCGCAGGAGTATCTCCCTTGAATTGGAGACGTAAAAACAGAGGCTTTTTCTCCACAGTTGTCAGTTCATGTTTACGGCTATTATAACCTATGTTGGCTTTAATGAACTTCTCTGGATATCCGTTCTCGCTTAGAATGTCTCGGATGATCTGGAGTTCTTTCTCTACGCATTCTTCAGAACAAATAGACCTCGCTCTAAATGCTAAGCACCTGATTAGATTACGTTTGTATTTCATCGGTACGAAGCTAAGGAAATGTGTATACTGGGCTTTGGTCTCTAGCTTTCTAAATATGGTTCTTTTGATGGAACCATCCTCTCTTCTCGTTAGTAGGACGTCGAGGAAGTGTAAAGAGTCGTTGTATTCTCCTTCGTAGGTGAAATGGACCGCTGGGTGAGCATTATTGAAGTTGTTCAAAATCAAATCACTATTTAACCCTTCATCGTACACTACAAAAGTGTCATCCATGTAACGACAATACATTTCCATTTTCGCTATTTCCTCTTTCAACGGACTATTTTCTAGTTTTGCTAGAAATATATTCGCGAAAATAGGTCCCAGTGGGGATCCCATGGCTACTCCATCAACCTGTCTGTATATTTCATTATTAAATAGGAACTGAACATTCGTTGTGCATTTAACAAGTAGTTGTTTCAGATTACTGATAGGAATATCAGTGCACAATTTCTTTTCTATAATCTGTTCACAGATATAATCGATTGTTTCCACTAGAGGCACATTCGTGAATAGAGATGAAACATCAAGTGATGCCATATATTTGCCAGTCGCGTTCAGGTTTTTTATCTTATCAACAAATTGAAAGGTATCCTTGACGCTGTGCTTTACTAACTCGTCATGCAAGGGTTGAAGCAGCTGTACCAGCCACTTTGCCGTCTCGTGATAGGGTGAATGGGACATGTCTAGTATGGGGCGTAGGGGCACTCCTGATTTATGCACTTTCGGTAAACCATACATACGTGAGATGGTACTCCCTGTAGGTTTTATGTTTTCGAAAGTTTTTGGTGATAAATAGCCTTTACCCTTCAAATCCTTTAATAAGTTTGTTATTTCTTTCTCTATTTTCTCCGTATGATCTTTCATCGCTTTCGGCTTCTGAAACTTGCTTCTGTCAGCTAGTATGGAGTTCATCTTATTGATGTAGTCCTGCTTATCCATAATTACTATCCCCGGCCCCTTATCCGGTCTGGTAATAACTATGTTTTCATTTTGTCTTAGTCTTTTGACAGCTTCTCGATGCTGTTTTGTGAGTATACTATGGGGCTTATTCTTATCCTTCTGTCTATACTGATAGCAACAGTCTACCAGTGTTGATTTGAATCTTGAAAGAGGCGACCAAGTCGCCTGTTTGTATATAGAAGTTCTCGAATTGTACATGAGTGTCAATCTGACTAATCTCCGTACGGATATCACAAAACTTAGTCCCTAGAGATAACGCTTCCAGTTGTATTTTGTCAAGAATCACACTAGAAAAGTTATGGAGGTACCTTTCTGGAAATTTTGCATCCAAGGCTTGTTTGATCCTTTCCAGGATGTTGCGGCTTAGTATTTTGGTTGGGATGGACAGGAACATAATTTCACGCCAGTTATTTCATTGACTTAAGTCTCCTTTCTTTGGTAGTTTGAATAACTGTCCTTTCTTCCAATCCTTGGGTACTTTGCCCTCTTTCCACACCTTCTCCAGTAGTGGTGTCATCAAGTCCGCTGTTGTCTCTGGATCCATTTTCAATGCTTCTGCTGGGATTCCGTCTGCTCCCGCTGCTTTACCAATCCGAATCTCATACACTCCGAAGCACCACTCAGCTGACAGTGAGATCGGTAAAAGAGGAATTTTGGTTGCGTAGCAACCAACCACTTCCAGTGAAACAAACACCAGTGGCAACAATCCGTCGTTTTCTGGGCTTATATCTGATCGTCATCATGGTAAATGAATAATGCTTGTCTTTCAGACATGTACAAAAATTCTTCTTCGAATCACGCACACACACACACACAAAACAAACTACGTCCAGTTTACCACGTCAGTTTACCGCGAACTTTGAAAAGGGAGTGAATTTTTCACGCTCCTGCGTATTACTGGCTTTTGTTGTGTTATACGCTCCAAAAGTCTACAGACCAACTTTATATCAGTTCATTCTGATAGAAGTTAGTTTAGGTTTCAGATTTCATTCTATTAAATTATAGGAATTTGCGTTCTTATAACTTAATAGTTATACATATCTATCTTTGTGCACTCATTAGCTTTTTATCACTGATTTATAAAGGTTATATATACTTGAAGTCATATTTAATTTTTTCCCCATTTCGTTTTAAATAACGTGCCTATCAAAAGAAACCGCTGCGGAAGGGTTATGTGCCAGTTTCCAGTGAATGAGGGAATGCAGTGTGATAACTGCAAGAGATGGTTTCACAGTATGTGCACGAACCTTACTCCTGCAGCAAACAAACGCTGCTGCAAACCTCTAGCAAACTGGTCGTGCAACGAAACAACAACAAAACATCATTCTCTTCAAATGAATTTTAGTCAACATATTACAATGATAAATAAAATTCATTCACAGCACATCTATCGTAGCTCAGAACACGGTTGGTAAACAGAAACCAAACAGCTAATTCCACGCATCGATAAATCAATGCAGCCCACACATATTCATATACATCAATCTGTCTCTATACATTTATCCATCTGTCTATCCCTGTTCTATCTATCTAGCTGTCTATCTCTCCGTGAAAACTCTATCATTTACTCTGTTGTAGGATAAGGAAAATGTATAGTTCTGATTGCATCTATTCTGAGCTTGACTTCTTGAAAGCCACACTCGCAGGAAACGGTTACCCTAACCGATTTATTGACAGAAAGATAAGAAGTCTAAACTGTTCAATGACTCAGTTCTAAAGAAAAATTTATTCATGAACTTGGAATTCAAAGGTGATCAAGCTTTAGATATGCTCAAAAATCGTCTCTCTCTCTGTGAATCAATTAGTAAGACGTTCCCGAGCCGCAAATTGTTCTCTACCTCTGTAAAAGATAAGCTCCATCGTCTGGCCGCCTCCATGTGTATCTACCAGTTCACCTGCTCTTGTGGAGCGAGGTACATTGGCTGTAGTTAGAGAACGCTGTCGACACGGATACGAGAACACATTCCAGCCTGGTTTTTCAAGGGAGAAAGAAAATGTGTGCGAAGCTCTATTGTGAAACACCTGATCGACTTCTGTCACTCGGTCAACCCTGACGATGATTTCAAGATCATATATAGAATTCATGCTAACTTCCCACGTTTTCTTCGTTACAGATTCTAAGGAAAGCTGAGGTCTTGGCAATTCATGACTTTAAGTCCGAGCTTTGTGTACAAAAGAAGTAAGTACAATCCCTACTTCTGCCTTGGCCGTACAGGGACAGACATTTGTTTATTTTGTTTATTTAGTTATTCTATGTACTTTTCCCTTATTACTTCGACTATTTTTATTATTACTATTATTACTATTCTCACTCTGAATCTTTTCCACTTGGCCCAGTTGACATTTTAAACCCAAAATTATTCGTTCGTATACTTTTTATTTATACAATCTTAAATTCTATCTTATAAAATTTCATACCATGTTACGTAACATTCAATATTCATCTACTAATCTTATAATTATGTGCCCTTCTATTTCACAGGTTCTCATCAGCTGCAGACTACCTGAAATTACAATGCTTATATAGATGACATTAACATACTTCAATGTTCGAGTGGTGGTAGAAAAGAGATACTATAAAATTGGCGCATCTAAATGAAAGCATTACAATGTTTTTAGTTTAGGTTTTCATCATCAATTTATACGCTTTTAAAGTTGAAAAGAGGGGAAGGGGTAAGAGAGAAAACAGAACAAATTGATTAACAGAACAGTGTCAGCTTTTAGGTTCACATAGCAACTCAAGAAACGAAAACGGTTACAGTTTATGAGATTAAGATTTGTTCAGTGAGTTGAGATCACTGAATTAGATGACTAATCAAAATCAAAATTCTGTTACCAAGGGAGTGAGAGGTTAATCACACTCTCTTTCTGTATGCAGAAGTCACCTCCAACTGCGTTTATGAATTCACGTGCACTTGCGGGAGCAAGTACATTCGAAGGACAGAAAGAAGGGCTCCTATCCGGTTTTCTGAACATATTCCCAAAATCCTGTGCCTGAAAGGAAGCAGATATTCCCAGAGTGCAATTACCAGACACATTATTGATACCGGACATCTCGTAGAGATATCTAAGTCGTTCAAAATATTAAATAGACAAAGGACAGCAAATTTACTACTATTTGCCGAAGCAATCGCAATCAAAAGACGTAAACCAGACTTATGCATACAGAAAGAGAGTGTGATTAACCTCTCACTCCCTTGGTAACAGAATTTTGATTTTGATTAGTTATCTAATTCAGTGATCTCAACTCACTGAACAAATCTTAATCTCATAAACTGTAACCGTTTTCGTCTCTTGAGCTGCTGTGTGAACCTAAAAGCTAACACTGTTCTGTTAATCAATTTGTTCTGTTTTCTCTCTCACCCCTCCCCTTCTTTTCAACTTTAAAAGCGTATAAATTGATGATGAAAACTTAAACTAAAAACATTGTAATGCTTTCATTTAGATGCGTCAATTTTATAGTATCTCTTTTCTACCACCACTCGAACATTGAAGTATGTTAATATCATCTATATAACCATTGTAATTTCAGGTAGTCTGCAGCTGATGATAACCTGTGAAATAGAATGATATCATTTTATACTGCAAATTTCGTCTTCCTTCCTTTATCGAAATTTATCAAGGGAACCAAATGTACGAATTATGTACCCCTTTCCAAAATCGATACACCGTATATATTATTCTATATATGACAATAATTATTTTGCCACTTAACAGTTAACTATGATTATAATCACAAATATTTTCATTGCTATTCATACTTTTATTATTTCATGTATTCACACCTTTGACCTAATTCTCTCACCGGATATAATTTCTTTATAAAACCATATATATACGATTGTACAACTTGATAATAAATTCGTTGTTGAAAAGAGTCTCTTCGCTGAAAATTGTGTTCCCAATATATCTATCCATCTATCTACCTATCAACATCTCTCACGCTCCTTGACATTACCTAATGAATCATAGAGACCAGTTCAAATGAGGAGTACTCCTTTAGCTGTACTAATGCATAGATAGAATTCGTTATATCTTTTGTTGTATGAATCATTGAACAATGCTCACACAAAACATGTTGGGTATATGCATGTGACATATCGTCATTTGATCAATGCACACAGAATGAATAGATGGGCATCCATGTTTCACTTCATTACACTAACTCATCTCTGTTGACACCCGATGATGAAAATGCTCAAGATAATAGGAGACGACAGAGAATCGCTGTTGAAATGATTCACAATTAGTATTGTGACCGTGACAGAATATGTCACAGTTCAATAGCAATGAATTCCTCAAACTGAATGATTTCGTCACGCCACGATAACACTGTTTAAAATATAACTTGATAAATCATTCATTCGCATCAAGTAACAAGTTCTTCACTTTGATACTGATATCAACCACACAATCAAGAACTTCCAATGTGTATGAATCGAACAATTAAGAGGGAGAATTATATTCATGGTCTGAGTGTATGTATTGCTATGTGTGTACACAAAATTGTTTGATCAGTATCCCACATATTGGAAATTTATTGCCCCAGATGCTAATGATCCTCGTATTCGACTTCTTAAACAAGCATACAATTAACAGATATCAGGAGAATCTTTCCCAATCAACCTGTGGAATTTGATAATGAAAAATAGCACCTCGCCTACGCCTCCTCGAATAAAGACACACAGTGTGAACCACACATGCAACCTTCAGAGATCAACATGGTCAAGAATCAAGTGATATTCATATCATCTTCACTTCAATGTAAGCGTGTTTCCCCCTCAAGCCAAAGCTTTTCTCACATGGTGTCATTCAAATTCACGATGAAAATATTTGATCAGTACAAATAGCCTTAAGTTCACATTTACAATTGGTGAGAATCGATTGTGACTTGATTGGTGCATTTCAAATCGTGGACAGCTGTGCTGATTGATTTCACCAGTCACCAGTCTCCACTTCTCTCAATACACGCACACACATATCAAATGTGTCTCTGTGTCAGCATGAGTGCGTGAGTTGGTGGATGATAAGCAAGGTGGAATAAATTCGATAGAGTGAAGACCATCATGTATCATAGTGTGATAATCCGTATACAGAGTAGTGAGAATGCTGTGGAATTTAACAACAATTAGATTGGTGATGTTAGCCGTCATCTTCGTGATCGAAGTGATCGTTGGGATTGCTGTTTTTGGTACACGACGCTCTGAAATTTGACAACAGTAAGTGATTCGAGGTCAACTAATTAACTAACTTACCGACTAACCAACCATTTCTGATGTGAATTTATTGTGTTTTGAATGCATTCAACATCTTTCTTTTCCTCCATTTTACCAACAGGTCCCATGTGATTCCGTTAAATCAGGGGATAATCAGTGAAGCCGAGAATTACATCACCTGTATTTGTATTCTATGTAGTGAACTAGATTTGAACATTGATTGTGATTATCTTTTCTTCCAGCGTGATATAATATTTATACTAATAAACATGTTCTCGTATTCACCTTGTTTTGCATACCGATTTCTGCTGACTGATATTTCATTGACAGCTTGTGGATGCGAATATTTAATGGTGTATTGATACAGTAGAAGTTATATCTTCGACTCTCGATGCAGCGTCTCAGTGATAAGTGTGATTCAACGTATTTTGGATATGTTGTCCTGATGTGCAGTGTCGAATCAGAGCAAGATCTCTAATGCCTGCCCTTTGGCTAACGTGAGTAGATTTATTAGTAGTCTGTATTTGTTGTCGACATTTTCGCCGTGTGTCGGACTTAAACTCTCCTAAAACTTACTCCGTAATAATTCAACTCAAAATCCACTGTAATTCATGGTGTAATAAGAGCATTCTCTCCTTGATTCTTCATTGACATCTCATGGTCACAGTGTATTCAGTTCTGTTAACTGCTTGACAGTAGCACATTATGTGTAGTCTTATAGCCAGTGCCACGTTCACTTGTTTCTGTCTTCATAGTTGTATGCAATTCATGGAACACAGTGATGTATATGAATGAATTTCAGTGTATCGTTCTAAAGATGATGTTTTCCGGAAGGAGATGTTTCTCACTGCTGTGATACTTCACATTAGGTGAATCTCAACTTAGTCGAAATGACACTGTGATTGACATGGTCTTCAGCTTTGTCCAAAGACATTGAGATAGCAGGTCCCAAGTGATTCCTTTAAATCAGGGGATAATCAGTGAAGCCGAGAATTACATCACCTGTATTTGTATTCTATGTAGCGCACTAGATTTGAACATTGATTGTGATTATCGTAAAGCATGATATAATTATTATTCGAATACATAATAAACATGTTCCCATATTCACCTTGTTTTGCATACCGATTTCTGCTCACTGATATTTCGCTGACATCTTGTGGATGAGAATATTCAGTGGTGTGCTGATACACCAGTAGTTATATCGTCGACTCTCAGTGTAGATTCTCAGCAATGAGTGTGATTCGACTTGTTTTGGTTATGTTGTTTGGATATAGAGCGAGATATCGATACTCTGCCTGTTGTGTAACGTAATAAGGTTTATTAGGAATCTGAATACATTGTCTAATTTTTCACTGTGTGTCGGACTAACAATCTCCTGAAACTTACTCCGTCATAATTCATCTCAAAATCCACTGTAATTCATGGTGTAATAAGTAGATCCTTTACCTCGCTAAGCCAGAAATAAATCTGGTAAAGAGGAAAGGTTGGGCATGGGACTAGCAACCCCATCCTGTAAAATAAAAACTGCCACAGAAACTTTAAGCCACTAGCTTGGAGCCCTATGTTCCATGGGGAACGTGAAGGAAAAACAATAAAGAGGACATTATAATGATGATAATAATAATAATAACGTTCTTTATTTCAATTCAGTACAAGTGTTACAGCGTGGAATTTTCAAAATTTGGTACATTAATTTTATCGGATAACAGCGAAAACGATTATAAAGATAATATTACAGGATTGTGAATGGCAGTTTAATACTTGGTACTTGTAGTGACAGTGAAGTCACATATATACAAAAAAAAATTGTAAATAATCATAATGTTAGTGGCTAAGATTGTCAGTTAATTGAGGTATTGTCAAGACAGAATACAAATACGAGATAACAAAAGAATAATAATAATGATGATGAAATCCTGTAACCAATCAACCATATCCCTATAAACCAATACTTGAATATCAATGAGATGCTCACTAACTGTACTGCAAGCACACGTATTCACCAAGTATATGTATATATCTATTTATATATGAATTTCACAAATGTTAACGAACATGTCATGGTTTATTATGTACATAAATTTTTTATTTAAAATTATAACAAGTTTTGATATTTTTTTTTAAATTCCTGTATGTGCTTGTATGTGCTAAACTTTCTACGACACGGATGCATTCCATACATCCTGATCAAACTTTGTATCCTCATTGTTGTTGTTGTTATTTTTTGTTATCCTTATTGTTGACATTGTCCCTTATTTATATTGCTTATATTCATGTAATCGTCCACGATGACAATACTGATAGTCCTCCGGACCTCTAAGAGGGGGAGCCGTGTGGAGTCCTCAAAAATAAATTTATCCAAATTTTACTACTATGTAAGAAATGAACATATTGTACACTACTTTGTTTTAACCAAAAACTCCGTACTTTGAACTTTACCTCGGGTTTTGAGTAAATATATAGTTCTGACTCCGACTCTCCGTCTTCTCCACCGTCTCAACTGCCGTCGATCAATTTTAATCACCTGCTTTCTATCTCAAATTTTTGCAGGAGCACCGTAGTTTCTTCCTACGTACTTTGGTCGACATCCGGCAACGTCAACATTGGAGAGTTAGTACTGGAGCAGTCTTCCCGCAACGCCTCTGTGGTCTATTACGTTAATTGTGGATTTTTGGATCTTTGTAAACCCAAGTAACGAAACTTTAATATATTCTTCACGTAACTAAACTGATTTGGTATTTTATTTTCTATGTGAATTTGGGTAACTAAGCTAGTAGAATGAAAAGATCCACCACAATAATTGGTGAGCCCGTTTCGAACCTTTTTTATAGTTAAACCGTTTTCGAACCTTTTTGTTTCGATAGTATACTCGTTTTGAACATTTTTGTTGCTATTTTGTCCTTATAAACTCGCATTGCTTTAGTTTTTGTTACCACAAGTTTTGCTATTTTGTATATCTCTATACTTATATATTATATGACAATGGCTCCACCTAAACGTGCCACTGTTTCTGAAGAAGGTAATAAAGGCGAAGAGACACAGAACTCTGCTGTTAACGCCTTGCCGTATTTAAGACTACCTCAATTTGATCTCGCTGAACCACGTGTCTGGTTCACAATCACTGAACTGTTGTTTGCAGCTCGAGGTATTACGTCGCAGATCGCCATGTATGGTTGCGTATTAGCAGCAATACCCACGGAAGTACTACGAGAGGTTATCGATGTCATAGATAGCAAACCTACAGACTCTCAATATGACAAACTAAAAGCTGCACTCATCCAGCGGACCACCCTCTCCGATGAGAAGCGCATACAACAACTACTTACTTCGTGTGATCTGGGTACAAAAAAGCCATCTCAACTACTTAGACATATGCGCCAGTTGATTGGATCACACAAAGTAGATGAGTTAATTCTACGTCAGATATTCTTACAACGTTTACCACAAAACATTTAACAAATCCTAACAATATCTTCTAGGACGACAGACCTTGAAGAATTAGCTAAGATGGCACACGATATCATGGATGTGTTATCAAATAATGGCATAAACAGCGTGTCTACAGAGGCAGTACTACCAAGCCCTTCCACATCTATTAAGGACGCACCAATGTTTTGGTTACTTTCCCAGTTCACATCTCAAATGCAAGACTTACGACTGGAAGTGTCTGAGCTTCGAGCACAACGGAACCAGTCACATACGGTATCCAAGCAACGGCGACCAAGATCTAGACGACGTTCTAGAACACCGTTTCAAAGCCGTAACATTTGTCGGTATCATAGGACGTATGGGCATAATGCCCTGAAGTGTCTTCGACCGTGCATGTACAACAGTGGTAACTCAACTCAGGGAAACTCCCCAGCCAGGCAGTAATGGCGACGGCTGTTACTGGCAATCACCCCAGTCGCCTTTTCTATGTGAGGGATTTGACTACTGGCACATTATTCGTAGTAGATACAGGCGCAGAGGTCAGTGTTATTCCCCCCTCACTATCCAGGCGATCAGCCAAAATACCTGGTAAACTTTCACTTCGTGCTGCCAACCAAACCAACATACAGACGTATGGCGAACAGTCAATGATTTTAAACTTAGGAATACGCCGACGTTTCACATGGATCTTCATAGTAGCTGATGTACGTCACGCTATACTAGGTGCAGACTTCCTAAGTCATTTCAATCTGTTGGTTGATATCAGCAAGAAAAAACTGGTTGACAATTGCACCCAACTCAAGATCCACGGTATTAAATGTGACTACTCTGTTCATAGCGTCTGTATAGAAAAGCCGGAGAGTGATTTCGTCTTTGTATATATCGACGATGTCTTAATTGCCAGCTCATCGATGGAAGAACATATGGAACACTTAAGCTTGTTATTTCAAAGGTTTGAACAATTTGGAGTTGTTATCAATCCAAAGAAATGTATTTTTGGTTCCCCTTCCATTGAATTCTTAGGACATCGAATAACTGCCGAAGGCATCAGACCTACCGAAGATAAGATAAAAACTATTAAGAACTTTCCCGAACCTGATTCCTTAAAGAAACTTAGACGTTTTCTCGGGATGTTCAACTTCTACCGACGTTTTATTCCATCATGTGCCTCCATAGTTCAGCCACTGACCGACCTACTTAGATGCAATTCGAAGAAATTTCAGTGGTCTGAAGAAGCAAAAGCAGCATTTAATAATGCAAAAGATGCCTTATCCAACGTTGTAATGTTATCTCATATCAACCCAGAAGCTTCACTCATTTATGTACAGATGCATCGCAGGTAGCAGTGGGAGCAGTTTTACAACAAAAGTTCAATAATGACACCACTCCACTTGCTTTCTTCTCCAAGAAATTGGAACCTGCGCAAACTCGTTACAGCACTTTTGGCAGAGAACTGTTAGCCATCTACCTAGCAGTGAAACATTTCAGCTTCTTACTACAAGGTCGACATTTTACTATCTTAACCGACCATAAGCCTCTTTGTTATGCTTTCACCACTTCGTTGGACAGACACTCTCCGAGAGAAGCCAGACAACTGGATTACATCTCACAATTCTCAACAGACATCCAGTTCATCAAAGGAGATTCCAATATCGTAGCCGATTCTTTGTCTCGATGTGACGTTAATCACCTATCTTCGATAGATATTAGCTTAGACAATATTGCCAAGCTGCAGAAAAATGACGCCGAACTCCATACTTGTAGACGAAACTCCTCCCTACAGTTGCAGGATGTACCTATTCCCCTGTCTGATACAACTATCGTCTGCGACGTTTCAACGGGCGTTCATAGACCTTTTGTTCCACTAAGTTGTCGAAAACCTTTGTTTGAACATCTACATTCATTGTCTCATCCTGGAGTGCGTGCTACGGTCAAGTTTATCAGCGAGCGTTTTGTTTGGCCCAAGATGAACTCCGATATTCGGAAATGGGCCCGCCAATGCTTGCAATGTCAAAGATCCAAGGTACATCATCATACCGTCACACCTCCAAAACAGTTCAATTTACCGGATAAACGATTTCAACACGTTCATATAGATATTGTTGGACCATTACCGCCATCCAGAGGATTTACTCATATACTTACTGCGATTGATCGATTTACCCGATGGGCTATTGCTTGTCCACTCAACGATATATCTGCAGAAAATATCGCTTTGGTTTTCTTAGATCGTTGGGTGTCAAACTACGGAGTACCCACAACTATTACAACAGACCGAGGAGCTCAATTTCAATCAACTCTGTTTCGAGAGTTTACGAGACTCCTTGGAGTGAACCATATCTCCACTACAGCTTATCATCCTGCAGCGAATGGTCTGGTGGAACGTTTCCATCGACAACTGAAAAGCTCCCTTATGGCACAAGCTGACTCATCTAAGTGGAGTGAACACCTACCATTAGTTCTTCTCAGTATCCGATCAACTGTAAAAGAAGATTTGGGATGTACACCAGCTCAACTTGTGTATGGTACTACCCTCACATTGCCTGGTCAGTTAGTTCCGTCTAATGATTCAACTGAAGTAAATATCTCCGACTTCACCAACCGCCTTACCCAGCAAATGCTCCAGCTTCGACCAGTAGCCCCTCGCCAATCACTTCAGAAAGCTCAAGTTAATAAGAATCTACTCACTAGCAAATTTGTATTTGTTCGCGTCGATGCCATTAGAAAAGGTTTACAACATCCATATGAAGGTCCTTTTCTAGTACTTAAACGCACCGATAAATACTTCACGCTGAACAAACATGGTAAACCGGAGACTGTTTCTATCGACCGTCTTAAACCAGCGTACACCGACAGCGAATATGAAACACTAGCAACGCCGGCACCAATAAACAATCAGAAAGTCAATGCAACTCCAACTCTCCCGCTCTTCACACTTCCCCCTGTACAGACACGCAGTGGACGGCAGATCTGTAAACCTGCCCGCTATGTTCATTTTATTGACTGACATAAAAAAGAAAGTACGTTAACCTCATTTAGACATTCTTCTCATTACTATTGTTGTCGAGATTCATTTCATTATAACCATAAATATTTATTAGTATTATTGTTTGCTGTTCGTTAACTGTACTGCAAGCACACGCATTCACCAAGTATATGTATATATCTATTTATATATGAATTTCACAAATGTTAACGAACATGTCATGGTTTATTATGTACATAAATTTTTTATTTAAAATTATAACAAGTTTTGAATTTTTTTTTAAATTCCTGTATGTGCTTGTATGTGCTAAACTTTATACGACACGGATGCATTCCATACATCCTGATCTAACTTTGTATCCTTATTGTTGTTGTTGTTATTTTTTGTTATCCTTATTGTTGACATTGTCCCTTATTTATATTGCTTATATTCATGTAATCGTCCACGAGGACAATACTGATGGTCCTCCGGACCTCTAAGAGGGGGAGCCCTGTGGAGTCCTCAAAAATAAACTTATCCAAATTTTACTACTATGTAAGAAATGAACATATTGTACACTACTTTGTTTTAACCAAAAACTCTGTACTTTGAACTTTACCTCGGGTTTTGAATAAATATATAGTTCTGACTTCGACTCTCCGTCTTCTCCACCGTCTCAACTGCCGTCGATCAATTTTAATCACCTGCTTTCTATCTCAAATTTTTGCAGGAGCACCGTAGTTTCTTCCTACGTACTTTGGTCGACCTCCGGCAACGTCAACATTGGAGAATTAGTACTGGAGCAGTCTTCCCGCAACGCCTCTGTGGTCTATTACGTTAATTGTGGATTTTTGGATCTTTGTAAACCCAAGTAACGAAACTTTAATATATTCTTCACGTAACTAAACTGATTTGGTATTTTATTTTCTATGTGAATTTGGGTAACTAAGCTAGTAGAATGAAAAGGTCCGCCACAAGTCTTCATCACTTCCGTCTTCTCTATGTACACATGGAGTGCTCTTCTTGCAGCCTATCACTTCCACCAGTTAGTTGGATTTCGCCTGTAAGTCTTGGAGTTTGTGTCACCTGAGACAATTCATCCGCGATTTCCACTTCGAATAGCAGTAATCATATTAATTCTAGTAATAGTACTGAATACTAAAGCATTCAGCATTATTTCATTTTATTACCTTACTTTCCTAGTAGAACATGAGGGGCTTCAAGATACAGCCTTGAAGTTTCTTAGCTGGGAAGATAATTTTTACAGGATTGGGTAGCTAGACTCATGCCAATTTTTTCCTTTTTATCAGCTCTGTAATTTTCGGTTAGCAAGGTAAAGGAGTGCGTCGGCCACACCATGTGCATAGTCGACCAGCGTCCTAGCCACTGTGCCACCGATGCTTAGCATTATTGAGGCTATAATTTCGATCGAGGTTTGGAAGTTGCAGTCACACGGGAAGTCTTTACTCCTTATTCTCATGAATGCAACGTTATCCTTAAGACTTATTAACAAACTGACTACGTGAATGACAAGCTTTTTGTATTTCTCCGTGAGTGAACACTAAAGTGATATATGTCCCGGTATTTACTAACGTTTCTCTATTAATTGATGCTGAGAGCTTCATCCAACTAGCAATGATACAGCAGAATTCACGAAATCTCAGATCATATACGGTAACTTAATCACACTTCTTCAGAATGAGGTAATTTAAACCTTGTTGTCAAGTTGGTCGGTCGTCAAAGAAAAAAGCCCATATGTAGGTAGACTGTTGGATTCTATCCGTGCGTGAAATAATCAAACCAGCATGTTTTAAAAGCAATGGAATTGTTGAATACATTTATTTCGATTTCGTCACTTAATCCGAGAGGGTGATAATGGTGATGGCGGTGGTTGTGGAGTCGATGCTGAAAGCAGCTGGAATTTCGTCGTAGTCCACCATTATTCCTGTTCAGATAATTCAGATTCTAATTAATGCCAAGTTCTTCTCATATGGTACGTTCTGTTTGATCTTTTCTTTTTCTCCTGGATGATTTCAGTGTTGTCACAATGAATTTTGTGACCTGATTCTATGACCGCCTCTTGTTCATCATCTATCACTTTGAATTTAGTATTCCCTTGCAGTTTCCGAATGGTCATCTTGGAGTTCAGTAGCAAATTGAAATTTCACTCTGATCTCTGCTGTCCCTCCTGCAGTCTAGTTCGTTATTCGCACAAAGGGCTCCCATTTCGCTCCTCACCTGATATCTTCTCCATGTCAATCCATAACGCTGAACTCACTGTTTCCCATTTAGGTTTCACTCGGCGACATGGCGTTTCATGTCACTATATGATCTATTGAGTATATGTCAGATACGCCCCCACCTCCTTATGCATATCTTTTGGGTGATATATTCTTGCTTCATGCATCGTAAGAGTTCCTTGTTTCTTGGGTGTTTTCACCTGGCCATGGTTGCTAAATGCGTCAGGAGGCCCTGCACCTAGGTTTCATGCTATTTGCCATTCACCAGTCAGCTAGGCATGTCTGAAACACTCAAAGAATTCATGTCTCTTCTGACATATGTAACCACGTCACACAGCGCTGCAGTCGGAGACGTTCCCACTGAGTTATTCGGCCTCGTGATTGACCTCTTGTACGACTGTATTGGATAATTTCATTGGTCAGTAATAACTAGTGTGATGTGTCTGGTCCTTCATTCAGTGCAAACTGAATTCAATCAGTCAGATTTGCATTGCGACCAGTGGTAATGACTCTGACTTCATCAATCACTAGGAGAGGCGAATTCAAATCCCACAATAGACATGAGTTCCTTCAAGGTGACCGCAGATATACTTACTGACTGGTGAGTGCTAACTAGCACAAAACCTTTATCAAAAGCTTCCTGTGGCCGACTATCTCCAGCCATCCAACAGCAATAATTTAAACTGCACTGTGATGACAAGCTACCCAGAATGGTGGTCACAATGCAAACCTGACTGATAGAATTCAGTCTGCACTAAACATAGGACTTGACACGTCACACTATTTACTAGTGTCCAATGAAAGTCACATATGAATGTTATCAGTAGGACAGGCAGCCAGCAGTATTCCAAGTGATCGTTGTACGGAAATTACGCCACATAGAGAATATTAGAGGGAGCTAATTATTCCCGTAAATAGTTTGCTTAGAAACACAAAAGGTTTAGGTGTACATTAGATCGCGCTGTAGCACTACATCATAAAATTGCCTCTAATTCAGATAGATGTGTCAAATATGTTCGGTGTGCCTTCGTAAAACACACATCTACCTCCTGGCTCTGTGCAATCGACTCTGTTTTGTTGGCAAACAAACTCGACAGTGTGATACAAGCAGAGTGATTAGCGTATATGTGGTCATGTTCTTACAATTCTGATAGAAGATAGTAAACTGTCTGCAACGGGTAGTCCTCCATTTCTACACATGATCTCCGGCCAACCAAACTATGACAAATTTCATCTTTAATCATACATGACTTTGATTGTTAGGTGGCTAGTTTAGGACACCACACAGACACACGTTTTGTAGTTATTAAGCTACTAGAGAGTCCGATGAAACTTGATGGTTGTCAAGTGAAGTTGTTTCGTCGATTGCATGCTCCAACTTTCTTTTCTCACTATTGGATAAGAATATAAGTGTTGAATTGTGGTACGTTGACTGCCGTAACTACATCATCTGTTTGGCGGTAGAGAGTGTTGTCAAACTGACTTCAAAACTGAGAACCGATTGTCGACACTAACGGTGACTTCAATAATTCGAGTATAAAATTGCGGACCAAATTGAACAGATTCATTCAGGAGGTTGAACAGAAAGCATGTTTAAATGCTTGTAAAACTCTGTCGAAATTCCCGACAAGTAGGAAACTGCACAACATCTTCCCAGAAACTCCTGATGAGTTCATCCGTAACCTGTCGAATTTGAAGTTACATCGCATTGAAATGGAAGTGCTTTCACTTTTCACTTTCAAGTATCATTTCCGGAATAAATTTGTGTAAAGACCAGTTGTCACAAATCAATACTCCATTTAATCAACATCATTTTCCAAAATCTTCACTTTCCTACTTGGATCATGCAATACCTGAAGCAAAAAACTTACACCTCAGTGGCTCAAACCACAGTTAATGCAGTGCAAACACCACACAGCGGGATAGGTAAACGATGAATTTTGGGTGCGTAGCTGCCAAACACTTCCAGTCAAAGAAACACCGGTGGCAACATTTCATCGTTTTCTGAGCCAACAACCAACTAGTCATTGTGGAGAGTGAATAATGCTTGCGTTTCAGACATGTAAACAATTGCCTCTTCAAATCACTCACACACGCAAACAGAACAAACTACGTCCGTACTTATATAGTGAATCACTGAATGGGACAATTAATTCTACAATCAATGACTGAATGAATGTGCGACAAATTGATTGATTAGATACTTGAGTGAATGAGTCAATGGACGGTGAAGTAGATTGGAAGAATTAATACTTCACTATGTGAATGGAATAGCTGGATATTTGAAATCGATTGACTGACCAGACATATTTGGGTGGATGTAGCCTAAGACAATTCTACAGGCATCACAGCGACATGCTGAGTATATGCGTGTAACATGTTTTCATTTGATCAATACACACAGAATGAACATGTTTCACTTTACTGCACCAATTCATCCTTGCTTAACACCTGATGATGAATTTGCACATAAGAGAATAACAGATGAGAGAAAGGTGCTGATTAGATGAAAAGTAGTCTTGTGACCGTGACATAATATGTCACAGTTCAATGTCAATGAATTCCTCAGACTGAACGATTCCCGTCACGCTGAGAAAACATCGTTTCAAATATACCTTAATAAATCATTCATACGCATCAACCAACAAATTCATTACTTTGATAATGATATCAACCACACAATCAAGAACTTCCAATGTGTATGAATCGAACAATGATGAGGGAGGATTATATTCCTGGTCTGAGTGGATGTCTTGCCATGTGTAAACGCGAAAATTCCTCAACCACTATCACATATATGAGAAAATTGTGGCCACCAAACAGGATAATATCCTCGTATTTAGCTTCTTAGACAATCACACAATTAACAGAAATCGGGAGAAACAGCACAGTCAACATGTTGAAGAGATATTGACAAATCACACCTCCGCTACGCCTGCGCAAATATCGACACACAGTCTGAAGCACATATGTACTCTACAGAGACCAACATGCTCGAGTATCGAGTGAGTTATATTCATATTATACTCACTTCGATGTAAGCGTGTTTTGGCCTCAAGCTATAGCCCTCGGTTCTCATTTAACATTGGTGAGAATCGACTGTGACTTGATTGGTGGAGTTCAGATCGCGGACAGCTGTGCTGATTGATTTCACCAGTCACCAGTCTCCACTTCTCTCAATACACACACATGTCAGATGTTTCTCTGTGTTAGCATGATTGTGTAAATTGGTGGGTGCTAAGCGAAGTGGTGTGAGTGGCTAGAGTGAAGACAATCGTGTATGACAGTGTGATAATTCGTATACAGAGAACTGAGAATGCAGTCAAAGTGTCTATGGAGAAGAATGGTCATCGGTATCGTCATCTTCCTTATCCAGTTGATCACAGTGTTTGCTGCTGTGACACACGATACTCTGTCCATTGACGAACGTGAGTGATTCAAGCTTAACTAAATAAATAACTAAGTAACTAATTTAATTAAATATTTGATGACAGCTTGATTTCACACTGTATATTTCGTACAAGTATGGAATTTTCAGCATGGATTTCGGGAGCCCAAATCTTTCAGGCCGACCATAGATATCAGTGATATGTACCCATATGATGTGTGTTTTGTTTTTGAAAGCCTATTATATTTTGCTATGTGTATATGGATCGATATTTCATTATAACTGACAATATGCTTTTATCTGTCCGCTAACTACGTAAACAATGTATGACCTTGTTATCAGATAACATTACAATCAATCATGGTAAGACGTTATCTTGTTGGTTCATGTGAATTAGCCATTTTCATATATACCCTTCCTTTATCATTCTTGTTGATACACTTTTTCGTACACTCGTACCATTCCACTCACACTCTTGTATGACATTTATTTTCCTTGTCTGGAAAATACAAGTATCTTCGTAAACCTGGGGGTCTTCTGATTTCCCTCTTTCCGCGTCAGGACTATTAACTACTCGACGAGTACATAACAATCAGGTGTGCGTCGGGAGGGGATTGAACCTCGGACCATGTGAATGATCGGCAAGCGTCCTAACCACTGTGCCACCGACGCACAAATGACCGACTAAATGACTAAATGACCGACTAACCAACCATTTCCGATATGAATTGGTTGTGTATGAAGTGCTATCAATGTCTTTCGTTTCTTCCATTTTACCAATAGACCCAATAGGATTCGGTTAAACAGGCGGATGGGATAATCACTGAGGCCGAGAATCGCATCACCTGTATTTGTGTTGTATGCTGTGCACTAGATGTAAACATTGATCGTGATTATCTTTCCATACAGCGTGATATGATTATAATAATAATAAACATGTTCTCGTATTCACCTTGTTTTGCATACCGATTTCCGCTCACTGATATTTTGTTGACATCTAGTGGATGTGAATATTTAATGGTGTGCTGATACAGTAGTAGTTATATTGTCAACTCTCAAGTACTCTCAATGGTTAGTGTGTTTCGACGTGTTTTCCATATGTTGTTTGGATATGGAGTGACATATCGGAACTCTGTTCGTTGTGCAACGTGATTAGGTTTATTAGGAGTCTCAATACATTGTCGATATTTTCGCTGTGTGTCGAACATATACACTCCTGAAACTTACTCTGTCACAATTCATCTCAAAATCCACTGAAATTCATAGTGTAATCAGAGCAATCTCTTCTCGATTTTTCATCGATATCATATGGTTCATTTTCATTGTCACCGTATATAGAGTGAGTTCTCTTGACTGTTTGACAGTAGCACATTGTGTGAAGTCTTATCGCCAGTGCCACGTTCACTTGTTCTTGTCTTCATAGTTGTATGCAATTCATGAAACAAAGTGGTGCAGGTGTTTTTGAATAGATTTCAGTGTATCGTTCTATAGATGATGTTTTCCGGAAGGAGATGTTTTTCACTGCTGTGATACTTCACACTAGGTGCATGCATCTCAGCTCAGTCGAAACGTCTCTGTAATTGACACGGTCTCCAGCTTTGTCCGAAGACATTGAGGTAGCATAGTGTAAGTGTAGCCAAGTTGAGAGAGGCGTTGAAACTTCAAGACAAATGTGTTCAACTAGTATGCAGGTGAGAGTCTATGCGAAGTTCTTTAGGCATACCACCTGATCTGATCCACGCGAGGATATTTCCACTCTCACAGGTAATTTGCCATATCACCTTTCAATTTCGGTGGAAGAAATTACTCAACACTTGTGTTGAAAATCTGAATCTCGTGATTTCTCCTGAGTGCCGAATAGATTCGAACTGATTTGTTGGTGGTGAATATCAGCCTTGCCTCCATGATTTTGGCTTTCACATCTTCATCTGTCCCGACCACATTTGAAGCGATGCTTCGAAATCCGATGAACGGGAGAAGTAATCTCTGTCAAATTTCTACAGTTCATTGTGATGATTCGTGTTGATTGTTTTTTCTGTTGTTCGGTTGGTTATCTTCATCACCTCCGTCTTCTCTATGCACACCTGGAGTGCTGTCTTAGCAGCCCACCGATTTTACCTCTTGGTTGGATTCCGCCTGTCAATCATCGACTTTTTGTCACCTCCGACATAATTCATCCGCGAAATTCACTTCGATTATTAGGCTGAATAGCAGTAGTCATATTAATCCTTGTAAAATTACTGAATATTGACAAATTCAGCATTATATGACTTCCTTCCTTCAGGTTCCCAGTGAAACATGGGAACTTCTAGCTTGAGGCATGAAGTTTCTTAGCAGTGAGGATTATTTTTACAGGATGGGGTCGCTATAGTTATGACCATCCTTTACTCTTTACCAGCTTTGTGTTCCTGGCTTAGCGAGTTAAAGGAGTGTGTTGGCCAGACCATATGCATCGTCGACCAGCGTCCTAGCCAGTTTGCTGCCGACGCTCAGCATAATTGAGGATATAATAATGATAGTTGTTTGGAAGTTGCACTCACACGAGAAGTCTTTACTCCTTATTCTCTTGAATGCAACCTTATCCTTGAGACTCATCAACAATCCGACTACCTGATTGACAACCTTTTTGTATTTCTCCGTGGGTGAAAACCAAAGTGATATACGTCTGGGTATTTACTCTTGTTTCGCTGTCCAGTGATGCTAAGAGATTCATCCAACCAGCAATAATACAGCAAAATTCATAGAATCTCAGCTGATATAGAAAAACATAACAGCACTTTCTCAGCGTGAGGAAATTTTTACATTGTTATCAAGTTTGTCGATTGTCAAAGAAAAAAACCCATATGTAGGTA
Organism: Trichobilharzia regenti; assembly: GCA_944472135.2. Taxonomy (NCBI): domain Eukaryota; kingdom Metazoa; phylum Platyhelminthes; class Trematoda; order Strigeidida; family Schistosomatidae; genus Trichobilharzia; species Trichobilharzia regenti. The sequence goes on along the minus strand of OX235264.1, from coordinate 124,025,748 downwards.
GATTATTGGATTCGATAAGTGCGTGAAATAATCAAACCAGCATGTTTTAAAACAATGAAATTGTTGAATACATTTGTCTCGATTTCGTCACTTAATCTTAGAGGGTGATGATGGTGGTGATGAATGTGGAGTGGGTGCGGAAACCAGGTGCAATTTTGTCGTAGTCCATCATCATTCCTATTCAGATAATTGAGATTCTACTTCATGTGAAGCGCTTCTCATATGGGAAGTTCTGTTTGATCTCTGAGGTCCCCTTTTGCTGGATGATTTCAATATTGTCACGTGGAATTTTTTGACCTGATTCAATGATCGCCTCTTGTTTATCGTCTGTCACTTAGAATTCAGAACTCTGTCACGGTTTCCGAATGGTGACCTGGGAGTTTAGTAGCTCATTGAAATGTCACTCTGCTATCTGCCGTCCTTCCTGCAGTCTAGCTCCATATTTGCAAAACAGTCTCTCATTTTGCACCTCACCTGAGATCTTATCTGTGTCAATCTCTAACGCTCAATTCACTATTTCTCAATCAGATTTCACTCGATGACATGACGTTGCACGTCACTATATGATCCATTTAGCATTTGTCCATCGACTTATGCATATCTTATGGATGATACATGATTTCTTCATTCACCTTAGGAGTTCATTGTTTTTTGGGCGTATTCAGCTGGCCATCTGTTTGTTCAGCACATGGAGAATCCAGCTGTTAATTGTAGTCTGCAGTAGCCTGCTGCAGGTGTATTTTGGTGGTGGCCGAGTCAAGTCTGTGAATCATTTGGAGGTAATTAATTGACATTCGTGTTAAAGATTCCCAATCGAATTCCTTTTGCTCTCTGTGCAATGGTTCACACACTGAATTCAGAATGACGACGGCATGTCTTACTACTGCGATCCTGCTTATGAAATCTTTATCCATACTTTGAACAGTTGATATGATGCTTCCTATATGAATGTCACAGCTGGTGATTCTTTGATTTCTCTGGTTGTAAGTGTTTCCACCTCCTGTGTTGGTGATTTCGAAATCTGCATTGCATTATTCGCCAGCTGTAAAGAGTAATCACAGGCATCAGAGTTAGCTAAGGTCTTCAAATAACAGAAGTAGATATGAAGACATATGGAGGTAGTATCAGCTATGATGTAGGTGTGCTCACCTTATCAAGAGACTTTGACAGACGGTCAGCTTCGTAAAGAATGTGTTGTTGTTTCATTGCAGTTAAGTTTATACTACTTACCACAGGAAAGTAGGATGCCATTTTATTTTGTTTACCTCAACAATAATTATTATCACACTATCGAACTGACGAGGACATCAAAGCCAGAATCGGAAAAGCAAGACAAGCTTTCATTACTCTCAAATCTGTGTGGAGGTCAACAGCATTCAGCATCAAAAATAAGATCCGGATTTTCAACTCCAATGTGAAGTCAGTGCTACTATACGGATCAGAGACTTGGCGAGTCATAAAGAGCATGTCAAACAAACTTCAAACCTTCATTAACAACTGTCTCCGCTCAATACTCAAGATAAGATGGCCAGAAAAGATCAGCAACAGGGATCTCTGGGAGCGAACCAATCAGGAACCGATTGTTAAACAAATAGGCAGAAAGAAATGGAGATGGATTGGCCATACGCTGAGGAAACCAACAAGTGACATCACTAGACAAGCCCTCGAGTGGAACCCAAAAGAGAGGCGGCGAGTTGGTCGTCCAAGGGTGACTTGGAAGAGGTCATGTGAAGAGGAGATGAAAGCATGTGGGCAGACTTGGAGCAGGGTGAAAAAGTTGTCAAAAAACAGAAGTCAATGGAGGTGCGCAGCTGAAGCCCTATGTTCCTCTAGGAACTAAAGGATACAATAATAATATATAATATAATAATCGACAATATGTTGAAACAGCATAGATTTTTCAGCGGAATTTAATCGCAACATATTTTAAATTCGTAAATGGTATTCACGTGAAATAGCGTTTGCCCGTACAGCGTGTTACTCTGAATGGTGCCATCGAAATCAATATTTCATTCTCGTCTACCTTTTAGAAGTAGTCTGTATTGCGTTGACAATGAAGCTAGAATACCTGTGAACTCATTTAACAGTTCGAAAGGAAAATAATATCCTCTTCACAGTATCTCACTCAACTCATCCTCCGACACACGCAGATTTCCAGTGTAGAGATGGCTTGACGCGTAGTAGCATACCACGTTCAGTTCATAGGGTTTCCGAACCATAAAAATTTCCTGCAGCATATTTTTGGAACCACTGTTTTTTGATTGATTCGTTGCTATATGATTGTTTCTTGATGATCACTATGATGACAGTGAGAGCATCTGTTGTAAGAAATCAAGAGCAGCCTGTTCAAAAATGCATTTCATTATCGATTTGTAGTACTGGACAATAGTGAGTAGTAAGACTACGTACTGAGAATAATACTAATGATTACGTAACAGCGATCCACAAATGTAAACATAATTGGAAAGCAAGAAGTGGAGAAGAGTAGAGGCATCCTCCTGGATGGAAATTCAAATGGTTCAATAATTTCAGCCAGACTCTCATTGTTTTACTCCGTAACCTTTGTTGCTGATTTCAATCGGAATTCACTTCACTTATTACATGAACATTCGATTTACTTCGGTGTAATGATCTTCTTCTTGGGAATAAATAATACTAGCCGTATTCTACACGGTGCTCACCTGATAAGCAGAAATTTCAGTTTATTATGTTCCTAGATATTTCTGCTTGACTGACGGAAATATTTGCCTCTTTCGAGAAGTCTACGATATTTGGTTGAAAGTCAATTATGAAGACTTCAGGAGCACAATATCTGACCGGAGAACATCACTCGGAAACAGTTATCTCATATATTCGGACACGTTGCTACCAATGATTAGGCTTTGTCTGTTCCCAGTTTATTCGAAAGCTGCGAACAAGCACGTTGTAAAGATTTTCAATACTCACGAGAGTGAATTCTGCCATTGAGGGTCAAATTCTATTATTCGTTTGAAATAAAGTGAACGAGGGGATCGATAGGAGTATTTATTAACAGAAGTTTCAAGCAGGTCGCCTCACTGCACTTTTTCTATATGCTCCAATCGCTGTTCAACATTGTTCAGACCTGTCTCTCATGGATTAGCCCATACGAAAGTTGGTTGATTGGGATCGCCGATCACCTCGCTGACATTTACGGTATTCTTTAATGACGTACACTGACAGTGCATTCGACGACAATTTGAAGGTTCGGGCTATCCATCATCATACACTTAAATGTGGAAGGAATACAGATAGCACCTGTACACAGACCTAATTTCACAATTCAGAATTTTGACTACATATCACCTAGTAAGCGGTAGAATGGAATATGTGAAATTCTAAACAAAAGCTCATATTATCATCCTACGCGCGTAGCTTCTGTTTCCTTGAAGTTGAAAATTGCTGCCATTTGGTAGGAATATTTACATTGTTGAAAGCAAGGGAGATGTTCAACAACACGATTAATCTTTACGCACCAATGAGAATATTACAATATCTGGGAATTCGCAGACTGTGTTATTCGCACCGACTTTATTTCCCAAATCGAATCTTATACCTTCCACGTGGGAGAGAAAAAATTTCAGGGTTTTTGACAGTACCATGAATAAAACAACAAGGATGCACATGGGTATGATTACCAGGCAATGTCGTTGATATCTTGAAGGCATTTTGCGTGTACTCTGAAATTCTCCTCTGACCTAATAAATGGGCACTTCCCTCAATCTGAAACACTGCATTTTACCAACTATGGCACAAATAGAATATCTTTCAATGAAATATGCTACAAGCAATCTCTGTCAGCGAAAACAGTGCCTGTCAAGTCAGTGAATGATGTCTAGTCACTGGTGTTTCGTAACTACTGTGAATTCACCATTATCTACCATCTCCAACGAGTGTGATTGAGGATTGCCTACTAAAAATCCTAGCGGGAAGTTGTGATCAGTGAAATTACAGCAGGTTGGCTATTAAAACAAATATTCACCAGCGATGACATTCGCGAGAGGTCGCGCCAAATGATGAATTGGCAGAAACTGGAATTCATGGGTTGAGCATCAGATCAATTCGAAGTGGCATAATGGTATACGGGCTCTGTAGCCTTGCAACCAGAATTTCCTGGGTGTGAACCTCAGTGTGAGCTTGTCGATGAAAGGCTCAAACTATGACGAATTATCACTTTTCTTCCGCCATATTGTATGAGTCCTTTATGACCAAATACCATCATCCTTTCACATTTCAGAATAGTATACAATTACAATCAGACCAGCGCATTCGTCTCATAAATACCAATTGTATTATGTCGCCTCAAAAATAATCTGTTGATTCTTTCAGATTCCTCCTAATTATGCTGACTGATTGTTGTCTGTTGTTGTTGCTGCTGGTGATGTTGGCCAGGAATCTTCATCTTCACCTCTGTTTTCTCGTTGTTCATCTGAAGTCAAATCGACTCTGGATGCTTCTTTTATTCTCAACTTTTTGCTTTTCATTTGCATATCTTCCAGTTTCTGGAAAATCAAACGCTTACGTATTATTGGTAAAATCCTTATCCTCGAAGTTTTGTGTGGGTTCACTTTACGCCTGTATGCGTATACAAACATTAGATCAGTAGAAATCAACACGATTGTTACTATGATAGCAGAATTGGTTGAATGAATTTCTGTTGTGTGCATCACTCTGGTTTCCCCCACCCCCCAACTGAATGACTCAGGCTTCATTAATACACAGGATTTGAAAGTGTATTGCCTTAAGTAGGTAAGGAGGTAGTGTTTGTTGAGATGGAATGACCAGTGTTGAGAAAGTGTTTGATTACTGCATTACTTAGAGGCCCGTTGTTGCCATTTTTACGGCCTTGTTGGACCCTATAGACAAGAGGCGTGTTGAACGACCAGTGTACCTGGATTAATAGGAATGGGCGAACTGATGCATGCACACATATCTCAAATTGATCTAGAGAAAAGATTAATTTATTTTCTCTACATCAATTCACCCGATTATAAAGTACATGAACTGCTGTATTTCTGTATAAATTTCTATGTCGAAAATTTACTCCCCTTCAACTGGAATACAGTTTTCCATTTCAATGTTAAATATAATTATTGACTTCGAACACATTTGTGCGTAGGTGGTTAGGTGGTAGAATGTCTTCCGATAACTCAGGTAGTAGTTTAATTTCGATCCATACTCAACGTCCTTCTAAACCTCAACTAAATTATCAGTGTTATTGTTAACCCCGTAAGAAGACCTGTCGTCAACTATCAGTCGAACTGTGTGGAGAGAACTTTGTCACTAGAATTTCAAAACTTGATGCCTTACGCTCCATTTGAGACTGAGGGAGAGCGGAAAAGTTAACATACACATTGGGAGTAAAAGAAATTGGTGAGATTATGGCATGAGATTAACCATATTCAGTTTCTTCACATGGTGGGGTTTTCCCATCAGCAGTATGCGTTTAGCACTTGTAGTCAGATTTGTGGAGATAAAAGTTTTGTACCTAGGCAAGCTAGGAAACTCTGGTTCCAAACCTCTAGCATGCATCGGCTAAGGAATCTCCAAGGATTTGAAAGGCGCGTGAATATTTTTAGTCACTGAAGGCCATGTGAACATAGCTCCTGATGATTCTCCACTGACTTGTCGATCAGAATTCAAGTAAAAATCTTGAGGATGAATGCCCACCTCAGACAATTATCTGCTTCAGTTTGACCATTTGAGCAGAATATGAACCCTATCACTAACAGTTTATGTATTCAGAAAACAATTTGCACCAATATGGTGCTCTTCAGCAGTGTCTTCACACATTTCTATTTTAAATCATACATATAAGGTGTCTCACGGAAAGTATTCAACGACTTCTTTTCTTCGACTCCTCGACATTTCAAATGCCACACAATGCTTCAAGTTTGTGCTTTGAAGATTCAGTAGCAGTGGCGTTTTTCTTTACAGGATGGAGTTGCTAGAATCACATCTAATCTTCTATTTATACGGGGCTTACAACCACCTAATAAATAGAAGTATAAAAGTGCGTCGTCTGATAAACAACAAACGCAGAGAGAGAGAAATCCATTCACTTTAATCACTTTTATTCCGTGTCTGGTTGGATATCCGAAATTATATATATATATATATATATATACTCGCCAAAGTTATTGGCTGGTGGTTGCGCTATATCGTGTATTGGCAGAAGTTGAAATTCATGGGAAATTGGATCAGGTCACAGTGGCCAAATGTTCTACGAACACTGAATTCTGGTTCTACTAGACGAGATACAGCAATGTCAACTAACGATGAAATCCTGTAACCAATAATAAGAATGTTAGTGGCTAAGATTGCCAGTTAATTGAGGTATTGTCACCACAGATTACACATACGATAATTTTGCTCACAACATTGTAATTCGAAGGTTTCCTGCATAACACTTTCGTTGTTGCATACAGCACAGCCGGGTCAAATATACTATCTTTGAATTCCTATACAATGGAAAGTAAAAGAGCTTAAGGAGGATGCAAAATGTGGATATTATAGTAAATGTTGGTAAACAGTAGACTGGATTCCAAAAATAGGATAAATAAGGAGCGCAATAAAAGAACAAATATTCAAAACTGATCACTCAGTATGCAGACAATACATTCAAAGTCATCTACAAACTCAAAAGAACCCACTCGAAAACGGTAAGCTTGCGTTTACCTTGCATTGCCGAGCGAGGCCTCAGCGATTCAGGTAGAAAACCCTGAATTATGCACACAGAAGAAACTTCTCCACCCCCTCCTTCTATTTTGAGAATAATTCCAAGTTCTTCTATTCTGTTATTAAGGCCTTTTTGAATGTTTGTACGACGTCTTAGCAACATCGTTTTTGTGCGACAAACGTGCTGGCCTAAATACAACTGCGAAATATCGAACTGATATTTCAGCTTTCAAGTGTTGGTTTGCAGGGATTTGATTGATTTGAGGATTTCATCATGAACTGAGATCTGTTAGAGAACCACTGGAAAACCGGCTGGGTGTATAGGACAGATGTGTCGGCGGGCTAGTTGGGGACTCTTCGGCACTACGCATCCAGCCTACTGAGGTTAGAACCCAGAACCTTCTGGTAACGGTTACAAAGCGAGCTCATAGACCATCAAGCCCCTGTTACCCAATCTACTTGCCAGCCCATGAATTCCAACTTCTTCCAATTCATGATGTGGTGCGACCTAAAGCCAATGTCATCGCTTGAGAGTATGTGACGACACACGCGACCTGTTGTACCACGCTGGTCACAACTGTTCACTAGAACCCAGGTATCTACCTACCTGAATACTGTCAGTCCTTGTTGAATTCACATTCACGAAGGTACATCTTATATTTCTGATCCCACTTATACACATTTAATTAATTTTCTGTTAGCAAGTATTGGTTTTCTAGGTGCTCTGTTTGATTGGTTGGACGATTTCATTATGGGATGACATCAGTTAGAGAACCATTGCATTAAAAGCTGTTTCGTCAGCCTAGTTTGGGACTTTTCTTCAGCACGCACTCACCAAGTGGAGTTCAAAGTCAGAAACTTCTGATTACAAGGCTACCAACCTTGTAGACCGTTAGGCGACTGGGACCCGACCCAAAGGCCAGCAGCCAGCCCATGAATTCTAACTTCTACCAATTCGCAACATAGCGGGAACACTTCTCAATGTCTTCTTCGATAAATTACACCTTCAACTTCAACCTACTGTAGGTCCAGTCGCTGGTTAGATTCAAATCAAATTTCAAGTATTGTTTTTGTAGCGATTTTGTTTGTTCGATTCGTTGGAGTATTTCATTTTCTGTCTATTCCATACCGAGAACTTAACTTCATCTTATCTCGTGTGTCTCTGTCTGTCTCTCCGTCTGTCTATCTATCTATCTATCTCTCTACTTGTTTTAGTTAAACAAAGAATTATGTATCATAATGACGACAATATACTACTGAATACTACTTACATTTATCAGCCTACACATTAAGATATAAGCCATATTCGGCTTTGTTTATGGCACAGGAAAAACAGGAATGGCTTATTGGAATGAAATATTAACTGTCTCAATAGAATATATGTGTGCATATATATAGGCTAACCTGGATTTCTTTCTGCGTACAAAGGTGAAAGTGTTCTGAACACATTATTTATGTTTAGAATAGAAATAATACTACTAGAGTATAGAGTGATACAATGTTCGTTGATCACAATTATTATTATAACTATTATTATTATTATAAGCAAAATGTAATTAGAATTAAGATAATTATAATAATAAACACTTTATTCGAAGTATCAACATTTTTCTCTTACTCAGCGTAGAAAATGTCAGTATTTTTTACAAGAAGTACTTGAGACAAGTAGAATGCCTAGTAGAGTAACCTCTCTCCTTTGTAAATCATTCATATTGTAGCATTCAAACGCTTATTTGTGTGGATTGTACTTTGATCTAAAGAGTATTGTAGGCTGTAAAACATGTGAATTTAATCTTTCATGTGGTTTGGTTAACAGCACACTCATTGTTCTTATTGTAGGAAGTGAATCGACGGGTAGTGGGATAGAAAACACTGCAACCTGCAAAGATGTGAATCATTCTCTTGAAGTATCCGATTCTCAGCTTGGGTATCCTCATTACTATGCATCCGCCGTTATATTTTTATCCCACGACTAGGCGGTTAGAAATTTGACGAGCCCGTAAACCATTTAAACACTGGGACGCGATCCAATGGCCGGCCAGACAGCCAGTGAATTCTAACATTTGTCAATTGTGGGTAACATTGGCCTTATGGTCTACGAGATTGCTCTCCCAGTAACCGGAATGTCTTCTGTTAGAACCCCGGTGGGTGCGTACTTCTGGAGAGTCCCAAACCAGTGGTACGACACATCTGGCTGTCCACTACTACTATTAGGTGGTTTTCCAATGGCTCATCAAGAAATCCTCCGACCAAAATGAAAAATCAGTTGCGGTTATTCTTTTCGTCATCAAAATATTTTCAAAGTACGATGAATTATCAAAATTGTAACTTCCGTGAGGGTTAAGTTTTGTAATTACTGACAAGACTTGGGAAATATGAAAGCCACCCAGAAAAATAGGATGTTAATAGAAGAGCATGGAGACACGTGCCCAAAATAAATTATGAATGGGTAGGAAGAGCAAATAAACGGTTGGTTAAGAAAACGATGTTGCTAAGACGTCGTACAAAAAACATTCAAAAAAGCCTTAATAACAGAGTAGAAGAACTTGGAATTATTCTCAAAATAGAAGGAGGGGGTGGAGAAGTTTCTTCTGTGTGCATAATTCAGGGTTTTCTACCTGAATCGCTGAGGCCTCGCTCGTTAATGCAAGGTATACGCAAGCTTACCGTTTTCGAGTGGGTTCCTTTGAGTTTGTAGATGACTTTGAATGTATTGTCTGCATACTGAGTGATCAGTTTTGAATATTTGTTCTTTTATTGCGCTCCTTATTTATCCAATTTTTGGAATCCAGTCTACTGTTTACCAACATTTACTATAATATCCACATTTTGAATCCTCCCAAAGCTCTTTTACTTTCTATTGTATAGGAATTCAAAGATAGTATATTTGACCCGGCTGTGCTGTATGCAACAACGAAAGTGTTATGCGGGAAACCTCCGAATTACAATATTGTGAGCAAAATTATCGTATGTGTAATCTGTGGTGACAATACCTCAATTAACTGGCAATCTTAGCCACTAACATTCTTATTATTGGTTACAGGATTTCATCGTTAGTTGACATTGCTGTATCTCGTCTAGTAGAACCAGAATTCAGTGTTCGTAGAACATTTGGCCACTGTGACCTGATCCAATTTCCCATGAATTTCAACTTCTGCCAATACACGATATAGCGCAACCACCAGCCAATATCTTCGGTGAGTATTTGCCCTCACACCGGACCTGCTGCACCCTAGTGGTCACGATTTCCCACTGGAACCCAAGTTAACTGCTTACCAGAATAGGGCTAGTCGCTAGTGAGCATCGCATTGATATTCAAGTATTGGTTTATAGGGATATGGTTGATTGGTTACAGGATTTCATCATCATCATTATTATTATTCTTTTGTTATCTCGTATTTGTAATCTGTCTTGACAATACCTCAATTAACTGACAATCTTAGCCACTAACATTATGATTATTTACAATTTGTTATTGTATATATGTGACTTCACTGTCACTACAAGTACCAAGTATCAAACTGCCATTCACAATCCTGTAATATTATCTTTATAATCGTTTTTGCTGTTATTCGATAAAATAATGTACCAAATTTTGAAAATTCCACGCTGTAACACTTGTACTGAATTGAAATAAAGAACGTTATTATTATTATCATCATTGTAATGTCCTCTTTATTGTTTTTCCTTCACGTTCCCCATGGAACATAGGGCTCAAAGCTAGTGGCTTAAAGTTTCTGTGGCAGCTTTTATTTTACAGGATGGGGTTGCTAGTCTCATGTCCAACCTTTCCTCTTTACCAGAATTATTTCTGGCTTAGCGAGGTAAAGGATCTACTTATTACACCATGAATTTCAGTGGATTTTGAGATGAATAATGACGGATTATGTTTCAGGAGATTGTTAGTCCGACACACAGTGAAAAATTAGACAATGTATTCAGATTCCTAATAAACCTTATTACGTTACACAACAGGCAGAGTATCGATATCTCGCTCTATGTCCAAACAACATAACCAAAACACGTCGAATCACACTTATCGCTGAGAAGCTACATTGAGAGTCGACGATATAACTACTAGTGTATCAGCACACCACTGAATATTCACATCCACAAGATGTCAGTGAAATATCAGTGAGCAGAAATCGGTATGCGAAACAAGGTGAATATGTGAACATGTTTATTAATTATTATTATTATTATAATAATTAATTATATCATGCTTTACGATAATCACAATCAATGTTCAAATCTAGTGCACTACATAGAATACAAATACAGGTGATGCAAATTTCGGCTTCACTGACTATCCTCTTGTTTAACGGAATCCCATGGAACCTGTTAGTAAAATGGAAGACGAAACGAAAGACATTGAAGGCATTTCATACACAACAGTTAGTTAATTAGTTGACCTCGAATCACTTACTTTTGTCAAATTTCAGAGCGTCGTGTAACACAACAGTAAACCCTAACAGCACTTTCATGACCAATATGACGACACACATCACCGATCTAATTTTTGTTAAATTCCACTGCATTCTCAGTACTCTGTATACGGATTATCACACTATGATACATGATGGTCTTCACTCTATCGAATTTATTCCACCTTGCTTATCACCCACCAACTCACGCATTCATGCTGACACAGAGACAAATCTGATATGTGTGTACGTATATTGAGAGAAGTGGAGACTGGTGACTGGTGAAATCAATTAGCACAGCTGTCCACGATTTGAAATGCACCAATCAAGTCACAGTCGATTCTCACCAGTTGTAAATGACAATTGAGGGCTTATTTTTATTGGTCTGATTAGACGTCTCAGGGGAGGGGGGTGAATCAATATGATGAATGGCAAAGACAGACCAACTGTGATAAGATGCAATGGAAGATCAGACGGAATCAGACTAAGCCAATACGAAGTGTTGAGTCGTAGGCGTTCACACAGATGGCGGTCAACATTTCAGTACTACACTAAAACAGATAATTCGATTGAATCTATTAAAGTTGACAATTATGATTAATTTTTCTAATTTAAATGCAAATAACAATAACCAACCATTTGTGGTACGTGTAAACGTCAGTGAGTGAACTTTTACAATTTCACGGCATATATTCACTCGTGTGAATCTGTTAAACATTACAGTGATAAATACAGATTTACTTCCTTTCAATACAGCACTGGTGGTACAGTGTGGAATTTTCGACTTTACTGAACAACGATAGCAAGAAGTGAAATATACTTCCAGGGTAGACTTTACGAGAATTCACAACACCAGTATTTGTCATAAGTAGAAACAGTAGTATGAGAGGTTGAGAGGAAAAATGATAAGAAAAATGACAATATTAATGGCGCTTAATATACAAAGTAATAAGTTGTTAATATGGGTGGTGTCACCGTGAAATTACAAATAAGATTCATTCTTATTTGAAAGGTGTAAATAGTCGGTTCCAGTTTTCATTTCGGGAATAGAATTAGTTTTGATTTCGTAAGTCAACTAGTCTTCATCACAATCTGATGAGTCTGTCAGTGACTCAGTCAGTGAGTCAGTCAGTTAGGCAGGAACCAGGTCTTTCGTATTTCACCTGACAACTGCTTGATATATAAAAATTGAATTCCACACAGAACTGACCAGAGCTTCTCAGGGTATAAATTTAAGCTTTTCTACTTTCTAAATTCTGCATTACAACTCATCTAGGGGAGACAAATCGTCAGTGAGGACTGTATCAGCTTACTCAGGGTTCCTCAAAACTACTAGTACTTCGGAAATCAATGTTGGAACTAACTTTTTAATACTTTCAGTAAAATACCATGAGAATATCTATACTCACTTTCTTTCTCTTAACCACAGCCTTATCCTCAAACACAAAATAGCTTATTAGAATAAGCACACCAGACGCATTTGTAAATAGATATTTCTCAGAGTTTATAAAATACATTTCACAGTCTTAGTGAGTTTAGGAGGTTTATAGTCATGTTATGAGGTTATTCTGTCTCAACATACCTAATAATCTGGTGATATTTTTAATTAATGACATTCTCCTGGTCGACCAGGAGATGGTCGTGACTCTGAATCTACCATGGTAATACGATTTACTTATTATTCCCTATAACATTGTTGTTATTATAATTATCATTATTTAAAACTATCCTTTATCAGTAGGACTATCTTAACCCACTTCAACATTGATATTATTATTGTTATTGTTATTATAACTATTACTATTGATATTAGCCTGTTTGCAGTTCTCGCTAAGTGATGTGATTGAAGCGCAATGCAGTTCATCTTGATTTTGATCTCTCATACATTCTCTCTCACCCCTTATCTATTTGAACATGATTTGGAAAATATTCTCAGCTCTCTTGCTGCATGACTAATTCAATGTGGTTTGTTTACTTATAATAATAATAATAATAATCTCGCTTTTATTCCAGAAACAGTACTTGTGGTACAGTGTGGAATTTTCAGCACATATCTACAATATTGTATCTAATTTCATCGTACATTGAAAAGGAGTATTACAAAAAAATAAATATAAAAAAAACAACAACAAAACAGAAAAGAAACAAAAAATGCAAATAAAAATACCAAGTAGAAAGGAAGATAAACACCAATAATGAATAATATTTCAGTATTTGGTAGTGAGAGCTATGATATGTGTATGCGTGGTGAACAGTAACAGCTATGATCATACAAGAAGTTATGAAATGTTCTCAAGAATGTTTATAGCCAAGATGATCAGTTAATTTGATGGAAACTACACTAAACAATCATTAAATAAACATTTCAGGTTGTGTTTTTTTATTGTCAGCACTAATGCGGTGTTTGTCGTGGTAGTGTGAGTAATCCTGCATAACACAAAATTTTTTAAGATGGTGATAGTGGAAATAACAAACAAGATTGTCAGTTAAATAGCGCCGAACAAAGAACAACCACAAAACTAATGTGACATGATGGTTAATAACACGACAATTTTTTAATAGTCATAGTGATAATATAGTCTTCGGAAACAGTAGATACACAAAAGAGGGAATAGAATAAAGAATAAAAAGTAAGCCAATAATAATAATTTCAAGTAGCTCAGTATGTTTAAGAAGGTTGTTCACTATAGAGTACATATAAAAGAGTATATGGGAGAAATAACAAGGACCAGAATTATGTTATTAACAACAAAGCAAGTCATAGGTCTCGCGCTTAACATGTCACTCTGTCACTCAGTACACGGGCCAAATAGGGTATCGTTGAGTTCCTATACTTGGTTGCACAGGCATGTATTATTTTGTACTGATTTCTGTTTCTACCTGATGAGATGCAAGGAGAGAGTTGGGAAAAGACGGGGGTGTTCGGGGTCAGACAATATTGTTTTAGACCATTTTTTGCATGTATTCAGTTGCCCTTCTACTAATGTAGTGACGAGCTGACTGAGTTTTATACCACTAGTCCTACTAACTACCTTCAACATCCTTCTCAGAATGGTATAGTCCTTTTTCAGTAACCCAGGTAAGACTAACGGGGAGCAGTAAATTAGAATAGGAAGGATACGAGAGAGAGTTGACAAATTATGAAAGTAGAGGTTGAGTGATTCCAGATAGTCTGAGGTTCTTAATGTAGTAGGTTAGATGAAAGACTTTCTTAGAAATCGTTTAGATATGAGATGACCAAGTTAGGTCGGAAGATAGAACTAGTCCGAGGTATTTTGCATTAGACTTTGTTTGAATTTTAGTCTCCTCAATGCTACAGGCTTCATGAGTGCTTACTAGTGTTTGTAGATCTCGTTTATGCCTAAAGGAGAAGTCGACAGTCTGGCATTTTGAGGGATTCAGCATGAGGCCATTTAGTTAAGACCACTGACTGATGTCCGACAGGAAGCTATTTAATTTGATGCAGTCTGACTGAGACTTAACTGGAAGCGAAACAGTCAGGTCATCTGCATATTTGACGAAGTTGATTTCGTCTGGAAGAGGTGGTCATGTAAGAAGAAGGAAAAGAGAAACGGAGAGAGAACAGCACCCTGAGGAACTCCAGCTTCAATAAGCGAATGAGAGGAGGCTACACCATTATATACCGTGTACTGCATCTTATTCGAGAAGTGAGAGTGCAGCCAGTTGATAGCCCAGGACTCAGTTTTTGTAAGGCTAAGCTTGTTTGACAAATGGCCTCTAGGTACAGAGTCGAAAGCAGATGTGTAATTACACAACGTACATTGGACATACTTGGCCCCTTTGTCTAAGGAGGATACAATGTTGTGATGAAACACAGCAGCAGCATCCAAAGTACTTCTACCCTGTTTGTAAGCAAACTGCTTTGGATCATTTGAGGAGTTTAGGGAGGGAACGAGTTTTGTAACATTAATTTCTGCATTAGTTTCAAAAAAGGAGAGGTAATGGCAATAGGTCTAAACTTAACACTATTTCCAGAACCAGACTTGGGTACAGGGATGGTTTTAATATCTTTCCACAGAGAAGGTACAACATTATTAGAAAAAGAAGTATTGAAAATATTTGTAAGTGGATTACTTAAATTATCAGCACATTTTCTTAGAACAATGGCAGTTATTATATCAGGGCCTGGACTCTGAGAAAGTTTAAGAGATTTTCAACATTTAAGAACAGAAGAATTGAAACTATGAAAGTCACTGGTCGTGTTATTCGTTAAATTGAAGGCAGAAGGGACATTTGGAGGGCGGATAAAAGATCTATTGAGAGTATTTACATCAATAGAAGAGGCATAATTACTATGCTTACCACAACCTTTAATTTCTCTAAAAAGCTTCCATATGTTTTCTGAAGTTTTACAAGACAGTATTGTTTGATTGTAAATGTTGTTTAGTCTCTTGATTTCAGATTTAATTTGGATGTTTATCTTCCTAAGATCAGATTTATTCTTTATCTTGTACATCTTGTCTTTTTCTCTTCGAGGTTTCTTGAGATGAGGGGATGAGAAAAGGTCCATTCTTTCGAAAGTATCTGTTTTGACAGCATATATCGAGGCAGAATTTAAGATAGTCAGTCCAATTGGAAATAGTATCATTCAGTGTGTGTTCGTTGAAGAGTTCCCAGTTTGTGTCATTTAGCATACATCTTAGTTTGAGCATATTTTCCTGTGAGTAAGAACTTTGCTGTGTTTTCCTGGACAGATTGGAAAAGATATTAAAGTGAGATCTGCTATATGTCTTAGGTAATATCCTAATAATACAATGATCCGAGTTCATTATAGGAGCACGTCTGCGTGCTTCATATGTTTCCTCATCATTTATAAACACTAGATTCAGATCAGTCATATATCTCCCAATGTACTTTCAAAAGTATATATATCCGTGTATGTAGAGTATTCAGTTGACTAGTTCTACTGAAATTTGATGAATTCAATAAATCCTGCTTTATTAACCGTTATTTCTTGTTTGAGAATCATAATAAGATCAATTTGCTCCAAATTTGAGACTGTTAGAAGTATGCGTAAACGGTGCCTAGAAAGAAAGCAGACGAGGAGATAAGGAACTACTTCTACAGTCGATCGCGAGTGACACTTGACAAGGACTGCATTTAATCCTGTTCTATGCAGTTGTCTATAGCTGGATGCACAACTGACTTCGTTATATCATCCTCAGTTGCAATCACTTGCACAATCTTCACGCATTTTCCTTGTGCATGTTTGTTGGTTAACAGGCTGATGGACGGTTATCAGCTGGAGTTACCGTTTGTTTCCCATATCTTTCTGAACATCAGATCTTCAGTAGCGAGAGACGTAATCTTCTTGAAAAGTGTTCGATCGACTGTAAATGATTATCGTGACTCACGTGACTTGTGTCTTGACCATATACCAGCACTGATTTGGCTCTCATACTTAAAAGCTTCACCTTTTTCCCTCAATGGAATTTAGGTGTTTATTGTTTCCCTGTTTCTGATCGGCTATTACACCCGTATGCGTGCCACCTTCACTAGGGGCTGTGTTTTCTAGGTGAGTGCGAATGACCGCCCTTTGTTTTTGACAGTTGGTTATATCCATCATCTCCGTATTCCTTATGTTCGCTGAAAGTCCTATCTGCTGGCTCTTTTTTTCTGCGAATCTGTGATATGAATGCAAACATCTTGAAAAATGCTGACTTCGTGAGATAAATAAGAGAGGAGATTTATTCCCAGACTCCTGCACCATCACTGATTTCATTATTCACGGAAGAGTATAAGAGTAAACGGATATGCACACAGTGACACGTTTTTCGGCAAATGAAAACACCAGATATCAGATTGACTTTATGTGAATCTAAAGGAGGTGGAGAGAAAATGGAGTAGAAGGGCAGATAACCGAACATTCAGAATCTGAAACTGTCTTCAACACAAAGAAACTGATGCAAGTAGCTGCGATTGGCCAGTGTGGAGATGAAGAGTGAAAGGCGAAGCCGAACTAGGATGAGTAAACGTGCTCCAGGAAAGACGAAACACGCTTTCACAATAAACTGTGGTTTTAGGTTGAGCAGGCTGGATGTAAGACAAACCTCACAACTCTGCATCAGATAATCTGTTGGTTATCCATAAAGAGATCAATGTAAATGAAAGAGGCGAAATACGGTGAGGAAAACCCACTATAGAGTGAGGGAAAAAAGAGTGAAGGATGGGTTGACCAACTCGAAAGAATTCTGTAGTGACCGGCATGTACAGCTGCTCCATAAGTATCACTAGAAAACACAGAAAACATTGTTAGTAAACATCAAGCTTGAGGTAGAGCAGAAGTTTACTAAGCTCAGACGACATGAAATGTCTGAGAGGCAACATCACGATATGGAATAAACCAGGGAGAACTTAGAATATATGGAGTTCCACAGGCCACTAGGAAATCGAATGAGTAAGCTGATTGAAATAAGAGTCACTTCGTCCTGATGCCATCTCACTAAGACTAAAGTGAAGGTGAGAGTGAGAGGCCAGTTTCAGAGTGCACACGGAATATCTGAAATATGTCTACGTCAGTGGCTGGTAATCACACCTCTGGTCATCTTGGCGATGTTATCCATGCTACTGACAATTTCCATCCCTATAGAGGCAGCACAAACATCGACATTGATCGGTATATATATATATATATGAATCCGGAAATGAAGTCGAGAAACACATTCATCAATCTGAAATCAATCTGGAAATCTTCGTCACTCTGCATCAACAACAATATTCGGTCGTATTTTCAATACAATAAAGTCAAGTCAATTCTTCTACACGGATCAGAAACTTGGCGGGTCACAAAGAATATTTTCAAAAGGTTGCAGACCTTTATCAACAACTGCCTTTGCTCTATACTGAATATCAGATGGCCAGGCCGGAAAGAATCACCAACTATAGGAAACTATGGGAAGAAACAAAACAAGAACCAATCGCTCAACAAATATGCAGCAGAAAGGGGAAATGGATTGTACACTCGCCCAGGAGGATAGTTGGCAACATTGCGAGTCAGGCTATTGCCCGAGTGGAACCAGGCCGGAAAGTAAGCGGCGGGTGGGTAGTCGGTGCAAGGGTGACATGGAGGAGATCGTGTGAAGAGGAGTTGAAACAGTATGGACTAACATGGATGCAGGTGAAAAATGCAGCAGAAGGAAGACAGAAGTGGCAAGTGGAGACGTGCAGTTGAAGCCCACTGTTCCATTAGGAACCCAAGGGAACAATAATAAATAATAGTAATAACTCGGAAATGAGGAGGTCTACCTTGATATTTTTCTCTCCTACCTGAAATGTATAGGATTCGAATTGGAAAATGGCGTCTGTGCAGATAAGATGATCTGCGAATTCCCATACAGTGAAACATTCCGTTCTCATGCATGCGCAAAGATAAATCGTTTTGTTGAACATCACTCTCACTTCCACTA
This sequence comes from Trichobilharzia regenti, assembly GCA_944472135.2. NCBI lineage: Eukaryota > Metazoa > Platyhelminthes > Trematoda > Strigeidida > Schistosomatidae > Trichobilharzia > Trichobilharzia regenti. The sequence goes on along the minus strand of OX235264.1, from coordinate 124,007,201 downwards.
GCTGTGAATATTCTTAGAGAATGACAGCAGTTTTAAACCTCTAGATAGCAAAAGGAACACGGTTAGGACGGTATTATGTCTGGAAATGTCTGGAAACTGATCCATTATTCTAATCGAGTAAGGTTCGATTGTGCAGATATCTAAGAGACAGGTCTGTATAAACAATGCTGAACTGAGACTGGAGAATGTAGAAGAAGTGAAATCAGGCAGCCTGCTTAAAACTTAAAGTAACAAATATCCCCATCATTATGTCGTGTATATTTTCTCTCGTTCTTTTTGTTTCAATGGAGTAATGGAATGTGACCTGTAGTGGCATTATTCACACTCTTGACTGTTGAAAATCTTAACAACATGCTGGTTTGCAGCTTTCAACTAAACTTGAAACAAAACCTAATCATGGGTAGCAAAGTGTCAGAATATATGAGATAACTGTTCCCGAGTGATGTTCTTCGGTCACATATTGTGTTCCCGAAGTCTTCATAACTGACTTTTAACCGAATGTCATAGTTTCTAGAAAGAGGCGAATATTTCCGTGAGTCAATCGGAAATATCAAGCAACATAATTCACTGAAATTTCTGTTCATCAGATGAGCACCGTCTAGAATACAGCTAGTATTATTTATTCCCATGAAGAATATCGTTACACTGGAGTAAATCGAATGTTCATATAATAAGTGAGGTGAATACCAACGGAAATCAGCGACAACGGCTACGCAGTAGCAAAATTACGGTCTGCCTAAAACTCGTGAAACATTTAAATTCCTATCCAACATGATGCCCTAACTACCCTGAACTTCTTGCTTTCCAGTTATCTGCATACCTTAGCGCATCGCTGTTGCATAATTATTAGTATTATTCTAAGTAAGCACGCTAACTACTCACTGTTAAACAGTAGTAAAAATCGATAATAAAATGCATTTTTCAACAGGCTACTCCACGTTTCTCGCAACGGCTGACCTCACTGTCTCCATACTGAAGACCTAGCGCACGTGAGAAAGAATTAACAGCAAGAAACTTTCATTAGGTGACCAATCAATCGAGAAAGTTAAGTTCGAAAAATAACCTAGAGGTAGTGGATATGGATCGGAAAAACCCTGAGCAGACCATTGCATTCCGTCACTAGCCAAGCCATCGCTCGAATGGAAACCGAATGAGAAAGGACGGTTTGTGCGTACGTTAGAGAAATCTGATCTTTCTGATCTTCATATCAGCTTGCGTGTATTTAAGCTTTATTGTCAACGCAATACAGATTACTTCTAAAGCGTCAAGAGAGTGGACTATTCCTTTCAATAGAACGATTCAGAGTCACACGTTATTTTATGTGAATACCACGTAGGAAATTTAGACATTATGCCGTTGAATTCATCTGTAAATTCTGTCCTGTGTATACATGTATTCCATATTGCGAAAATAATTTTTAATAACGTAAACAAAATACACTTTCATACTAATTATTTAGTATAAGTACTATAACCTAAACAGCAATAAAACAAATCCTGAAAACAACAACTTATTCTTCACGAAGCTGATTCATATACAGATATATAGATGACAACCACCTCGATATTCAAATACCGACAACATACTTGAAAGAATTATTATTGAGATGCACTCTGAACGTCCAGTTCACATTCAAAGACACCATCAACAGACAAAAGGATGGTAATGCAATGGGATCTCCGTTAGATCCACTACTATCAGATTGCTTCGTGGCAAGCCTCGAGAGAGGTTCACTAAAGCCGAGGATTGACAATTTGCGACTGTATTAAAGTTACGTGAATGATATTTTCATTATTTGTGGCAACAACAATGACCCCAATCTACTGCTGAAAACATTTAACTGTTGCCATCCAGCAATAAAATTCACTCTTGAAATGGAAAACGAGTCAAAAATTTTGTTTCTTGATGTGGAATTAACAAGAAGAGCCGATGGGAGCCTAAGAAGATCAATCCACAGAAAACCTACGAGGAATGGTCAACTAAGAAGCTTCTATAGCTGGTTACTCATTCAACAAAAGTGAAATTTAATCAAATCACTTGCCACCCGCATCCGACGCATGTGTATTCCCGACGTTCTGGAAACAGAACTAGATATTTTGAGAGAAATATTCATCCAAAATAGATACCCAATAAGATTTATCGACAAAAATATGAAACCAATAATTCGGAGAAACGAAACTTTAACTGCGCCTAAAAAGAAACTCTACATGAACTTGGATTTCAAGGGAGATTTAGCAAGCGATATTCTCAAGAGAAGGATCACATCATCTCTGAGAAGAACATTGTTTGCAGCAACGCTAAGAATAGTGTTCTCCAGTCGCCCACTGATCTGCAGAAGCCTCAAGGACAAGATCCCGCATCTGGCCACTTCTATGTGCATATATCAGTTGACCTGTTGCTGTAGAGCCAGGTAAGTCGGCCGTTCGATGCGCATCCTGTCCAAGAGGGTTCAAGAACACTATACAGCCAGCACGGTTGCGAAAAGGCAATAGTGGTGCAATAAGGAGTGCGATAATTGAACACTTGGTTAACACTGATCATTGCATTTCAACAAACGCCTCCTGCTTCAAAGTAATCTACAGAGTCAAGAATAACCTATCAAAGGCAAAAAGGTTTCGTCTCCTTTGTATCGCTGAAGCTCTGGCCATTCACATAGAAAAACCGGCATTGTGCATACAAAAGAAGATTACGCAACCACTTCTACTCTCATGGCAACAATTTTTTAAAATTTTATTTTGAGTTTTTTTTAATCTTATGACTTAATTTTGTTTGTTTGCCTGTTCCTTAATTGCTTATAATTCTTGTATTCACTTAGATCTCTTGCATAATTTCGTTTTATCTACTTTGTTTCTATGTGCATCCTGAGTAAAACTCACTCATCAAACTATTCACAGTATTATTGCACAACTTCTTTCAACAACTGTTTGTGACAACTCACCACGTTTGTTACTACCCAAGTTTCATTAACACTAAATTTTCATGACTTGTATTACCAACCGTTACCTGTTTAGTTAAAAGTAACCTTAACCAATTGTATTTTGTTTGACAAACTTAATGTATACATACATACATACAAAACAACATATATATTTGCGATTGTACAGCTAAGAAAATGAATTCGCCGCCAAAAAGAGTCTCTTCGCTGATCTACGTGTAAACCCGGTGACATTGAATGTGCACACCATGTTTTCGGCTGTCTAACAGAATTGCTCTACGTTGAGGCAGAGTAAGCACTCTATTCATGAGAGAGGTAGCTCCTAAATGTAAACTGGAAAGTCAATAATCTACTTCTGCCACTCAGATGAAAACTGTGACCACAGTGAGTGTGTGTGCCTTCCGTGATAACACCAACAGCATAGAGAGTATTCGTATAGTGAGAATCATTCCAATCCGAAATGCTGACAGCAAGGTTCAACTCAGGAGGAAGGAAGAAGACGAATAGACAAATTTTGCTTCTTCAGTCAACGCAAATTTATTCCATGTGTCGTACATGAGAGCGAAAACTGACATGGCAGTGGAAGCTTGAGCGGGATCAGGAAAACCAGCGAGGACTAGAAAAAAATACGTGATGATTAGGATCAATCAACATCAATACGAACAACAACCAACATCAGTCACCCTCATTATGAGAAATCCGAAGGTTGGTTGTCATTTCCTTCATTTCTGATATCAGTAAGATCTTTTCAACTACGATCGACACAGAGGGTAACATAATGTCCAGCAAAGGTTATTACACTGAAATACGTGTGTTAAGCAGAATCAGCAGCCGAATGATTTCAAACACCTCTGTCGAGTCGGTGCTCTTACATACATCACATACATGGCACTTGCTGTGGGCCTTCGACAGTGCCTCATCTCGTTTAATAGTGAAGGTCAACTGGTCAGAATGATGAGTCGAGCAACACGTTATGCAAAAAGCCACATGTCAGGCAAGAAACTGTGTCCAGCTGACATGGAGAAGGAGGTAAGGATAGGCTCTGCGGAGACTTTCGCGAACTTCAATCGACGAGTAAGACGTGTGCCGGAAACATGAATACGTTGGTTTTAGGAGTATGCAGATTTTTATGGACAGTGGCGGAATGAGCTGCGGATGAGTAGGGATATGCAGTTCAATGGAGATGTCGCGAAATGAACTAATCATCAAACTGACATAGAAGGAACATTACACATGAGGCAAATCTCAACGGTGCACGGAGTGAGTCATTTTTCATCACTCTGCGGAAGGAATTTGTATGTGTTTCTCAATCACACGTCGTCCGCGTTTACCTCTGAGATCCACCAATATACATGTGTGCATGATGAATCGACATATCAGTCATATTCGTATTTGTATACTGATGCAGGCCAAAGATATTTTCCACATAAAACTGGCCAGCTGCTGCGAATATTATTGAAAGTGTTTCTTTCAAGCTTTCTGGATTCCAACGTGCCTCAGAGACAATTCTTCAGTGAGGAGGGTGTATGCCTACACAGAGTTTCGCAAAACTACTAGTATTTCAGAAATCAATATTGGAAACAACTATTTACACATTTGAGTAAAGTACCATGAGAAAATCTCTCCTCTCTTTCTCTCGCTTAACAACAACAACAACCTTGTCCTCAAATGAAAAGAAGTCTAATTAGAATGAGCACAGCGCATGCATTTGTAAATAGATATTTCTCACAGTTGACAAAAGTACAATTCATATTGCTGAAACATGTGATTGTACTGTGAGTATTTTAGTGGTATTCAGTTAGGCAATACGAATGAAATGAGTCCATATTAAGATGAATTTCATCGGATTATAAGTATAATCAGAAATACTGAATGAAATACCAACACGTACTTCGAAGTCAATCACTGACAGAAGGTCAACGAGAATCTTGCTGTGTCTTTTACACCAAGACTATTCTCAAATACGTGGAATTTGTGTCTAAGATATCCTTCTCTCATAAAGATTTAGAAATTGAATCTGTGGCGATTTAAATTAGGGTATCGCTATTTGATATGTGGAGAAACGAATGAAACTATTGAAATTTCTGGAGTCATTAACCTATTCTCTCGATAATGACAGCCTATTTCGGATAATCAAAGAGTTGATAAGAAGTGTAAGACAGAGTGCTGATTGTAATCACTTGAAGTGCGAAAGTTTGTATCAAGAGATTGGACTGAAACATATCGATACAGGTAGACTCAGAACAGTTGTACATCGAACTCTTATCCTTCATTCTAGTCTAAAAGAATATCACATGAATGAGGCCTATTTGCGTAATGATTGGCTTTCTCGTTATTGAGGCAGAGGAATTTGAAGGATAGTGGAGTGATAGACTTGGAGGCTGATTGCATTCTAGCCACCTGTTCCGCTTTAAGTGTGCTTGTTTAATACATACAATATGTTTTAACGGAGTATGATTCACAAATATTCTATTTCATCTCGTTTCTTGTAAATCAAAATAACACGCTCAGTGACTGGTTAAAGAAAACAGCGGTATGATAACTGATAAAGATACTTTGACTTTCATGTCTCGCTTTCTGCTGTCATTCTTCTGAAATTGTGTAATTTGATGAGCATAGACTTTATTTTCAAAATGTGTATTTAATATCAAAAATGTGACTATATCAAAAATGAAATCAGCGTATGATTTCTGTGGCGTCAAAATGCCTGGTGGAACACAATGTCATAAATCCATCACTCATTAGCAACTAATGAATTATCAGTGGGATAATGAAAGTGGTTGTGGACAACAGTTATCTTGCATGCATCTCTCAGTGTTCACACTTATTCGGTTTATAGTAGCTTGCAGAATTCAATTCTACTCATAATGCATTGATGATCATTATCGATTATCTTGCCAAATATTCAGATTAACTTTGAAGACAAAATGCAGTAAAGATCCGCATTTTTATGAAGGTCAATTTTACAGGGTTTTCAATGTATTTTATACTGCATCAATGAAACATGCTTATATAAGCAGGCATGAAGAATAATTATGAATATGTCAATCAGGATAAGTTGAAACCAGTGGGAAGGAAAATCTGTATTCAGCTCAACGGAAATACTCCAAATTACAAAGACGTCTTCGTATCATAAAACGTGCTGTCTTTCTGTCACTAGCATAAAATTGAAGTAAGAAGAACAAGAAATTTGTATATTGGAGAAATGATTTATTGACTGAAACCATCATTTCAATGCAATGACAGATTGTTGGGACACGGTGGTCTGTACCATGAAGCTATCCACATTCCTGACAATAAAAGCCAAGTTCGGATAAATTCAGTGTATATTATATGTGCGTCGGTGACACAATGCTTAGAACTCTCGCCGACTATGCACATCGTCCGAGGTTCGATCCCCTGCCGACGTGCACCTGATATCTATGGTCGGCCTGCAAAATTTGGGCTACCGATATCTCATGATGAAAATTCCATACTTGTACCAAAAATACTGTGTGGAATCAAGCTGCGATCAAAAAAAAACATTAGCCGTGCTTTTAAAATATAACTTGAGGGTGTTTTAGATATGATTCAGCGTTGTTGAAACTTTATTATTATTATTATTGTATCCTTTAGTTCCTAGAGGAACATAGGGCTTCAGCTGCGCACCTCCATTGACTTCGGTTTTCTGACAACTTTTTCACCCTGCTCCAGGTCTGCCCACATGCTTTCATCTCCTCTTCACATGACCTCCTCCAAGTCACCCTTGGACGACCAACTCGCCGCCTCCCTTTCGGGTTCCACTCGAGGGCTTGTCTAGTGATGTCACTTGATGGTTTCCTCAGCGTATGGCCAATCCATCTCCATTTCTTTCTGCCTATTTGTTTCACAATCGGTTCCTGATTGGTTCGCTCCCAGAGATCCCTGTTGCTGATCTTTTCTGGCCATCTGATCTTGAGTATTGAGCGGAGACAGTTGTTAATGAAGGTTTGAAGTTTGTTTGAGATGCTCTTTATGACTCGCCAAGTCTCTGATCCGTATAGTAGCACTGACTTCACATTGGAGTTGAAAATCCGGATCTTATTTTTGATGCTGATTGCTGTTGACCTCCACACAGATTTGAGAGTAATGAAAGCTTGTCTTGCTTTTCCGATTCTGGCTTTGATGTCTTCGTCAGTTCCGCCTGTAGTTGAGACGATGCTTCCCAGGTAGGTGAAGGAGGTTGTTTCTTTCAGGTTCTTCCCATTTATGCTTATTGTGGTCTGTTGTTGCTGTTGATGTTGGCAAGGAATCTTCATCACCTCTGTTTTATCTATGTTCACGTGAAGTCCTATCTTTGATGCTTCTTCTGCCAACTTGTTACTTTTCATTTGCATATCTTCCAGTTTATGGGAAATCAGACATATATCATCGGCGAAATCCAGATCCTCCAAGTCTTTTGTGTCAGTCCATTTTATGCCTGTTCCCTCGTTGGTTGCCGTTGTCTGTCGCATTATCCAATCAATTGCAATCAGGAAGATCATTGGTGATAGTAGACAGCCTTGCCTCACTCCCGTCCTCACTTCGAAGGCTTCCGTAAGTTTCCCGTTGTGGATTACTTGGCATGCAGCATTGTCGTATAACTGTTGGATGAGGTGTATAATTGAAACTTTACTCGACGCTTTTCACTTTGATGGTCTGCAACAAATCACCTTTCGAATATTTGGTCATTGAAGCAATGAATGATCGAGTTACCAAGCTCATTTCAACCAGAACATATTCCGAAGGAAATGTCTAGTGACAGTCATGTCTTCAAGTGATGAAGTAGATGAGGCCGTCAAGTGAAAAGCAAATTATTCGGTTTCATATTTCAGACAATTGGAAGGCGAATTCCGAGGTTGTGGTGATCCGTGAGAGCAAACAAGTAAGACAGAGATAATAATTCATTATGGTCTCTATTCAGACCACAATAAGTTGATCTGCTCAATGCTGCGACTGATGACAAGCAAGGACGGTGATATGATTTAATTCACGTCAACTGTTATAGTAGACTAAGAGATGTCTAATGCCTGCAAAACAAATTAGCTGAGAATAGGCACAGTGAACATATAATCACACATTGGTTGACAGAGTTGAGAGGCAGATGAAGATAAGGATAGAAGATAATGATCTGTGGAAACTCGTATTCTCATTTCTGCATTCACTCTGAAATAGTCCGTTTAGATCCTGGAAACCCAAACGAACATGCATTTCCACCAACTCCGTGTTTCTATTGTCTTTCATGGGAACCATCAGGAGATGCAGTCAAGCGGTGAAATAGAGAATGTGTTCTTCTGTTCACAAAGTTGGTGTGTGTGTGTGTGAGTGAATTTTAACTAATGCAACCAGGAACAGGATTAAACGTTCGCATGGAATTTTACACGTGAATAGTTACAAGAATGAATGAATAAATGAATTCCGGGAAGATGACATTAAAAATGACATGAGATTTTGTGTGTACATATAGGTTTTATGGAGGCTATGAACAGATATCGGTAATTAGCAATTGAAATTGTGGACGCTCAGCATTGCCTGATTGAATGCCTTTCCATGGAGAAATATGCCAAACTCGAAGGGAACAAATCTCAGGTTCTTCGTTTTGCACTACATCGTGAGTCTAGTTAAATTGGGTACATTGGCCGTACCATGCGCCGACTTGAAAAACGCGTTCGTAAATCCTACCCAGCCTGACAAGTATAAGGACACCAGTCTCGTACATAGTTCGGACGTTCCATGTTCCTACACAGACTTTTTCTTTTGGTGCAAGGAGGTTCATCATACTGAAGTTTCTTTAGCAATTTTTGTTTACAGGGTGGGGTTGCTAGCCTCACGCCTGAGAAAAGAATGATTACATTAAGTAAAAGTTCAGAGAGCAGCAACTTTTTGGGTTGCTCCCCTCAAAATCAGAAAATAACGGACAAACAATGAGAACAACATCAACAAAGGAAACAGTTCACAGAAAAAGGGCAAAAAGCGACGACAACTATACAATATAACAACATGCAATATAGTTCAGTACAATTAACTAAAATGATATCTTAACCATAAACTCACTGACTTGGAGCAACTTGAACATATAAATCCAACAATATTTACAATTATAGATGTGTTTATGTTTAAAAATTCCACAAATCCAAACAGTGGGTTATGTGTATTATCTGTCAATAAGATTGTATTTTTTGGATTCAGTGTTCGAAAGGTTAATAATTGTGATAATTTCCGCAAACTCTTTGCATAAGTTTTTACGGTAATAAAAGTTTTCGGTAATTAGCAAATAAAATTGTGAACGCTCAACGTTGCCTGATTGAATGCCTTTCCATGGAGAAATATGCCAAACTCGAAGCGAACAAATCCCACGTTCTTCCGCTTGCACTACATGATGAGTCTAGTTAAATTGAGTACATCGGTCGTACATGCACCGACTTGAAAAACGCGTTCGTGAACCCTACTCAGCCTGGCTAGTAAAAACGTGTACACAGTCGAGTTGCAGAACATCTGGTCAATTCCGGACATTCAGTGCCTTTCGAAAACACCTTCAAATTATTCTGCAAGATTCAATTAAACTTATCAAAGGGAGTGAAATCAAGACATCTGGGCATAGCTGAGGCGCTAGCTATCCAAAAGTTCAAACCCACGCTTTGTATCCAAAAGAAATATGTGCAACCCTTGTCCCTGCCATGGACATCAAAAACAGGTAAATGTTTTTTAGGAATGACCATCCTATTGCCTTTCTTATCTAAGCTTCTTGTTTATTCATGTTATTTTAGGTTTTCTTAATCCCTGTTTACACTACCATATTTTCATATCCGAACTTCGTGTTTATTTTCGCATTTTACTATTTCTACATATTTAATCCTTGATTGCGCAAACAATTATCCATCACATTAGTTCTTTTTATGCAAACATCCCGTCTACTTTTGTTATTTCTACATTTCTAACCACCAACTGCACAATGTCAATCCTCTTAGTTATCATGATGCTACTTTGTTTGAGTTTTATCCGTCCCCCTGTTTATTATGGCATTCTAATTCCTTATTGTAATTTCTATTAATTTAACCCTGAACCGGAAATTGTTCTGGAACTTTCCCATCCATTTGACATAAATACACGAATGTACAGCCTAGATGATGACTTCGTTGAAAAAACGTTTTCTTCACTGTAATTGTCATTTTAAATTGAATATAGTAACACAATATCTGCGTGGAGGACGCTTGCCTGATTGGACATGTTAATGACACAGATTATCATGAAATAAGAAGGACAGGATTTTCAGATGTAAGCCGGAAATCATATTATTGTCAGCCACATATTTCTAGTTATCATTCTGTGACCGGTTTCACCAACATGGAGGAGATCATGTAAGGATGAGGTGAGAGAGTCTGGTAAAGCGTGGACTCAATTAAAGAGGATTGCAGAAGACAGGACTAAGTGGAGATGTGTTCTTGGGGTCCTATGTTCCCCTCTCAAAGCAAGGGGACACTAATAATAATCATTTAGTAGTCATTGCTTTACCACAACTATTTCGCTGTTTGATGATGATCTGGAAAAATGAAGGAATGTAGGAAGTAGGACAGGCAACAACACTTTTCAAACACGAAATATTCACCAGCTATTCCCAAAAAAATACGAGAAAACTAACCTACGACTACTTCAAACTGGCCGATGGTGAGACGTTTAAAGAAGGAAGGCTGATCGTGGAGCTGGAAAGCCAACAGCGTAATATCAAAATCACCACTAATTAAACTTTGCACATGAACCTGGAGGCGGCATGTTTATCGCGGAACGCAAAGAAATTTCAACAAGTATTCCCACAAAATGCACGTGAATTCCATCCGCACACACATTATTCTCTTCAGTGAATTGTAGTCAATATATTGTAATGATAAAATGATATTCTTTCACAATATATCCGTCGCAGCTCAGAACAAAGTCACACAGAAAGCAAACAGTTCATTTCTCACTTTAGGGATTCCATGCACGTCACACATATTTCTATGTATCAGTCTGTCTTTATCTCTCTTTCTGCATCTCTCTCCACACTGACCTTAACTAACGATTCATTAATACCAGTTCAAGTGAGGAGTATTCTATTAAATGTACTAATGCATAAAGAGAATGTGTTATATCTTGTGTTGTATAAATCAGTGAATAATGCTCACGCACAACATGTTCAGTATATGCATGTGACATGTTGTCGTTTGATTAATACACACAGAATGAAAAGATGGGCATCCACGTTTCACTTCGCAACACTAATTCATCTCTGTTTAAAACCCGATGATGAATTTACAAATAGGAGAATAAAAGATGAGAGAAAAGTGCTGTTGAGACGAGATGATTCACCAATAGTGTTTTGAGCGTGACGTAATATGTCACCATACGATGACACTGAATTCCTCAGACTGAATGAATTCGTCACGCCGAGAAAACATCATTTCAAATACACCTTGATAAATCATATATTCGCATCAAGTAACAAATTCTCTACTTTGATACTGATATTAACAACACAGTCAAGAACTTTCAATGTGTATGAATCGAACAATGAAAAGCGAGAATTATATTCATGGCTTGAGTGCATGTATTGCCATGTGTGAACGTACAAATTCATTAATCACTATCACACGCATAAGAATTTTGTGGTCGCCATAAACTAACGATACTCGTATATGACTTCCTCAACAAGCACTCAATTAGCAGATATCTGGAGAATATTTTTTGGTAAATATGTGGAAACTGATGTTAAGAAATCTCAAGTCGGCTGCACCTGCTCGAATATTGACACACAGTGTGAACCGCGCATGCGCTCAACAGAGATCAACATGGTCAAGCATCCAGTGATATTCTTACCATCCTTAATACGCCTCAAGCTACCAAATTTTTCAGATAGTGTCATTCAAATTCACGATGAGAATATTTGACCAATAGAAATACGCTTTGCAATCTCATTTACAATTGGTGAGAATGACGGTGACTTGATTGGTGGAGTTCAAATCGTGGAGAGTTGTGCTAATCGGTTTCAATAGTCTCCACCTATCTCATTACAGTAACCCAAATGTGATATATGTCTCTGTGTTAACGTGAATGCGTGGTGGATTGCCATAAATACAGTGGAGTGGAGACGATGCTATATTACACTGTGACAATCAGTATCCAGAGAAGTGAGAATGCAGTGAAAGAGTCTACGATCTAGATTGGTCACCGGTGTTGTCATCTTCCTCATCCAGTTGATCACAGTGTTCGCCGCTGTGGCACATCAATCTCTACCAATTGACAAACGTGAGTGATTCGAGCTCAAGTAACTAACCAACAGACTAACGACTTAAGATATGAATTTGTTCTGTATAATGTGTTTCCAATGTCTTTCGTTTCTTCATTTCACCAATAGGTTCAATGTCAATGCTTCGATAGGGGAAGTAGTCAGCGAGGCAGGGAATTGCATCACCTGTTTATGTATTGTATGTATTGCAATGTATGTAAACATTGATTCTGATTATTTTTACCTGTACAATGTGATATAATGATAAAAATATACATATTCTCGTATTCACCTTGTTTTGCATACCGATTTCTGCTCACTAATATTTCGTTGACATCTGGTGGAAGTGAATTTTTGGTGGCGCCATACAGTAGAAGTTATATCGTCGACACGCTATGAACTGTCTCAGTGAAAAGCTTGATTTGGAATCGTTTCTTTATATTGACATATTCTGCTGCGTGAAATCAACGCAATATGTCAAATTGCTATAAGTCATGCTGCATTAGCATGTTTATCAGGAGACCGAGGTTGAACGTTTCGTGTTTTGTCAAACTCAGACACTCCTGAACTTCTCAGCGTCGTTATTCTACTAGGTCGACTTCAACTCATAGTATAATAGAGGCACTCTCTACTCGATTCTTCAATGAGATCTCAGGTGTTGCATTATCACAGTCTCTTTGGATTGAGTTCGCTTGACTGCTTGACAGTAACTCTTTGTGTTGTGTCTCATCGACAATGCCAAGCTCTCTTGTCGTTACCTCCACACTTTTGTGCATTTCATGGAGCACAATGTTGTCTTTGATCGAATGTCAGTGTATTGTTGGTTATATGATATATCGATGAAGCCGATGTATCTCATTGTTCTGATATTAGACATAAGGTTAATGTCATCCCTGTCGGAAATTATTTGTAACTGATGCGGTCTCACACTCTGTTCGAAGAAATAGAGATTTTATTTAGTCAACGTAGCCGAGGTGAAAGAGCTGGCGAAACTTCGTGCCAACTAGACACAACCAACATGTGAGTTCGAGTCTGTCATTTTGTTTCAGCAATTGACATGATTCGAAACTGTGAGAAATAATCCCTGTCTCACAAATATTTAAATAATCGTGTTTGAAGTGAAGAGAATTTGAGGAGAATTCAAGTAAGCCGAAGTCAATGTCCCTATGTGTTTATGCGTTAGCGTGCCGAATCGAGACTTATTTGGCGAAGTTTTGGAAGTTATATTTGGGAACATTTCAACTGAATCTTATCCCCGTCGTGATATACAATCTCAAGATGAGTTCTCGGATCAAGCTGCAGCAAAAGCAGTGAATTCATCGGCGAACATAGTCAAGGCCGAACTGGTACAACCAGGAGAGACATAAACATTCGAAATATAAATGCAGTGTTGTTGTGTTATATGTAGCGAAGTTCACAAAAATGCCACAGGGACGCTAAGTGATGTCAATAGTGCTTATACTCGTGCGAAGGGCCGACACGAAAGCCTTTCAACAGCCGAATCAAAAGGTACTTATTTAGAACTTATATGTTTACATGTATGTTTCAACGCAGGGAATCTTGTAGGCATTCGTGACAGCTGGACTGAGCATGAACTCAAGGATACTTCTCAAACCACATGTACACTGAGAAGTGTGGACATTTCTGACAGGTCCTTGACGTCTTCCTTCTTGCTCGTAGACGTCATTGAGATTTCACTGTAATGATTTGAATAGATTTTGTAAACAAGTGACCGAACAAGGACATTTCAAGATGTATGTGCGAAAGACAAACAGTTTCGTTTCATTGATGAAGTTTATTGAGAGATTGATGAAGTAGCAATATGAAGTCGTCTGAAATATGTTCTCATCGGTTCAACAACAGCAAATGCAGGAGTCTATCAGAAAAAGTTGAATATTCAAACTTATAACTGCTGATTACCAAAATATCAAGAATATTTCTGTTCGCCACCTCTATAGCTTATCCATGTGGACACCTGGCCTCATTCCAGTTTTCTATTCTTTTCTCAAACTTCTTTATATTTATCAATATTTCTTTTTTCAGGTTTCCATAGCAATATTCATTGATGTGCTTCACTGCACTGAAGAAAATCTCACTTCTATCCACACAAACCCTGCGAAGATGAAAATATACTCTGCATATCTATGAGATAAACCATCCAATACTATTCCCTGAACTCAGTTCGAAATCTCACCGGATAGAATACATGTTGAGGTTAACGAATCGACAATTGGTTGTTGCAAACTCCAGTTACACAGATTAGTCCTACACGAATCCAACATCCATCACTTCAGTGGTTCGTACTGAGAAGTGCTTCACAACTGCCTGATTTGAGTTTGAAATCGACTTGGCATCACATACGAACCACCACCTGTTTGTAGTGAGATGGTTGTGGTGTGAAGAGGAAACTGTTTGAAAAGTAGGTTTGTTCTTAGGGAAACCGTGTGTGTTCTCTATCGACTAACTTGGGGTAGACAATGCAAAGACATCGGTCGACTGGTTTTTTCTACACTCGATAATTTGTTCTAAAGTCAGTTAGCCAGCATTTTCAAGTGTGACGTCCAGAATCGCCAGTATGTTCAACAGAATAATGATTTCCTGGTGTAATTCCTGTCGCCTGTGCAAGTGAATCAAACCCCGTGTTAGTGAAATCGTTGTAGTTGTGGTCGACACCCGACAGAACAGTCACAATTGGTTCCTATTTGTCGTTATTCATGCGACGATTAATCATTACGCTTCATATGTAAATAGTAATGCTTCTTCGAAGAAGGCGACCATTTGAATGTGAACCTGTATTCTAAATCTGAATCTGCATTCCATCAATTCTCTTCCTATCCAAATAACCTCTCTAGAGGAAGCGTGGTTTACGTAATCATGTGTTCACTGTCCCTACACTTGGCATCAGCCTTCTCATCAGTTTCACGTCTCCCTTGAATCTACCACTCCTGTTCATATGAATGAAATCACTTTGCTTCGTTTCCGGATCGTTAGCATCAGCATCGAGTGGATCGGATATTGTGATGTCGGTAATTAAGCTTCAGGTAGCAAACCATTATGGATTCTTGTCTCCTTCTCACTTGTTTCTCTACACTAAGAACCATTGGTTCTCATCTAGGGCAGGTCAAAATCGGATAAACTCCACACCAGTCGCCGCTCTTTCGAGTTCCACTCGACGGTCTGTATAACTGCACTGCATGTTCTACAGCTGAGCACGCTACCGATGAGTCCTTATTTCCATCTGCATATTGAGTGAGTTAAATGACCGCGGTGACTGTCCGCAGTGTCATTTGAACAACTGGATATCATAGTGATGCCTAACTGGATAACAGAATGACAGAATATTTCTCCTGAACTACAGACATTTCGGATAGCAACCAGAATATTTCCAACGGTCACATTCCCAAAGGACACCGAATTTATCTGATATCGCGTATTACTATCAGAAGTGTCACCATTTTGTCAGGCATAACACCTTGATAGAATTAATTGTCGTTGCAATCAGATGTCGATTTTTGTTAATAAATTATGTTTCGACTACACGCGAATCGTGTTCTCACTGCTTTTGCGAAGACTTGGTATGCAGTGAAAGAGTAGAAATGCTGTAATTTCTCCTTCACTTTACATGATGATTATCTCTGGACTGTGTCTTCAATATGTTCTCGAACATAAGGGAAGTTAATTGATGATGGTAATCAATGCTTTCTGAATGAACTCAGATTGTGGTTCCTGCTCACAACGAACGAGTTTGATACTGAGAGAAGTACGCAACATTACTGTTGTCCACATCTGCCTTGATAATCGATCCCACTGGTACATCCTGCGTTGTATCAGTCATCATGTGACTAAGTAATTCATATTTCGACCCTCCTGCTTGATATGCAGTAAATATATTTGGAATGTGATGGCTGTGATTATGCAGAATTGTAGAAGCGTATTTGGTGGCAAGAGAAAAACAAACATCATGAGATTTCGAGAAAGCTGTGAAAGATAATCTACTAGCACACTCACCAAGAATGCCTCAGTGAAGAAAGTAAAAATGAGAGGTGATCTCCGTGTCAGTCAGCTTCATTCGACAATCTCCTGATTATCTGACACTGAGATTGGAAAAGACGCCTCCATTTACGTATGTAGGAATATGCTTTTATTTAAATTTCTTCTAACAAAATGTGAAACCCTGAGCGATGGCATTCACCACGTCACCGCACTCCTAAACTCAATGTTATCGGAGAAATCTTAAAATCTTTTTTAAATTAATGGTTTATGTGGCTAAGATACACTGTTGAAACCTCCACCCTACTAACATGAGACCTACAATGTGCATTCATTGTGAAACCTTAGAAACAATCTCCTGCTAATAATTTTATTTTTGAAACTGAGTGAGACTTCGATGGATTACGCTTTATAGACCACCTGGTTAAGAGGAAAACCTCACTTAGTTAACTAACTCGCTAGTTTTCTAGCCAGTCCCATGTCCGGGTAGAGAGGGAGGTTTGGGAGTGAAGCTGGAAACCACACACTACTAAATCTTTCAAATTCCTCGAGAAGCGTCAACGCACAGAAAACACCTTATAAACACAAACACTTCAAATAAATATTTTATTCTTCGCCTGAATCCGAGAGTGAAATGATACTGGGGGTTAGTGATATACTCCGGGGTAACCAGTCAGCCGATGTGCCTTCTCTCGATGAAGGCAAGAATAAGAATGGGAACGTGTAATGTCAGTCCAATGTACAAGACTGGGAAGGCTGCGCAAGTAGCCAAAGAGATGCGAAGATATGACTTAGAAGTACTGGGTATCTGCGAAAGCAGATGACAGGGATGAGGAATGACAACATTGTCAACGGGAGAGCTCTCAAAGGTACACCAGTTCACCTAACTATGGTCCCTGTCATAATGAACACTAACTGCCGCTCTCTGCCAAGCAAGATAATGTACCTGCAATCCTTGATGTCCACTGAAATTTATCATAATACTGCCATAATCACATTACAAGAAACGTGGTTACACGAACTGTATGATGGCAATCTTATCTCACTAAAGGACTTTATTTTATTTCGACAAGACCGCCAATGCTGTAATAAGAAAAATGGTGGCGGAGTTGCAACTTTTATTCACTCCAAATGGTCTGTTTCAAATAATGCTTGCTTCTCATTCTCAAATGACTTCATTGACTGCATTACTGTCAAATGTCGCCCCAAACATCTCCTCAAATATAAACATATGTTTGTTACAAACATGTACAATTCTCCTAGTTGCTCTCCATCTGATCTATCTAATTCCGCTTATGAATTCACCATGTTTGCTGCTGCCAACTTCGACAACTCTCCATCCGTTATTACTTGGGATTTCAACTCATCAGATTGCTCCTTTCTTGAAGCTCTTGGTCACACAAACATAGTCACATTTCCCACTCGACTTGACAAAACACTCGATCTAGTTTTTAATAATGACGAAGAAGTATATGAAACACGTAGACGTGCACCGATACTAAACTCAGATCACTGCATTGTTCGTGTTTTACCAAAAATATAAAGCAAAACACATATTAAAATCTTCTCACACATCTGTCGACCTACTCAATCTAAGATGCATGTTAAAAGATACCAACTGGTATCTATTCTATGAAAGTACATTAGATGACTCAATCACCAATGTAACGGATTATCTTAAGTTCTGTCTTGACATATGCTGTCCCAAACAAACACTATTCAAACACCTCGACCGCTTCTCGTCTCCTCATCTCAAACAACTTCGCAGGCAAAGAGGAACATTATATAAACTCGAAGATAAGTTTGCACTTGAAAAGTTTATTGCTCACATCAAATCTGAAATCAAAAATCTTAATGCTATGTGTATAACCATACACTTTTATCATGCAAATCTCATATCAGCGTGTGGAAACTTTTCAATGAATTACTGGCAATAGTAAGCGATGTAATGTTTTCCCTCTTATGCTTTGAATGCTCTTAATCAGTCTTTTATACGCCCTCCTTCTAATATAACCACTTCTAACGTTACTAATCATGTAGCTGATAACTTCCAGAACTTAAGCACTCTTGATGCTTTAAAATGTCCTAAAACTCTTAAGCCCTCATGTAGCCTTGGCCCTGATGGTATACCTGCATATGTTGTAAAACAATGCGCTGATGCTTCATGTTCCCCTTTAACTAACATCATAAATGCTTCTTTCTCCGAAAACGTTGTACCTGTTCCATGGAAAGACATTAAAATGGTCCCTGTCTCTAAACCTGGCAATAGAAAGGGTGTAAAGTTCAGACCGATTGCCATCACTTCCCCGTTTCTAAAGCTTTTGGAAAAACTAGTACTTCTTAAACTCGAACCCTCTCTTAAAAGCTTTGAAGACCCCAAAATGATTTGCCTGCAGACAGAGTAGGAGTACCTTAGACGCTGCAGCCGTCTTACACAACAGCATTGTCTCATCATTAGATAAAGGTGCAAGGTGTCCGCTGCACGTTTCTTGACTTCACTTCTGCTTTCGATTCTGTACCTAGATGTCTCTTGCTAAATAAGCTCTCCATGACACAAACTGAGTCCTGGGTCACTAACTGGTTGCATTCCTAGTTTTCAAACAGAATGCAGTACACCATATACAAAAGTAAATCCTCCGTTGGCGTGCTCACTGAAGCTGGTGTCCACCAACGTGCTGTACTCTCCTCACTTCTCTTTTCTTTCTTTCTACATGACCTACCATCTTCGAATGACATAAACCTTGGTTAGTATGCTGACGAAGTGACTGTATCTTTGCCTGTTGAATGTCAAAATGACTGCTGTAAACGAAAAGGCTTTTTATCAGAAATCAGCTAATGCTCCAAGGATAACGGTCTCATCTTAAACAACTCCAAACGCCAAACAGTTACTTCACCTTTAAGCACAAACCTGACCTGAACAAACTGGTTAGCAGTCACGAGGTGTGCAACATTGATGGCACTAAAGTTGAAACCAAGTCAGAAATTAAATGCCTAGGCGTCATTCTATCTGCTGATCTCTCCTGATCGTCTCATATCTTGATGATTTCTAAGGAAATATTCCGTCTCAACCTTCCACATCAAGAAGTTAAGGTATTCTGGTATAACTCAACCCTTACTCCTGCAATTCGTTAACTCCGGCATTCTGCCTATTATTCTCTATTGCCCTACCCCCTCAGTTTTTTCTCGGCTACTGAAGAACGACTGTATTTTATTACGCAGGATGTTAAAGGTTGTCATCAGAGTAAGCAACTTCCCGCTTAACGAGCTTGTTAACATTCTGGTGGACAGGCACATGGACTCATGTGAAAAAATGGGCTAAATCCATTCTATCTAACTTACACCACCCTCTTCATTTACAACTCTCCTCTTGTATCTCATTAGGCAGAACCAGAAGCCTATATAGGAAACTAAATGCTCGCACTAGCACGTACAAAACTCAACTATGTCCTACTTAGCTCGTGTTCTGTGACATAAAAAAAGCATGAGGAGTGATACCTATAACTTTATAAATAGTGAGTAGAACAACTGGATCTCGTCTTTTCTACTCAAATCATTTATAGGTACAACGTTGTCTTTCTCTCTTTTTTTTCTCTTTTTTCTGTTATGTGCTGCTTTGTTTCTTTCTTCCTTACAAATTCTATTCAAAACATTCTTCTCCTTTCTTTCACACTCTGTATATCTCGACCGTTTTGTTACCGCTTACGCTAGTGAATATGCCAGCATCTACTCTTCTAACACCTTCTAACACTCTGTTTAATTTTGTCTTTGCTACTGACATGGTAATATGTTGTTGTCAAAACTAACTGATATAACCTTAAACTATGTAGAAATTTATTCATTGTTAATGTACTAACTGGATTCAACACTGTAGTGAAATGCTGAGAATTCCATTCTGGATCACAAGTACTGTTGTGGAATAAATCTATTTTTTATCTTATCTTAAAACAAGGCGGAACAAGAAAAGAAGGAGGATTTTAAGAGACAACTACAAACAGTAGTGGAAAAAGTGCTACAAGGAGACATAAAAATCCTAATGGACATTATGAATGTAAGCCGAAATGGAGGCAGATAATACACGAAAAGAAGATGTCATGGGGTGAGAGGCTATGGCTGTGTAGACACAGTTTCATTGCCTACTGCTTATTCGAATTCTTCCCAAATCATCTTTACTTCAAAGATGACTATTTAACATATTTGTGAGCCAGGAATTATTTCGCGCAGTTTCAAGTTGAACAACCCTGTCAACTGCTTGAACACACAGAGATATTTGGACTGACATGCTGGTTGCGTCTACTTGGAAAGAGGTTTGGCCGCCTCTTTACGCTCGGCTACATCGATGGCATACAATCTCAATTTCTTCGGACAGAGTGTGATACAGTATTAATTACAATTTATTTCCAACGGGGATGAGATTAACATTATTATGAATATCAGAATAATGAGATACGTCAGCTTCACCGAAAGGGCACCTATGGAATGATACACAGACATCCAAACAAACACATCACTGTAATCCACGAACTGCACAAATGTTTGGAAGTGACGATAAGTGAGCTTGGCACTGCTGATTAGAAACAACACAAAGAGTTACCGTCCAGCAGGCACGTGACTCCAATCCACAGTAACTGAGATAATGCACAGTTAGACTATCATGGATGCCTTCAAGCTTCCCTGTGTTGAAACATGTGTGCAAAGTAGTTATTTGTTTAGCTGTAACATGCTTCCGTGTCTGCCCTGCATCCGGGTATGAGCAGTACCGTCATTCATCAGTGAAACACAATGCCTAAATTAAATTTCGCTACACTATACAACTCTGCATTGCACCAAAATCATTCGTCATTCTGTTTTGCAATCTCATGTGGTTTGTGGATTTATGAAGGTAGTAATAGCATAAAACATGCATTTTCGAAGTTCCAATGGAGAAATACTCTGAGAATGATACTATATGTCCACCAACGAAACGGCGCTGTAAGATGTTTGTCCACGTTTAGTGAAATCACATCAAATTGCTCCACCGATACTCCGTCGACAGTGATAAATATCAAAATTTGTTTGTATGCTGACACACGCAAGTATAGAATTCTACTTTTATCGACTACACTTTAAAGCACACATCAGTATTCACAGGTGAATGTAGCATAGAACACCCTTCACTGACGGTTGCTGTCTATTCTCCATCAATCAAATGGACTAGCGTACTTATGATTTGTGACTATTTTGCAATTTTGCCTGTTTCAGACACACAGGTGGTCAGTCTCCGATATACCTGCACAAGGCCATCATTCTTATCACTACGAATTCTCAGTAATAATTCGGTTGACTAATATTTGAAATCACCTACCTGATTTACATTCAAATATTTGTGAACTGATGGTAGTTGACTCGGCCTACACGATCATCAACATTGGCCGTGAACTAATACGTCTTTGTCAGTTGTGTATTTATTAGATGTGGGTGCTGGATGAACGAGGAAGTACATCCCTTCGTGTTGTGTATCAGTAGACGAAATTTCTCTAGCTTCAGTACTTGCACACAATCGATTCCGACAAGTTTAACTACTGTTTGAAAGCGTTTATCGTCAATCCTGATGACTGTAGAAAGTGCAGAGATATTCAGGTATACTTGTAATCGACTATCGCGATGAATTATCAACCAATAGAGTACGACATCCTCACGCATTACCACCTCACAGAATGCTTTTTGCGTTGGTCAAAATGATCAGTCACGAATTCCGTCATCATGCACCACATCTCACACAAATGCGATGGTGCGATTTGAGCAGGATGATATGATATTTACTTATAAGATTGCATATCACGATATGGATAAGATTTAGTTGAAATAATCACAAATATCGCTTCCGAAATTTCGACCAATCAGTATCGATTCGGCTCGGTTACTTAGGTAGACAAAGTATCATTGTGTTCAGTTTATTCAAAGACTTCCCAAATCCCCTTCATTCCAAACATGATTACGTACAATATTTGTGAGACAGGGATTATTTCGCGCAGTGTCCAGTCCAACAATTGTTCGAATCATGTCAATTACTTAAATAAACCGAGACACTAGGACTCATGATGGTTGCATCTTATTGAGAACGCTTGCCGTTTGAACACAAAGAGGCTATAACATCTCAGTATCTTCGGGCAACGTAATTCTTAAAAACGCATTAAAAATTGAATGTACTATAAGGCGAGTAGCATTCGACATTGTAGAATAAAGACACAGATAATTTCAGGAGTGTCTGTGTCCCGAAGAAACCTGAAAACACCAACCATCAATTCATTTTATAATCGACTTATTAACGCAGCATGACTGACATACATTTGAGATCTTGTGTTGATTTTGAAGAGCGGAATATGTCAAGGTAAAGAAACAATGTCAAATCACGCCTGCCACTGAGACGCTACATCGAGAGTCGAGGACAAAACAACTGGTGTGTCATCTCAGTCGAAATTCACAACCACTAATTTTCAACCAGCGAACAGTGAGGAGACATCGTCATGCAGAAGATTGTGTGTGTATCGAAGGAAATGTTTATTAATATATATCACAGTGTACAAAGAAATCAGAATCAGTATTTAAATCGACTGCACTGCATTTAATAGAAATACGACTGATGCGATTCTCGGCTTCGCTGACTACTTCTTCAATCGAAGCATAAGCACTTGACCTAGTAGTGAATGAAATAAACAGAGGAGATTGAGAGAAGTTCAAACGCAACACATTCATTGCGTAAATAGTTAGTCAGTTAAATAGTTCGTCAGTTAGTCAGTTGAGCTTGAAACACTCACGTTTGTCATTTGGGACAGTGTCGTGTAACACAGCAGCAAACACTGAGATCAATTGGATAAGGAAGATGACGACATTGAAAGCCAACCTAGATCGCAAACACTTCGAATGCATTCTCACTTCTCTGGATACTGATTATCACACCGTGATAAACCCCCGTCATCATTCCACAGTATTTATATAACATAGCTACCACGCATTCATGCTGACGTATAATGTGACAGAGGAGCATATATCACGTGTTTGTTTGCGTGTATTGAGAGAAGTGGAAACTAGTAAATTAGTGACAGCGACTAGCACAGTCTATCTAAGTTTCAACTCCACAAGTTAGTAACACTTCAAACAGCACTTGAAACCGTCTTCTCGAATCGTGATATAAAGTGAAGCCTGAGAAACCAAGGGGACAAAGGGAGAGAGATACAATGAAATACGTATGCCATCTGTATTCAATAATTTACGTGCAAATTGTTTGTTTGTTTTCTGTGTCTATAGTTGTGTTGTGCACTGTGAGAACTAAGGACAACCCCCAAACCCTTCACCTGACTAGAAAAACGTGAACATATCACAATCTCACATTCTTACCCTCAGTATCTCTCTCTTTTTACTTACCTTATCTCATGATTCGTGGAAACCAGTTGACCTGAGAAGTACTTTTATGAATTTGTTAATCAATAGAGAGAATACGTATAGTATCTTGCTGCATTGATCAGTGAATGATGCTCACACACAATATGCTGATTATGTGCAAGTTACAAACTTTTATTTAACCAACATACACAGAATCAATAGACGAGTATTCACGTTTCGCCTCAACACTATTAACTGTGTGCATAACACAGGATGAATATGTCGTGCTGAGTAGCAGGTAGGAAACAATTGCTGGTGAAATGACAAGTACAGTTGGGAGAGTGAGTAAATGTTTCACAATTCGATGATGCTGAATTAGCCACATTGTATGTATGTTGTTATCAACAGGAAGTCTAGTTGTCTCATCAAATATCTGTCTGGTGAATCCATCATTCGTATCACAACACATAGATTATCGCCGATGTCGTCACGGGTCAACCTATTATTATTAGCCTATATGAAGAAAGTCAGCTGGTTTATTTTCTGTTCCTGACTCCCGTAGAAGAGGCAATGTTGGATGAGCGTTAGACTTTAGTGAAGAGAAGCGATGTGTTCGCAGAGAATCTTCAATGCACAGGAAACACATAAAAGGCAAACATGCTGGAGTGATCAAGCTGACGTGGAATGTTAGCATCATGCACGAACCTGTGAAAATTTCATTAGTCTGCTAGGAATTTGAGGTGTGTCATCCAATTGGTAGGAATCTCACAGAGAAGATCAAATGGATGTGTACTGTTGTCATTGTTAACATGCGAGATTTTCGCTTCAGAGCAGCATTGTATTTTAAACAGTATCACAATCGGTCCACAGAAATTTAGATGTTATGACGTGAATGTAGTCGAGCGGAAAGAGGCGGCGAGAATTCATCCCAGTTAATTGCTACCAGTATGAGAAACTGTTTAAGTGCTTGATGTGATAAGAACAATTGTTCAGTTTGAAACTGCGCAAAAGAATCACTTTTTCACAAATATGTTAAGTAATCATGTATGAAGTGAGGAGAATTTGAGGAGACTTCGAATAGGCGGGAAACAATGAAAGTTTGCCTATATGCGTGAGCGTGTATAATCGAGATGTTTCGGCAGCGATAGTCGGGATTATTGCAACCAGATAATTATCCCTCTCGTGAAAATTAATTTCATGGAAGTACATCGCATCGTCCGACATGAATTCCATCGTCCTATTTGTGTGATATGCGTTCTATGACGACTGAATGATGTTACTGATACATTCGAACAACGCGAAAAGCATTCGGTGATATAGTAATGCGAGAGAGTTTCACATTCCATCGCGATAGACGATTACAAGTATACATGAATAGTTAAGCGCTTTCCTCGGTCATCAGGATTGAATGAAGTGATCGAAATAATTTCTTCGCAGTTGTAGGTCTATTCGAGGGGACTGACTGACTTGTATCAATCTGTGTTGCGTAAGAACCAAGAATTTACTGTTCATACGAGATAAGTTAATATCTGTGTCAGGATATAAGATCTCTGCACCATTTATTAGCCTGGCGATTGAGATGAAAAGATTTGGCGATAGATAACGGATTGGGAGTGGTCTCACCAAGGTGTCAACGGGCGAGTTGATTATCTACTCCGGTCAGCCAGGAGTTAACCACATGCACACCGAGGGCGTGGCTCTCATGACATTACCAACAGCAATGAAGGTTCTCATTGAATGAAAAGCGGTCTCGTCCAGGATAACGACTACCAGATTCAACTTCAAAAGGAGGAAATTGTCACCTATGAAATGCTATACTCCTTTAACTACGCAAACCTCGGAAAGATAGACGCGTTCTACAGACAACTACAGACAACAATATACAACACTCCTGTTGGTGACTTAAAAATTCTAATGGCAGACACGAACGCCAAACTGAGACTAGACCGCATAGGAAGAGAGCTCATCATGGGTAAGGAAGCTCTCAGACAGATGAATAAAAATGGAGAACTCTTCGCTGACTTCTGTGCATTCAATGAACTAGTGACTGATTGCAGCATATACAAACACAAGTATTTCCACAAGGCTTCGTGAGTGACACTAGATAGGTGAATCATAAACCAAATTGACTTCATCTCAGTGCTGATCAAGGAAGTGAAGACAAAGCTAACTGGACAAAAACGTTAGAGGAGGAGCAGATGTTACCTCAGAACACCCTCTCATACAGGCAACACTCCAAATCAAACTAAGAGCTTACAGGGAAACAGGAGCTGCAGATAGACCACAAGCCAAGTTCAACACTCAACAACTGAAGGACGAGGATACAAAGGACATCTTCATTGCAAGCATAAGGGACAAAGCCGACACACAAATCAACATTGGCGAACAGGTCAGCGTCGAAAAGCACTAGGACAACGTGGAAACAGTGTGGAGTCAAACCTGCATGGAAGTTCTAGGCAGAAAGAGGACACAGGACAAACAGTGGCCCACTACGGACACTTGCAGACTAATAGAAGAGAGAAGGATGCTGAAAGAAAAAATTATCCAGTGCACTGGCGAGCAACAAAAACAGGAGATGAATGCAAGCTACAACACGCTGAACAAAAGAGTAAAGAAGAGTGCCAGGGAAGACAACAGAAAATATTATGAAGCCATGGCAAGTAAAGCAGAACAAGCTGCAGGCAAAGGAGACCTTGCAACACTCTACTAAACAACTAGGTTCCTATCAGTGAACAGTTCAACACAAATTAGTCCGGTGAAGGATGTCAGTGACAAGCCAATCACCAAAGATTTGGACCAGAGGAACACTGGGCTAATCACTTCAAAATACATACTTCTTTTGTACACATTCGTCTGGCCTAAAGTCATCAACTGCCAAGGCCTCAGCTTTCTCAAGAATTCTGTACGAAGAAAACGCGGTAGTTATCATGGATCCAATATATGATCTTCAGATCACGGTCAGGGTTGACAGAGTGACAGAATTCGATCAGGTGTTCCAGAATAGAGGTTTATTCTGGAAGTATGTAAAATCACTACTCTGCCTTTGCCGTAGAGGGATAGACATTTACTTATTCTTTGTACTTTTATTACTACGATTATTATTATTATCAATATTATTAAAATTAATATTATCATGCTCACTCTGAACCTATTTCTCTTGACCCACTTGTCATTTTAAGTCAAAAATTAATCATTTACATATTTCTTACTTTTAAAATATTGAATTCTATCTAATCAAATTTCACTCCATGTTATGTAACATCTTATGTTCGACATTCTCCTTCTTGCTCGTAGATGCCGATGAGATTTTACTCTTATGATTTGAATGGCATTCGTTAACAGGTGACTGAATAGGGAAACTGCGAGAGGTATGGGTGAAGGACAATAGAGATTGATGAAGTGACAGTGTGAAGACTTCTAAGATCTGTCTCATAAACATCTTTTGGAAATATTAAATGAAAGCAAATCGAAACCATGGATTCCAGAAAGTGTGAGTGGTCATTGCAACAAGGAAATCGGTGACCGAATCAATATCTGGTGAAGGAGTTAGAATTGCTCTTAGTAGAGTAGTTGAAACCACCGATCCTCGTGTTCTATCGTGGAAGTTGGCGTTTTCGAGAAATCCACGTGATGATCATCATCAACTGAGATGTTGTGAAGGACAGTCAGCCTTACTGGATTAGAAAGACGCTGTATTCCGGTTTGAAGAACGTGAGAGCTGTTCCTTTCCCGTGTCGTGCAATTCTACAGGAGAAGAAAGACTCTATCAGGCAACGTTGAGCATTCAAAATTAGAATAGCTGATTACCGAAATATCAAGAATACTTCTGTTCACAAGCTTTGTAGCATATACATGTGAACACCTCACCTCATACTAGTTTACTATACTTTCCTCACAGATATAACAGCATTCATCGTTATGCGTCGTCGTCCTGGTGGAAATCTCACTTCCATTCACACAAACACTGTGAAGACGGAAATATATACTGCATATCTCAGAGATAATCCATCCAATCCTATTCACCTGAAGTTAGTTTGTAATCCCAACGAATAGAATACATTTTGAAGCTCACGCATCGGTGATTGTAACAAACTCCAGTCACACAGATCAGTCATAAAATTGTAGCGGTAAATAATTCCCCAAAATTATTGACCACAGCAATCACTCATTGGATGCTGACCACCACTGTTTAAGTCGACTTGTTTAGCTGAAGGCTTCCGGTCAAGCATCCCCGCCATTTGGTAACCCGTCGTGTAACGTGCACGATCACTAGCTAGCTAAGCGTTCGTCTATCGGCTGGTTTTGGTTCCTAAATACATTTCTTCGTTTGGACGACCAATTATTGGCTTTTGCTTTGTCTTTGGTACGCGAGAATAAATTAATTAGAAGTTGTTGAACGAGATATCACGTCAAACCTTTAATATCCGTCAACCTCTAAACTGGTGAGCCCAACCGCGAACTTCATCTTCGAAAAATCCGCAGATAACCCCGGTGAGTTCGTTCCATTTTGTATTTGTTCTTGTACCATATATTATTCGATATAATTTTCGTCATGAGTGATCTTAGTCCCAAGGTCATCCGTATCCGCTCAACTCCTAAAACCATTCAGCTCGTACCATACTGGCCAGATAATGCTGAAACGTGGTTTCTGCTAGCTGAAGCAGATTTTTGTGAGCATGGGATAACTGATCAACGTTCACAGTTACTTGCAGTTATTCACGCCCTACCGCGGGAATTCAGCAAGTACGTAACATCACAGATGTTGAGTCCCGAGGTAAGTAACTCGTACGAGTTGCTGAAAGCATCCCTCCTCAGGAGAAACGCTCTCACGGACAGACAACGTCTAGATGAATTATTTCGCAACATCGAGTTAGGAGATCAGTCAGCCGTGAGCATGCTGACAAGAATGAAACAAGTCGTCGGCCAATGTCAGTTCGACGAAGGACTGTTTAGAGAACTCTTCTTAACCAAGTTGCCACAATCTGTACAGACCGTACTTGTGACACTTGAGGGTACTGTAATAGAGAACTTAGCTATTACTGCAGATAAGATCCTAGAAATAACTAAACGGTCTGTTCCCGAAATATGCTCAATGACTAAGCAGACTTCGAGTGAGGATCCTGCAATGACAGAGTTATGCAACTCCCTTCAGCAGATGTTTAGGTCAAACACGCATTCTAAATCCTCCAACCGTCGTCCTAAATCTCCTCAACGCAGGAACTCGCGTGGTCGATCTAAGTCCAAACCACGTTCACTGAAAAACCCTGACTGGTGCTGGTACCACAACACCTATGGCCAAGAAGCGAAGTGTTGCCGTAAGCCTTGTAACTTCGGAAATGTCTCAAAGTCTGCGGGAAACTATCCCGCCGGCACGCGTTAGCGGCAACCGTCGCCGGTGGCACTAGCCGCCTACTTTACATCCATGATGTGATAAGCCAGACTCGATACTTAGTCGACACAGGCGCCGAAGTCAGCGTCCTTCCTGCTACAGCAGCAGATCGACAGAAGGAACCTACCTTCAACTTACAGGCTGCAAATGGAAAACCAATCGCAACCTTTGGTAGGAAATACGTCTATCTGAACGTAGGTTTACGCAAACCTATTCGGTGGATTTTCCTTCTCGCTGACGTTACAATGCCCATCATTGGCACGGACCTACTTAATCATCATGATTTACTCGTAGACGTCCGCCGAAAACGACTGATTGACAATACTACTAGTCTGTCTATCAAAGGCATCAGCTACATAGGCCCTAGTTTGTCACCCGTTAAGATAAAGGCAATTCTTGATCCAACTTTTCAACCTATCGTTGACAAGTATCCGGAACTTAACTGCCCGTCGAACGACCTACCGTGCATAACCAGCAATGTTATGCACCACATCATTACCACAGGACAACCTGTGACATCTAAAGCACGACGATTAGCTCCTGACAAACTGAGAATCGCCAGGAATGAATTTGACCATATGCTTAGCCTTGGCATCATTCGACCTTCGAATAGCCCATGGGCATCCCCACTTCATATGGTTCCGAAAAAGGATAGCAACGATTGGCGACCCACCGGTGATTACCGGCGAGTGAATGCCAAAACAACCCCTGATTGCTACCCGTTGCCTCATATACACGACTTGACGGCAACCTTATCCGGCGCGACTATATTCTCCAAAATCGACTTGGTTAAAGCGTATAACCAAATCCCGATGGCAACAGAAGATATCCCGAAAACGGCTATCATTACGCCTTTCGGACTTTTTGAATTTCTACGTATGCCATTCGGTCTTCGGAATGCAGCCCAAACATTCCAACGCTTCATTGACGAAGTATTTCGCGGTCTCGACTTTGTATACGCATACTTAGACGACTGCCTCATTGCCAGTCCAGACAAGGAAACTCACCTTAGGCACTTGGACTTGGCATTTGACAGGTTACGCCAACATGGTGTTACCATTAATATTCAAAAATGTCAAATCGGTGTTGACTCACTCGACTTTCTGGGTCACACTATTGACTGCAAGGGCATTCGCCCACTGGCTACTAAGGTCGAGGCTATACTGAACTTTCCAGAGCCACAGACGGTGAAAAGTCTCCGCACTTTTAACGGCTTAGTAAGTTATTATCGACGCTTTATTCCCAACTGTGCCTCTTTGATTCAGCCATTGACAGACCTCCTTCGAGGGAATAACAAGTCCATAGAACTTGACGCGTCTGCTCGAAATGCTTTTACCCAGATTAAAAAAGCTATTGCGAATGCCACACTTCTGATGTATCAGGATCCAACGGCACCGTTAAGTATCTCGGTTGATGCATCAAACACTGCAATCGGCGCAGTTCTACAACAGCTAGTTGACAATGAGTGGCAACCACTTGCCTTTTTCTTCCGGCGCCTTCAATTAGCTGAAACGAAGTACAGCACATTCGGCAGAGAACTTCTGGCTATGTACTGTGCTATACGACATTTTAGACATTCGGTAGAGGGTCGTGAATTTATAATTTTTACGGATCACAAACCTCTGACGTACTCTCTGAACTCACCTTCAGATAAGTATTCACCCAGGGAATCACGACAACTGGATTACGTCTCACAGTTTACATCAGATATTCGCCATGTATCCGGAGTAAACAACACTGTGGCAGATGCCTTGTCGCGCGTTTGTTCCCTCACCCAAATCGACGGCATAGACCTAGTAAAACTGGCTCGTCTTCAAAAAGAAGATGCCGAACTTCAACATGAGTTGTCGAAAACAACTCTACAATTAGCTGAGAAACCCTTAGGTATGGGAAGAGATACTATTCTATGTGACATTTCCACGAGTACTCCTCGCCCCATCGTGCCTAAAAGTTATCGCCGTAACGTCTTCAATACGTTGCATGGCTTATCTCACCCAGGTATTCGAACTACTGTCAAGCTCGTAACTAGTCGGTTTTGTTGGCCTGGCATTAATAAAGAAGTAAGGGAATGGGCACAAACGTGCTTAGCTTGTCAAAAGTGCAAGGTGATAAGACACACCAAAAGCCCACTTGGCACCTTTCTTCTCCCTGACGCTCGTTTCGAACACGTCCATATAGATTTGGTTGGTCCCCTTCCTGAATCACATGGATATACTTATATTTTAACTTGCATAGATCGCTTCACACGATGGCCGGAAGCAGTACCCATCAAGGATGTATCTGCTGAAACAGTCGCACGCGTCTTCGTAGAAAGATGGATTGCTAACTTTGGATGCCCATCTTCCATAACAACTGATCGCGGGCGGCAATTCGAAAGTGGCTTATTCTTTGCCCTGACTAAAATATTAGGTTGCATGCGATTTCGAACAACAGCCTACCATCCTCAAGCTAATGGTATGGTAGAACGTCTACACAGACAGCTGAAAGCTGGTCTGTCAGCTGCAAACACCACCCATTGGACTGAATCCCTCCGTTAGTTCTCCTAGGGATACGAAACGCCTTGAAAACCGATGCTGGTTGTACTAGCGCCGAGCTAGTATATGGCACGACACTGCGACTGCCTGGTGAATTTGTTTCTCCCTCGAGCTTCCCACCAGTGGTAGATCACGCTTCATACGTCAGCAGGCTTACAAACGCAATGCGTTCAGTTAAACCTGCTCCCCTTCGTCCACAGTCCATTGATGTTTTCGTTCATCCGTGTTTGAAAACTTCTTCACATGTATTTGTTCGTCGCGACTCTGTGCGCAGACCCCTGGAACCCCCATATGACGGACCTTATAAGGTAATTAAACGTTCTGATAAATTCTTTGTCTTGGACAAAAACGGCCGCGAGGACACCGTCAGCATTGACCGTCTGAAACCGGCTTACTTGGAGGGTAATCCTATTAGCATAGAGCTGAACGTACCCCAAAATCCACAAGTAACAGAAGATCGTGTAGACATCGATGAAGTCGCTAGCACAGCGACAGCTACCGAACCTTCTATCGAGCCTCCCAAGAAAACCCGTTCTGGACGCACCGTAAGGTTCCCAGAATATCTGCACACTTATTTGACTTAACGAATTCGTGTGATTCACGCAACTCACTCGTTCGTGGTACTAACTATTTTTTTTGACGTATAAATTTTTTTATATACAGTACCACCGAACACAAAAAATTTTTTCGCAACAGTTCATGTAACATACACAAAAAAATTAATTAGATGTTTTTTTTTTCGATGTTCTGAACTTAGCATTATTTTACTGTATAGTAAATGCACACAATTTTTTTTAACCAAAAAGCTCATTTCGTACATTTTCCTCGACATGGTTCTTAGCGTTCTTGTTTTCTTTTCCAGGTGCGACGGGCACTGGACGGGAAACAAACGAAGCACGGAATCCAACGAACAACACCAGGAAGCTATGTACAAACACCCCATTAGCATAGGCAGACAAACCAGTAGGCATAAGACCAAGCCGCTCGGAAGATTTTTTTCACCCGAAAGGGAACCATCGAGTTTTTTTACTTCCGGCTGGTTCTGTCTTAGGGTCCTCACGACCCCACTAGGGGGGAGTGAGCTGTAGCGGTAAATAATTCCCCAAAATTATTGACCACAGCAATCACTCATTGGATGCTGACCACCACTGTTTAAGTCGACTTGTTTAGCTGAAGGCTTCCGGTCAAGCATCCCCGCCATTCACTTAATGACGTGCTCACCATCCTTATACTTGGTACCTTCTTTGTCAGCCATTTCACATCTTCTGCTACTCCACCACTGCTGTTCATATGGATCAAATCACACTGCTGAGTTTCCTGATCATTAGTCTCAGCATCGAGTGGATCGCATACTCTGATGTGAATAATTGGGCTTCAGGTAGTAAACCATTCTGGATTATCGTCACCTCCTCACTTATTTCTCTACATTAACTACCACTGGTTCCCAATTCCGCGTCAAATCATCCGAAGCATGTTACCATGAGATGAACAGCTAACCAGTCGCAAATTATTCGGGTTGCACACGACAGTCTGTATAATTTCATTGCATTATCTGATACTCAACACGTTATCAGCAGCTGAAGATTTGTAACGGTGTCATTCATGATTCGACCATCTCTCTCGACATTAAGGTAGTATTTTGAAAGTAAAGGCCTTGCTTTTTCTGAGTGAAAATATTAGAAGAGGATTTGGTGGCAGGAATGCAACCAGCCTCATGAGATTGCGAGAGAACCATTGAAGAAT
The DNA here is from genome assembly GCA_944472135.2 of Trichobilharzia regenti. Taxonomy (NCBI): domain Eukaryota; kingdom Metazoa; phylum Platyhelminthes; class Trematoda; order Strigeidida; family Schistosomatidae; genus Trichobilharzia; species Trichobilharzia regenti. The sequence goes on along the minus strand of OX235264.1, from coordinate 123,973,995 downwards.
ATCTACTAACGCAATGAGCCGAAATGCCTCATTAAATTGAAATCAAACAGGAACGCTGATCAACGTGCCTGTCTGTTTCACTCGTCAACCTCTTGATTATCCGACATTGAAAAAAGTGAAGACACTGCCATGTACGTCTGTAGGAATATGCTTCATTTGAATTTTGCATCACAAACTGTGATACGCTAAGTGACGGAATTCACCACGTCAGCGTACTCTTCCTTTCAACTTCATCGAGAAGGTGGTTTGTGGTTTCAGTCATGTCAATGTTCAGCTGTTCTCGTCACTCGTAGAAACGATACTGACGTTTGCATTATCTTCAATTGCATTTCGACAGCGTAGACTACGATGTAATTTTGAACTATTTCAACAATTCGGAGCTCTGCCGATTAGCGAAGACTAACCATTAGCCCGATCACATTGTCCAATTCAGAGTGATTTATGATATAAAACTCTGTGAAGTTTGTGTAATCATGACATACATAATTCTCTCAGGGATGATCGTCACGTGTTGTGTACTTAGTTCGGAGAAAGACCTCAGGGGGAATGAAGACATGCATGAATTCAGGAAACATAAAAACCCTAGTCGATTTAGACTCCGTGGACGATTTACGTGTCACACAAACTCGAATAACTACAGGTGAGTTGGCCAAAAAGCTTGGAAGTAGTGAGGACAACAACTCAATTGAACACAGAGAAGACAGAGGTGATGCAACTATCTAACTGTCAAAAACAGCAACATGCAGCAATCAACTGACACGGGATAAATGTGATGGCGGTCATTGTTTATTTTCTTGATTGTGATGAACTGGTTCATGTCGAAGACTGTACGGACAGAAGACGCAGAAGTAGTTTGGACCACAAGAAGACTCCTGAGTATGTGGAACTTGTGGTGGATTCAGGACTAACACCCTGTTTATTCTTATATATAGTGTTGAAAAACCACAAGTTGGCGGAAGGGACGAGCAGAATCAGATTCACGTGAAGTGAATACTGAAAATTAAATACCTAGGCGTCACTCTATCTTCTGATCTTTGCTCTTCGTCTCATATATTGACGATTTCTAAGAAAATATTCCGTCTTACCTGCTACATCAAGAAGTTAAGACATTCTGGTGAAACCCAACCCTTACTCCTACAATTTGTTAACTCCCGTATTCTGCCAATTATTCTCTATTTTTTCCCTTAGTATTTCCTGGGCTATTGAAGAAAGACTATACCTTATTACGTAGGATGTTAAAGGCTGTCATCAGGGTAAGCAGTTTGCCACATAGCCAGGTTGTTAATATTCTGGTGACAGGCACATGGACTCATGTGAAAAATGGGCGAAATCCATTTTATCTGGCTCATAACACCCTCTACATTCACAACTCTCCCCTTGTTTCTCTTCAGGGAAAACAAGAAGCCTATATAGGAAACTATATGCCCGCACAAGTAAGTACAAAAACTCATCCAAACCCTACCTAGCTCGTGTTCTGTGCGATAAAGAAAGCATTAGGCGTGAAACACTTAACTATTATATAGTCAGTAAAACAAATGGATCTCGTCTTTCCAACTCACATCATTTACAGGTACAACGTTTTCTCTCTACCTTTTTTCTTTCTTTCTGGATTTATATTCGTTATGCGCCGTTTTGTTTCTCCCTTCCTTACAAACTCTACTTAAAACATTCTTGTTCGTTCTTTCACACTCTGTATATCTCGACCATTTTGTTGTCGCTTACGCCAGTAAATATGCTAGTAGTATCTACTTTTACGACACCTTCAAACACTGTTTGAATTTTGGCTTTGCTACCGACATGCTAATATGTTGTTGTCAAAACTGACTGAGATAACTATAATCTATGAAGAACTTTATTTATTGTTAATGTACTAACTGGATGCAATACTGTGGTAAAATGCAGAGCATTCCATTCTGTATAACAAGTATTGATTTGACAACAGTACACATTCATTCGATCTTCTCTGTCAGATTCTTGCACATAATCAGCATAATGTGCATGAGCTTCATTCACTGATCAATGCAGCAAAAGACATAACATATTCTCTCTATAGATTAGCACTTTTACAAAAGTACTTCTCAGGTGAACTGGTTTTCACAAATCATGAGATAAGGTAAATAAGGAGAGAGATAGTGAGGGTGAGAATCGGAGATTGTCATGTGTTCACGTTTTTCTAGTCAGGTGAAGGGTTTGTGGTTTGTCTTTGGTTCTCACAGTGCACAACACAACTAAAGACACAGAGAACAAACGGTACAAACTGAACGTAAACGATTGAACACAGACGACATACGTATTGCATTGTATCTCTCTCCCTTTGTCCCCTTGGTTTCTCAGGCTTTACTTTATATCATGATTCGAGAGAACCGGTTCAAGTGCTCTTTAAACTGTTACTAATTTGTGGAGTTGAAACTTAGAAAGACTGTGCTAATCGCTTTCACTAATTTACTAGTTTCCACTTCTCTCAATACACGCAAACAAACACGTGATATATGCTCCTCTGTCACATGATACGTTAGCATGGAAGCTTGGTAGCAGAGTGGTATAAATACTGTAGAATGAGCACGGTGGTTTATGACAGTGTGATAATCAGTATCCAGAGGAGTGAGAATGCAGTCGAAGTGTGTACCATCTAGATTGGCCATCGGTGTCGTTCTCTTCCTTATCCAATTGATCTCCGTGTTTGCTGCTATTATACACCACACTGTCCCAAATCACAAACGTGAGTGATTCGAGCTCAACTAACTAACTAATTCTTTAACTGACTAACTAGTTATGTAATGAATGTGTTGTGTATGAACTTCTCTCAATATCCTCTGTTTATTTCATTCACTACTAGGTCAAGTGCCTATGCTTCGATTGGGGAAGTAGTCAGCGAAGCCGAGAATCGCATCAGTCGTATTTCTATTTAATGCAGTGCAGTCAATTTAACTACTGATTCTGATTTCTTTGTACACTGTGATATATATGAATAAACATTTCCTTCGATACACAATCTTCTGCGTGACGATGTCTCCCCACTGTTCGCTGGTTGAAAATTAGTGGTTGTGAATTTCGACTGAGATGACGCTTCGATGAGGTCAAGGTGTTTCATATTGACAGTTACTGATGTTTGAGTTCAAGTGACTGGATAGCGCACTTGTTGTTTCCTCCACACTGTAGTGCGATACGTGCAAAAAACTGATTTGTTTGATGGAATTTTACTGTATCATTAAGATGACATAAGATAAGATAATAGGTTTATTCCAAATCAATACTTGTTATACAGAATGGAATGCTCTGCATTTTACCACAGTATTGCATCCAGTTAGTACATTAACAATAAATAAAGTTCTACATAGATTAAAGTTATCTCAGTCAGTTTTGACAACAACATATTAGCATGTCGGTAGCAAATCCGAAATTAAAACAGTGTTTGAAGGTGTTAGAAAAGTGGATACTACTAGCATATTTACTAGCGTAAGCGACAGCAAAATGGTCGAGATATACAGAGTGTGAAAGAACGAACAAGAATGTTTTAAGTAGAGTTTGTAAGGAAGGGAGAAACAAAACGGCGCATAACGAATATAAATCCAGAAAGAAAGAAAAAAGGTAGAGAGAAAACGTTGTACCTGTAAATGATGTGAGTTGGAAAGATGAAATCCATTTGTTGTACTGACTATTTAATAAGTTAAATGTTTCACGCCTAATGCTTTCTTTATCGCACAGAACACAAGCTAGGCAGGGTTTGGATGAGTTTTTGTACTTACTTGTGCGGGCATATAGTTTCCTATATAGGCTTCTGGTTTTCCCTGAAGAGATACATGGGGAAGGTTTTGAAAGGAGAGGGTGTTATGAGCCAGATAAAATGGATTTCGCCCATTTTTCACATGAGTCCATGTGCCTGTTCACCAGAATATTAACAACCTGGCTAAGTGGCAAAGATGATTTTTCACTGAATCCAGTAAATATCACTGGTCTGATATGTCATATCAAGTGAATCTAATCTTCATCGGAATAGCATTGTAATTTAAATGGTATCACAATCAGTCCAAAGAAATTGAAATGTTATGGCGTGGATGTAGTCAAGCAGAAAGACGTGGCGATACTTCATGCCAGTTTAATAGAACCAGTATATCAGTCCTAATATAATTGAAGTTGTTCAAGTACTTGACGTGATAAGAACAATTGTTCAGTTTGAAACTGCGCAAAATAATCACTTTTTCACAAATATGTTAAGTAATCATGTATGAATTGAGGACAATTTGAGGAGATTTCGAATAAGCGGGGATGCAATAAAAGTTTGCCTATGTGCGTAAGCGTGTATAATCGAGATGTTTCGGAAGCGATAGTCGGGATTATTGCAACCAGATAATTATCCCTCTCATGAAAATCAATCTCATGGAAGTACATCGCATCCTCCGACATGAATTCCATCGTCCTATTTGTGTGATATGCGTTCTATGACGACTGAATGATGTTACTGATACATTCGAACAACGCGAAAAGCATTCGGTGATATAGTAATGCGAGAGAGTTTCACATTCCATCGCGATAGACGATTACAAGTATACATGAATAGTTAAGCGCTTTCCTCGGTCATCAGGATTGAATGAAGTGATCGAAATAATTTCTTCGCAGTTGTAGGTCTATTCGAGGGGACTGACTGACTTGTATCAATCTGTGTTGCGTAAGAACCAAGAATTTACTGTTCATACGAGATAAGTTAATATCTGTGTCGGGATATAAGATGTCTGCACCATTTATTAGCATGGCGATTGAGATGAAAAGATTTGGCGATAGATAACGGATTGGGAGTGGTCTCATCAAGGTGTCAACGGGCGAGTTGATTATCTACTCCGGTCAGCCAGGAGTTAACCACATGCACACCGAGGGCGTGGCTCTCATGACATTACCAACAGCAATGAAGGTTCTCATTGAATGAAAAGCGGTCTCGTCCAGGATAACGACTACCAGATTCAACTTCAAAAGGAGGAAATTGTCACCTATGAAGTGCTATACTCCTTCAACAACGCAAACCCCGAAAAGAAAGTCGCGTTCTACAGACAACTACAGACAACAATATACAACACTCCTGTTGGTGAATTAAATTTCTAATGGCAGACATGAACGCCAAACTGAGGCTATACCGCATAGGAAGAGAGCTCATCATGGGTAAAGAAGCTCTCAGAGAGACGAATAAAAATGGAGAACTCTTCGCTGACTTCTGTATATTCAATGAGCTAGTGGCTGGTTGCAGCATATACAAACACAAGTATTTCCACAAGGCTACGTGAGTGAAACTAGACAGGTGAACCATAAACCAAATTGACTTCATCTCAGTGCTGATCAAAGAAGTGAAGACACAGCTTACTGGACAAAAACGTTAGAGGAGGAGCAGATGTTACCTCAGAACACCCTCTCATACGGGCAACACTCCAAATCAAACTAAGAGCTTACAGGGAAACAGGAGCTGCAGATAGACCACAAGCCAAGTTCAACACTCAACAACTGAAGGACGAGGATACAAAGGACATCTTCATTGCAAGCATAAGGGACAAAGCCGACACACAAATCAACATTGGCGAACAGGTCAGCGTCGAAAAGCACTAGGACAACGTGGAAACAGTGTGGAGTCAAACCTGCATGGAAGTTCTAGGCAGAAAGAGGACACAGGACAAACAGTGGCCCACTACGGACACTTGCAGACTAATAGAAGAGAGAAGGATGCTGAAAGAAAAAATTATCCAGTGCACTGGCGAGCAACAAAAACAGGAGATGAATGCAAGCTACAACACGCTGAACAAAAGAGTAAAGAAGAGTGCCAGGGAAGACAACAGAAAATATTATGAAGCCATGGCAAGTAAAGCAGAACAAGCTGCAGGCAAAGGAGACCTTGCAACACTCTACTAAACAACTAGGTTCCTATCAGTGAACAGTTCAACACAAATTAGTCCGGTGAAGGATGTCAGTGACAAGCCAATCACCAAAGATTTGGACCAGAGGAACACTGGGCTAATCACTTCAAAATACATACTTCTTTTGTACACATTCGTCTGGCCTAAAGTCATCAACTGCCAAGGCCTCAGCTTTCTCAAGAATTCTGTACGAAGAAAACGCGGTAGTTATCATGGATCCAATATATGATCTTCAGATCACGGTCAGGGTTGACAGAGTGACAGAATTCGATCAGGTGTTCCAGAATAGAGGTTTATTCTGGAAGTATGTAAAATCACTACTCTGCCTTTGCCGTAGAGGGATAGACATTTACTTATTCTTTGTACTTTTATTACTACGATTATTATTATTATTATCAATATTATTAAAATTAATATTATCATGCTCACTCTGAACCTATTTCTCTTGACCCACTTGTCATTTTAAGTCAAAAATTAATCATTTACATATTTCTTACTTTTAAAATATTGAATTCTATCTAATCAAATTTCACTCCATGTTATGTAACATCTTATGTTCGACATTCTCCTTCTTGCTCGTAGATGCCGATGAGATTTTACTCTTATGATTTGAATGGCATTCGTTAACAGGTGACTGAATAGGGAAACTGCGAGAGGTATGGGTGAAGGACAATAGAGATTGATGAAGTGACAGTGTGAAGACTTCTAAGATCTGTCTCATAAACATCTTTTGGAAATATTAAATGAAAGCAAATCGAAACCATGGATTCCAGAAAGTGTGAGTGGTCATTGCAACAAGGAAATCGGTGACCGAATCAATATCTGGTGAAGGAGTTAGAATTGCTCTTAGTAGAGTAGTTGAAACCACCGATCCTCGTGTTCTATCGTGGAAGTTGGCGTTTTCGAGAAATCCACGTGATGATCATCATCAACTGAGATGTTGTGAAGGACAGTCAGCCTTACTGGATTAGAAAGACGCTGTATTCCGGTTTGAAGAACGTGAGAGCTGTTCCTTTCCCGTGTCGTGCAATTCTACAGGAGAAGAAAGACTCTATCAGGCAACGTTGAGCATTCAAAATTAGAATAGCTGATTACCGAAATATCAAGAATACTTCTGTTCACAAGCTTTGTAGCATATACATGTGAACACCTCACCTCATACTAGTTTACTATACTTTCCTCACAGATATAACAGCATTCATCGTTATGCGTCGTCGTCCTGGTGGAAATCTCACTTCCATTCACACAAACACTGTGAAGACGGAAATATATACTGCATATCTCAGAGATAATCCATCCAATCCTATTCACCTGAAGTTAGTTTGTAATCCCAACGAATAGAATACATTTTGAAGCTCACGCATCGGTGATTGTAACAAACTCCAGTCACACAGATCAGTCATAAAATGAATCCAACTTCCACTTATCAAGTTGTTCATTCTGGGAGATACTTCACGAGTACCTGGTTTGCAGAATGTGAGTTTGAAATCGAAATGCTTCCTATAGGCACAACCACCTGTTTGTAGTCAGGCGATGGTGTTTTTACGAATCCAGCAGTTCTATATGGACTAAATGACTATAGAAAATGCAGAGACTTATGTTGACCAATGTATTATCCACTCGATAACTCATTTTCAAATCAGTAGGCTAGCCAGCATTTCGAGGAGTGACGTTCAGAATTATCAGTATGTTCAGCAGAATAATGATTATTCTCTGGTGTAATTCCTGTCGTTTGTGAAAGTGAATCAAACACTGTTATGATGAAATCCTTGTTGTTATAGTTGACACTCAAATTAAAACTCAGAATCGATTCCCGTTTGTTGCAATTCATCCGACGAACAATCATAATGCTTCACAGGTTAAACTTGTGTGTTTCTTCCTATAAAGCGATCATATCAATGGTAATCTGTAGAAGGGATATGCTAGCTTCCAAATTTGATATCCTCTGCCTTGATCTCCATAACATTTATAGGGGAAAGGTGTTTCACTTAATGACGTGCTCACTGTCCTTACACTTGGTACCTCCTTTGTCAGCCATTTCACATCTTCTGCTACTCCACCACTGCTGTTCATATGGATCAAATCACACTGCTGAGTTTCCTGATCATTAGTCTCAGCATCGAGTGGATCGCATACTCTGATGTGAATAATTGGGCTTCGGGTAGTAAACCATTCTGGATTATCGTCACCTCCTCACTTATTTCTCTACATTAACTACCACTGGTTCCCAATTCCGCGTCAAATCATCCGAAGCATGTTACCATGAGATGAACAGCTAACCAGTCGCAAATTATTCGGGTTGCACACGACAGTCTGTATAATTTCATTGCATTATCTGATACTCAACACGTTATCAGCAGCTGAAGATTTGTAACGGTGTCATTCATGATTCGACCATCTCTCTCGACATTAAGGTAGTATTTAGAAAGTGAAGGCCGTGCTTTTTAAGATTCACAATACTAGAAGAGGATTTGGTGGCAGGAATGCAAGCAGCCTCATGCGATTTCGATAATACTTTTGAGGAATATCTACTATCGCAACGAGCCAGAATACCTCAATAAAAACAGTTAAACAGGAAAGCTGGTCAACGTGTCAGTCTGCGTCTCTCGTCAAACCCGTGATTATCCGACATTGAAAAAGACACATTGAAAAGACACTGCCATTTACGTCTGTAGAGAAATGCTGCATTCGAATTAGCAATCGATAGCCTACAATTAATTTTATTTCGTAAATACAGCGTGAATCTGTTGACCTTTACTTTCTTGACCGCTTAGCAAAGAGTAAACAAAATGGACATTTTATTGTGTCGGCATTCAGGAAGAAAGCACACTTAAACAATTATTCGAATTTTCGGTGATGATCACACATGATCAGTGCAAATGTATCACTTATCTCAAGTCTGTTCTTGAGAAAGCACCCTATTTCTAAACCGATGAAAGTTGAAGTGACAAATTCGAGTATCAGCCTAGTTGGGAAGTTGAAAGACTCTCTGAATATTTTCATCACCCGAAATCAATAGCAAAAATATACACGGTAGAATAGCTGCTCGTAGACATGGGAAGTTGAATCATGTGCGGATCAGATTGCAAAGCTACACTTCCCACTGGGAAAGACAACACAATAAAAGTCAACAGTCTACCTGGAATTCATCGACTACTAGAAAGCCTTCGATAGCGTAGACTTCGATGTAATATTTGAACTACTATTTCTTCCGATTAGTGAAGGCTAACCAATTGCCCAATCACAATGTGAATTTCACAGTGATTTATGATATAGAACTCTGTGAAGTGTGGTAATGGGGACAGGCGTAATGCTATTAGAGATAACCGTCACCTCTTTCGAAGTGTGTCTTTCGAAAAACCGCAGGGAGAGGGAAGGCAGGCATACATTCGGGAAACAGAATAACCCTAGTTTATGTAGACTTCCTTGATGACATATGTGCAACATGGTGTCACACAGACTCAAATAGCTGCAGGTGGAAACCAGTGAGTTGGCGATAGAGTCTGGCAGCAGCGAGGACGTCAACTTAGTTGAATACAGAAAAAACAGAGGTGATGAAATTAGCTAACCAGCAACAACAGCAACAATCAGGAATCCGCTTGGGCAAGAGAAATGTGAATTGGGTCACTTCTCCAACTTGGGCAGGCAGCATCGTTTCAACTGCAGGTGGAGCGGATGAGGATGCATATTTACTGTACTTCGTTTGAATGTAGTCAGTAGATGTGGAGTTCGAATTCCCTATCCAGTAAATTTAGCCTGAGATGCCGAATACTACTATCAGTCCTAACACAAGAATTGCCTAGTATTACGGAACATTCACGAATTATCTGTTACATATGAATAAGTACGGGAGATGAAACATTCAGTAATAATATTAAATGTACAACAGGCTGGCCAAGGCAAGATAGATCTTCAATATTGTGAAATCAGTGAAGAATTCTATCGCAGTTGGTAGAAGAAACATGATCGCTGCATTAAACAGTAATCCGAATTGTATATCTCTCAGATTTGATGTATGCGAATGAATTGCAACCAATATATGCCTTCACTCCATACTGTGTATCAGATGAACAAGAGACTTAAGCGAGTATTATTTATTGATATCCAACATCGAAACGGTAATTCCATGGGTGACGTGGACGAGAACGTCTACGGAGCATAGGAAAAATCATGGGGCGAGTAAAGGAGGACTTCCGGAAAGAGAATGTGCTCCCAAAGCTCTTTGTCCTGCCCTCAATACAAGGTAATAAACATAAAATCATAAAGATAAAAGCGAAGGGATTATTTATCTCCCCATCAGATGTGGCTTCAATCTTCAATCAACTTCCCATTCACCAATCATATCTCACCATCTGACATTCACTATGTTGACTTGGATAATGTTGATGGGAGTCAGTATTCAGACCATCCAAATATGTCATTCACATAGTGAAGTATATATTAACCCTCTCTAGTTCATTCACCCATTCATTCCATCAAACCTTTATGCATACATTCATTCAATCACTCAATCATTTATTCATTGTAGTATTGATTGCCACATTCATTCACTCACTACGTCAATATTGACGTGGTTAGTTTTCTGTGCGTTATTCGAAGAAACACTTTTATACTTTTTTTGAAAAACGAGCATTATTCACTTGCTTCACCTAGTTGCTGGTTGTGAGCGTAGGAGTAAGGAGAAAGGTGGGCATGGAGTTAGCAGCCCAAACGCGTGAAATCAATCCACTCGTTGCACTGAAGAAATTCTAATACCATTGTTCACCAAAACCGCCTGCATCTACGGTACTCAGGAATAGCTGACACCTAACTGTAAAACACGTGAAAATATCACAAACCCGCTCTTTCCATCTTTGCCTTATCTCATGTTTCGTGAAAACCAGTTCAAAGGAGAAGTACTTTTATAAATATACTAATGTAAAGAGAAAATAGGTCAAGTAATGGGCTTTTCATACATCAGTGAATAATTCGAATGCATTAAATGTTGCCAAAATGCATATTACAACCTTTTTGGACCAAAATACACAGAATGAGTTTCCATCTCATACTCTTCTTAATGGCCCTGTTTGCTTGCCTCCACTGTTGGCCGTCGGCTGTCGACACCTCCTCACACAAAATCATTTACCTACTCTCCGACCTATTCCCAACTCAACGTTTCTCATTCAGGTTCCACTAGAGGAATGGCCTGGCGCACTATCTAACTCAATGATTTTCTCAATGTGTTTTCGATCCACCTTCATTCCAGTTTACAGAAACGCTTCAAGTGATGGATCAGCTAAGTCCTTGAACCATGTTGAAGTTTTGACTTGATATCAGCGTTGAGAGTTCGAATCTTCTTCTGCCGACGTCTTCTTTTTTTTTTTTTGATTTACAGCTTGATTCCACACTGTATTTTTGGTACTAGTATGGAATTTTCAGCATGGATATCGGTAGCCCAAATTTTACAGGCCGACCATAGATATCAGGTGTGCGCCGGCGTGGGCTCGAACCCGGACCATGTGCATGGTCGGCGAGAGTCCTAACCACTGTGCCACCGACGCACAAACCGAACATTTTATTCTTATTAAAAACCATTTCAAATGAGTACTTTCATAAATTCACTAATGCATTGTGAGAATGCGTTACACGTTGTGTATTATAGATCAGTGAATCATGCACACAAAAGTACTTCTCAGGTGAACAAGTTTTCAGGAATCATGATATAAGGTGAAGATGGGGAAACGCAGAAGGCAGATACATTAAAATACGTGTATCATCTACACTGCAACATTCACATGTTGATTATACCGTATGTTTTCTGTGTGTATATTTGTGTTGTGCACTGTGAGAAATAAGGACAAACAGAAAATCCTTCACCTGACTAGAAAAACCTGAACATATCACAATCTCTTCCTCTAACCCTCACTGTCACTCTTTCTCTCTCTCACTCTCTCCTTATATGCCTTATCTCTTGATTCATGAAAACCAGTTCATCTGAGAAGTACTTTTATAAATGTACTAATGCATAGAGAGAATGTGTTCAGACACGTGCTGTATAGATCAGTAAATGGTGCTCATGCACAACAAGTTGATTATACCCACGTTACAATCTTTTATTCGACCAGTAGACACTGAATCAATAGATGGGTGTTCACGTTTCATCTTAGCACATATTATTTTGTGCGTGACACCGGGTGTATATGTACTGCTGAATAACAGGTAGGAGACAATAGCTGATGACATGACAAGGATAGCTGTGAGAGCGGACAAATGTTTCACAATTCGATGATGCTGATTTATCCACGACGTATTTTGTTATCAACAGGAAGCCTAGTTGTCTCATCAAGTATCTGTCTTGTGAATCCAACATTCACATCACAACACGTAGATTAAAGCCGATGTCTGAACGTGTCAACCTATCACTATTAACCTACATAAAGAATGTCAGCTCGTTTACCAACTGTTCCTGAATCCCGTAGATGAAGGCGGTTTTGGTGAACAATGGTATTAGAATTTCTTCAGTGCAACGAGTGGATTGATTTCACGCGTTTGGGCTGCTAACTCCATGCCCACCTTTCTCCTTACTCCTACGCTCACAACCAGCAACTAGGTGAAGCAAGTGAATAATGCTCGTTTTTCAAAAAAAGTATAAAAGTGTTTCTTCGAATAACGCACAGAAAACTAACCACGTCAATATTGACGTAGTGAGTGAATGAATGTGGCAATCAATACTACAATGAATAAATGAATGAGTGATTGAATGAATGTATGCATAAAGGTTTGATGGAATGAATGGGTGAATGAACTAGAGAGGGTGAATATATACTTCACTATGTGAATGACAGATATGTATGGTCAATATATTACAACGATAAAGCGAAATGAATTGCAAGCATGTCTTTCTTAGCGTACATCTGAATGAGTACATATAAAGAAACAGTTCATCCTTCACGTGAATGACTTTCCTACATAATATACATGTTAGTAAGTATCACTCTCTCTCTCCGCCTAGCATTCTCTCGCTGTCTTCACCTTTGCCTTACACCATGATTCAGGGAACCAGTTAAGTTGATCATTATAAATGATGTTTTGAACGTGAGTTAAGATTTCAAGCTTCTATGAAAATGTATTCACAGGAGTGAATTATCTCCTCATGAAGAAGCCTAACTACATCACCAGCAAGATGTTTTAATAATAAATGCAATATTCACATCACAACACATTCTCTAGAACTTGATAGTAGAGTGAAAAATATACTAGGAGAGAAAAGTTCGTAATTCTCAATGAAATGCATTCACAATTTTTCAACAATTTATCCATCGTCAACACGATTTCAAAAATGTGGCGGATGACTGTCCATTGGGGAAATTTTCTAAGACTGCACCACTTTCACTTATTTAGATAAGATGACTTCAATCTCACGTAGTCAGAAACGATGATAGGTGCGGAACCATCTTTCAAATGTATTCTGCGCTTAGCATAAACAGAAAACTTGTGATTTTCAACAGACGCTTTTATTTGATTCTTCTTCTGTATGAGTGGATAACTGATGAATGAATAACTGCAAACGATATATCAAGGTGCAGACAACAGAAGAGAGGAAGCCATATTCATTGGTATAATTTACACCGCGTTTTTACAGTCGTTTTCTACCCTGAAATGATTCTAGTTATTTATGACGGTGAGTAGCAGTGTCAAGATCCGATTTCTCAACACTCATGTTAAATCAATACCTTTGTGGTGCCAAGAGACTTTGAGAATGCGTCACACAGTGTATTGCAAACAGGCAGATCCAGACATTCACGAACACTTGCCCTCAAAAGTCATTGAAGTTTGGATGGCTTGAAAGACAATAGGCGATCAACGAGGATTTCTACTAACAATCTTGATAACCAAGAACACATAAATGATGGGAACGTTTGAGACGATTTTTTGTATGAGTGGACTGAAGTGCTTCAGCGCTGTTTTGGGAGTGAACATAGAGAATCATTCTCAGAGTATTTATCCATTTGAATTTGGTAAATGCGTATTGAATCCCAAGAATATCCTGCAATTCCCTGATAACTTTCCATAACACACGTGCTTCTAAAATGGATTGATGATGAATAACTCTGTGCGATGCAGTATTTTGTTGTGCTGCTAAGGTAATTATAACCCTATAAAAACGCTGCGGGATGACGATACTGCTCATACGCGTATGCAGGGCAGTCACAGTAACCTGTTACCAGCGAAATCAATAGCTAGTTGATTACAGCTGACATATTTGCATAGATATCTCAACATCGGGAGGTTTGTAGGCGTTCGTGATAGCATAAATGTGCATTAGCTCAAGGATACTTCTCAAATCATGCATACAACGAGAAGTGTGAACACTTTTGACAAGTCATCGACATCTTTCTTCTTGCTCGTAGATGCCATTCAGATTTTACACTTATACTACTTGTCAACAGTGAGTAGTAAAAGTGTATATTAACAAGAATACTAATAATTATCCAGTTTTCACAACATAATTTAGGTAGTTCAGAATTCTATCGGTCAAACTCACCTTCTCTGCAACCATTTCTGTTGATTTCAATTGGTAATTATAGTCACTGTTTATATGAACATTTGATTCATTCCTGTGTAATGATATTCTTTAGAAAAAATTTTACTAGCTGTATTCTCAATAGTGTTTATATGATTATATATGTCCAAACCAAGTTCACTTTTAACGGTTTGAAAAAATTTGGGCATTGGGTATATGATATTCATTATAATAGATGTTTCTGTATTAAAGTAAAAACAATATCGTTTTGTTTTTCATTCGTTGGGAAATACAAAACCGTTTGAGTAGTTTGAAAATCCCCATTTAGTCATATGAAAAAGAGAAGACGTTCAGCGAAGAGACTCTTTTCGGCGAATGCATTCACATAGCTGTACAATCGCATTTATATATATTTATTTGTGTGTGTACATGAGGTTTGTCAAAATTAGATAATTGATCAGGTAATAAAAGAATGATCTAGTATAGAAACAAGGTTAATTGGACAGCAACTAATAATATAATATTATATAATATATATAATATATAATATAATTGACTAAAATGTTTTAACTTAGGTCAGGATAGCACCATAGGTAATTACAGGTATAGACTAAGTAGAAGTGGGGTGGAGAATAATTCCATTTAAATTCGAACTGAAATTCAGCAATTAAGTTGGATGACGTAACATAAATGACTAAAAATCGAGTGTTGGTCAAGTCAGTAACAGTGGTAGTGAGGTGGAGAAATTAAATCGGGTGGGGGCAGAGAAAAACAGAGTTGAAAGTGCAAAATATTACAATTAAGAAGACAGAATAATACTAATGAAGAGGCAGACAAAAATAGATTATGTAGAATTTACTTGCCGGGTAATAAGATAGATTAAGTCCATTGTAAGTGTAGTGATTGAACGAACTTCTTCTGTATGCAGAGTTCAGGGCTTAGCAAATGAACCGCAATTGCTTCTGCAGTTTGAAGAAATCGGATTCGTACACCTTTAGGAAGACTACTTTTTACTCTGTAGACTACTTTGAGGTTTGTTCGGGGTGCAGCTTGGTGTCCGGATTCTATCAGATGTTCTAAGATTGGGCTGCGGGGACATCGTTTTTCTCCTTTGTAAAACCATGCTGGTAAGTGTTCGGTGATACGCTTGGAAAGCGAAAACCTTTATTATAATGACTGTTTATATAATTCACATAACGTTTATTGAATTTTCTTGTTTGAGCCCTCTGTTTGGCTCACGATCTTTAATTCCGTATTGTTTGTCAGTAGACCATGTATGACACGATGTCGTCTCACGTTAGGCGCAATCCGATGCATTATGGCTTTACTGCTCTGCTTCTTGCGAAAAATGTACCACATTGAGCTGAAAGTCAGTTATCCAAACATTATGAGTACAATTTGTGTCGAAAGAACGTCAATCTGGAGCAGTTATCTCATATATCCGGCTATGTGGCTACCCATGGTTGGACTTTGTTTCAAGTTTAGTCGGACATTTTGCAATAGCACGTTAAAGAAGATTTTCTATAATCACGAGAATGAATAATGCCTCTAGAAATTATATTTTACTAATAGGTTAAACCGAAGTGAACGGGCGAAATTTAAACGTGATTTATCTGTGTAAAATTTGGTTACCACAGATTTTAGGCAAGTCACCTGATTTTTTTTCTATATGCTCCACAATGTGCTCAAGATTGTTTATTGAAACCTTTTCTCAGAGAATTGCCCTTTCGAAACTTGTCTGATTAGGATCGTGGGTCACCTCTCAGAAATTTACAGTATTCTTTAACGACGTACACTGAGAGTTCATTTGACGATAATTTGAGGTTTTGCAATCTCTCACTATATTTTTTAATGTGCAGGAACTACGTTATATAATGTTAAACGTGGAAGGGAATCTGTGAGATAATAAACAAAAGCTCATTTCACTGGCCTACATTTGTTCCACTTGATTTCTTGAGGTTTCGAATTTCTGCTTTTCGAAATGAATATTTATGACAAGTGACAGTAAGAGCGATATTCAACAAAACGGATAATTCATTCACATGCATGTGAAAGGAATATCACAATGTGTGGGAATTAGCAGAGTTTGTTATGTAAACCAATGTAATTATTGAGTCGAAGCATACTCACTTATCCTGAGAAACATCGAAGTCATCATTCATTAATTCCTATATATATCAAAACTAAATAATTTATAGAAATTTACGTATTATCAAGAAAGCGAACTTTCGTTTACGGAATATTCGCACACTTTTTATGGTCAAACATTTGGGTAACATAGCAGAGATTATCATAAGTGTGATGACCAGCCAATGTTTTAGACAACTTGGAGACATTATATTTGTGCAATCGAAAATTTGTCGCTCGTTTAATCCCATCACAGTGATGTCCATTTATATAAATGTGCACTTCTGTGACTCTCACAAACTAGTTTTCACCTGCCATGCAACAAACAGCATGTCCTACTATCAGATTTGATGCACCAAATGAAGTTCACGGTCATTAGATAATGCCACAGTTTCACGATTGAATTTCACCATGATTGTTATTGAGAGAGTAATATGCCGCTTTCTCAGCAATGTATTCATATTGCATTTGCGTCAATGGAGTTCAAGTCAATCATTTCATCGATGTTCAGTAGAAACTGTAACCGTCGTCCGTTTGAGACACATCTGAATTGGACAGAATACCGAATGTAGGAGTTTGAGTTTGTGGGCTGGGTAGCTACCATCCAAATACGGGTTTGAAAGTACATTCAGTCAGCAATGATTCTCAACTTCTGTGAATATGCGGTCATTCATCATCTCCAACCAATATGAATGGGGGATTTATCTTTGTGAGCTACTGCTCATCTTTCAACCAAGCCACTGACTTACACTGAACAGAGTGCTTATGAATAATATGCATAGCTTCAACTTAAACGAGAATTATGTCAGGTGATTTGAAAGGTGGCACAGAATTTGAATGCCTTCAACTCATCAATGAATTGTAAACATCTCACTGATTCACATTATATTAATTTGTACCGAAGTCTTATATCCAAAAATATAAAAAGACAATCAACTGTTTCATATTTGTGAGCATACAAAGCTGAGCTAGATTACACAGTTCATCCCGTATTTATATATGAATAGCAGAAACATCGATAATTCGGGAACATTAGGCGTATTCCTCTGCTTAAATTGACATCTATTCCGCAATGCAAACTAGCAATATTGACACAAATCAATGAACGTTTATAGTTGAGCGCTATTAATTGTAGTGAAACGCTTACAGGAAAATAGTGTATGATTGTGAGTTCATAAACAATTCAGTGAGTGAAAGGTTATTTTTTGTACAACTTGAAGTGAAAGCACACCATCAACGCAGCACAGACATTGTTGCATGTGAGGAATTATTTATGTGATGGATATTAGAGATAACAGCAGTTGGAGAGAATGAATTCACTCTCGCTTTTCTGTGATAATAATTCTTCGATGTTGGAGGACAGTTTCGATTTATCAGTGGTGAATACGAGGTTTTGCTGACATTTTCGACATTTAGTGACATTTTCGAAGGAACAAGTTTCCGTCTTCAGTTCTGCAGACGTCGACCTCAACTGTTCAGTCTTCGGAGGTCTAAACATTACAGATTTTAACAGAATGAGCAAGTTAAATGGAAGAATGTAAGGAGGCTGGCACAATTAGAAGAGGTGAATAGAAAAAGGTGTATATAGAAAACCTACATCAGTCGGTCAGTATACCCATTTCTTTCAGCCTCGTGACCTTGACATACAAACGCCATCTGATAAAGGGCTTGGTTCACAGAGCAGCAGCAATCTGTTCGGATGAATGTCTTGATGAAGAATTAAATAATATTAAGCGGTTGCTGAGTGAAAATGGTTATTCAGAAAAATTTGTTGATAGGAATATGAATCTAAGGTATCAGCAGTTCCTGAGAAGGCCATATTCGTACAAATGCAGTTCAGTGCGTACAGCATCAGTGAGACACTAACACAGCACCTTAAAATGCGGCAGAAAGAGCATCCCTGCTGTCAAACTACCCTGTGTTTTCAAAACCACTCCTCTATTGCGTTCGAGAGTGAAAATAAACTGCCGAATTTCGCCTCCTCTATGTGTATCTACCTATTTAACTGCTCCTGTAGAGACAGTGACATAGGCCATGCAGTCAGGCATGTTTCTCGTCGAATATCCGAACATCACCCTCTGTGGTTAGGTAAAGGACAAAGGACCAGTCAGTTTGTACAGGTCATCTGCCCACCATCAATGCACCCTGATTCGAGCCAAATCTACAGCTATTAACCAGGTGGAAAACACTATCAAATGAGAGGGAATAGATCAACCACATATGTATTTATATACAGCTGATAAACTGTGAACGAGAAAGTCTTTCACTGGAAATTAATTCACGTATACTATTGCACGAGGTTCTTTTAAATGTTTCACTGTAAATCACACCTCTCAGGAATGTGTACTGTCTATGATCAACTATGAGAAATACCTATTCACAAATGCGTGTGGTGTGTATATTCTAATTGGATTCAGCGTGTGTAGTCGAGGTTGTTGTTGTTTAGAGCAAGAGCTGGCAGATATTCTCACGGTATTTTACTCAGAGTTTTGAATAGTTAGTTTCAATTTTGATGTCGGAAATAATGGCAGTTTTGCCAAATTTAGTGTAGACAGGTATCGTTTTAACTGGGGACTGTCTCGCAGATGAGAATTAATCCAAGTTGTCACATAGGATATTTCCAAGCGCAACTCTTCCTGGTGACTTCCTAGGAAAAACATATAACACCTGCAATCAATTTCGAGGTATGCAAATATGACTGCGATAATTCTGTCCATACCATATTAAAATGTAGAGCATTTTTACACATGCTTTAAAGTTATTATTACAATGTATTTTACACAGTACATAACTTATACCGATGTCATTCGCATAGTCGAGGCTTAGTTATTCCTCCTGAGGCACAATGAAGGCAGTATTCATATATGTACATCAAAACTAAGTTACGTAATACCAAGAAAGTAAACTTTCAGCAACCCAATATTCATTTAATTACTTTGATCAATAATGTGGGTAATATGACAGAGATGATCATAGGTTTGATGGTCAGTCACTTTCGTAGACAGTTTTGTGTCATTCTGTGTGCACTCTAAAATTCACTCAGGTCCAATGATATCTTTTTATGTAAACAACAGCATTTTCTTCAATGAGATTTGAGCTGACCAACACAGCCTTCATTTTGTTTCGCCTCACTGTCGAGTGAGTTTTTCTCACACGTTTCACTTGATTCGATCGCAACTCAGATAGTTAACTGGTTGTTTGGTGTGGTGCTCTGTGGTCTGTCAAAAGTGCAGGCAGTTACGTTTTTCGTAGAACCATTGTTGACTCCCTGTTCCGATACGCTGTGAAGGATGACATTCTGCTTCAGTATGTCTCGCTTCATTATCAGCTGTCAACTGCCTGTAATGGGTCAACCCTTGTCCTACTTTATCTCACTTCTCAAGATGGCTAAAAATTGTATTTGTATACTTCTTTCACATAATTCAAAAGCTTTCCGCGCAAATCTTGACGACGATATAGCTTAGAGTATCCGTCGTCTTACTCATGGGTGTTGCAAAAATGTGCTTCGTGAATTCATTAGTCAGTTTCTGTCTTGAAGAGATTCTAACTGATTCTGAATGTTCATTAATCTGACTCGCTTCTCAACTTTCTTTCCACTGCGTCTTCTATTCTCACGAAGTCTATTTGAGTTTCGGTGTAATAATCTGGTGGGTCACATGTTACAGTGTGTATATCCCTGTGACTGTACACGCTGCTCTGAACGATCAAATCACCGACTGTGCAGAATTCAGTGACTGTGCGCAGCCTCGCGAATAAATATTCAAAGATTTTCTGTAAGCAATGAGGAAGAGTATTTACATTGAAAAGTTAGTCAACAAGAGAAGGAAGGCAACAGAGTATGATACACAGGTAAACCGTGGAATGTAGCAGATGCATTCTGAAAAATCAATTGACATTAAAATGTTTCACAAGCATAGGTGTACTGACTTTCATAAAAAGTGTATAGAATTTGGGATAACGAGTCGTTTCCTTCATCGCCCACATCAACGAATTTCATGGTTTTAATAGTTTTCAAGCAATTCCTCCCTTACGTTGTGGGCAGTGAATTACCTACTACGGTAGTGAAAAGTGCATCATTCTCCTTGTTCTCCTCATCGAACTGATACCACCAACACGTGTGAATTCCTTTACACAGTCATATTTATCATGGAAACTGCGACTAATCACATTCGACTTCACCGATAAACACGCACTCCAACACCACTGTGGCTAGTAGGATAGCCAATCTTCTGTCGACTATTCCTGCGACGGGATCACCTTCGAAACCGACTAGTTTAATTGAAGATTCTTGCTCATTGCTATTCTTTTGCAATTCTCTATTCACATCTTCTGTAACAATTATTGAATTCTCATGTATATCTTAAGTTCTCCGCTGTATTTCACACTGCGCCATATAATTATACCACTGCGAAGCACAGATTCGACCGACCGATTGCAAGCCACTGGATGAAACCGACCGAATGTTTCGACGCAGTAGAGTATTACTCTTCGGATTTAGGTGAATGTATGTTTCTACAATTACATTTCGCAAGCGATTCAAGGTGATACGATGAATATTTAGCAACAGTTTCAACCATGTTCCATATTACCTCTTGGAGTGCATGTCTTTACCATTATTTGAGTGGTGATTAGTATTTATCAAGTTATTTATTAAAGAAACTCACCAACTAACTGACTAACTAATCAACGGAGTTTTCAGTTCAACATTACAAATACATTACGAAGAATCCGAAGGCAGAATAAGTGAACACATGACTGAATAGCTCTTTAGATTGCTACGATGCCTAAATGACTGAACGCTGATCAACTGAAAACAACACTAATGAACGCGAAAAATGATAGGGACATGTGAATATTTCGTGGAATGAGTGTCTATCACTACTCTGGAGAATACGTTTGTATGTGTTTCTCAGTCACATGTCACCAGAGTATATTGCTGACATCGCGCGAATCAACATGTGGAATTAATGAGTAAGTCTATCATATATGTGTTTTGACACATAGTGATGCAGATCAGACACATCTTCCACAGACTGACTAGCCGAATAGCTACACAGGATACAAATTAAAGTCTGTCTTGATATAAGATGGTTGGGGGCAATTGGCGGGAAGTATTTGCTGACCACCCTTTTGTACTATCTCACACTGGTCAACAGGCGTATCTGCAACACCGAACGAATTCTTCTCCATTCTCAGAAACCGCATCAACCAATGCTGCAGTGGGGGTCACTACCACTGATCTAGTTATTCCGGCTCGCTGTCGGCTTATTGAAAGACAGTGGTTGCACATTAGTCAGTTATTAGTGTTATGTGTATAGTCCTCTGTTCACTGCACACTGAAATATATCAGTCATGTTTGAATTGTGGCCGAAATTGTAAGTAGCTCTCCACCTTGTAATTACTGACACTGTCATGCGTCACAGTGTCCGCTTTTCGAAGGATACTGTTTATGTTGTCTACTCAGTGTTGGTTGTTCCATGTTTCGATGAGCTCAGGTATCTCCGTTTCTACGCGTCGAATGTGTTTCTGGTTGTGATGAATTGAAATATTCCTCAAGCGAAAGTAGCAAAGCTGTCTTTCATGCAATGGAGAATCCACGAAATGTATTCATTGAAGAAACCAGCTTGTCTCATACAGATAACATGTACCATTTCACAGTGGGTATTTCATAGTTCTCAGATGAACAATACTAATGTGATGAGACGTATTGGGAAGGATTCCATCAGGTTCTGAGATGTATTATTATTATATCCTTTTATTTCTTAGAGGAACACAGAGCTTCAGCTGCGCGTCTCAATTGCCTTCTGTTTTCTGCCAACTTTTTCACTCCGCTCCAAGTCTGCCTATATGCTTTCATCTCCTCTACCTTCACATGACTTCCTCCAAGTCACCTTTGGACGACAAACTCGCCGCTTCCCTTTCGGGTTCCACTCGAGCAATGGCTTGTCTAGTGATGTCACTTGATGTTTTCCTCAGAGTATGCCCAATCTAACTCCATTTCTTCCCGACTATTTGTATCACAATCGGTTCTTGGTTGGTTCGCTCCCAGAGATCCCTGTTGCTGATCTTTTCCCTCAATCTGATCTTCAGTTGTGAGCGAAGAAAACTGTTGATGAAGGTCTGACGTTTGTTTGAGATGCTCTTTATGGCGCGCAGTGCAAGTCTTTGATCCGTAAAGTAGCACTGACTTCACATTGAAGTTGAAAATCCGGATCTTATTTTTGATGCTGAGTGCTGCTGACCTCCACACAGACTTGAGAGTAACGAATTCTTGTCTTGCTTTTCCGATTTTGGCTTTGATATCCTCGTCAGTTCCGCCTGTAGTTGAAACGATTCTGTCCAAGTTGGTAGGTAAAGGAGGTTGTTTCTTTCAGGTTCCTCCCATTTGTGCTGACTGGCTTGTTATCTTTTGTTGTTGCTGCTGCTGTTCGCCCGGAATCTTCATCACCTCTGTTTTCTCTTTATTCACCTGAAGGTCTGTCTTTGATGCTTCTTCTGCTAACTTGTCGCTTTTCACTTGCATATCTTCCAGTTTGTGGGAAATCAGACATATATCATCATCGGCGAAGTCCAGATCCTCCCCGTTTTTTGTGTGAGTCCATTTTATGCCTGTTTCCTCGTTGCCCGTCGTCTGTCACACTATCCAGTCTACTGTGGTTCTGAGATGTACCACACTCCAAAATACTCAGAAAAATACGAACGTGTATTCTGAGGTGAATCACTAACAGAAGGTCGAATTGATTGCACTTTTGAGTTTGAATCCAACTGTGTTATGGCTGAGAATGGATTCCGTGATTTCACTCTCTATGAGACATTTGAGAAATAAATTTCTCGTGAATAAAACTAAGTTGTCGATATTTCATATGTCCACTTCGAGAGAGGTGCAATCTGAATAGTCACACATCCAACTGTCATCCTCAGTGCTAGACTCAAACAATTTCAGACGAATGAGACATATTTGTGCAATTATCGGTTGTCCCCCTATTGTAGAAAAGAGGATTCATCGATAGCGAAGTGATGCAGTAGATATTTTTGCGATATTTTACTCAATATTGTGATCGCATTCCTGCGACCTGTTAAGCTTCAAGTATTTTGAGATTTGGTGAGCATTGTCTTTCTTTACAAAATGTCTATCTCATACCGAGAATGTAGCTAAATCACTAATACAACCAGCGTGTGATTTCTGAAGCACTGAAATATTTGATGAAATGCAATGTCAGCATCACATCAATTAGCAGTGTATATTTTATTTATTTCAATTTTATTTTTGATTACAGCTTGATTCCACACTGTATTTTTGGTACAATTATGGAATTTTCAGCATGGATATCGGTAGCCCAAATTTCGGAGACCGACCATAGATATCAGGTGTGCGTCGGCGTGGGCTCGAACCCCGGACCATGTACCAGGTCGGCGAGAGTCCTAACCACTGTGCCAGCGACGCACAGAATTGCAGAATTCCATTTCACTTGCAAAGCACCAGTGACCATTATCCTCTATCTTGCAAAATATTCAGGTAAACGTCATATACACAATATAGTATTAATCCCCACAAATCTGATAGTGAATGTTTCAGGATTTCCAGGGTATTTCAACTATATAAATGAAACATTCCTTTATATGTTGGCGTGAAGAACAAGTGCGAGGATGTCAATCAGGATAACTTGAAATCAGTTTGAAGGAAAATCTCTGTGTTGGTTAAAATTCAAAAGGACTCTCTGCGTCATTCACTCTGTGATCAGCGTACACCAGAAAGTGTTGAGAATACGATTTGTGTGTACTCGAGATAGGGTTTATTGACAGGAATCATCATTTGAGGCTGACTATGGATTAATGTGATACGGGCGAATGTTCATTAGGAAGATTCACATTCGTGCCAATAACTGACGACTTCGTATAATTATTAAAGGTTATGGAAAAACTAGTACCTCCAAAACTTGAACCCTCCCTTAAAAACTTCGAAGACGCCGAACAGTTTGCATATAGACAGGGCAGGAGCACGTTAGACGCTGCAGCCGTCTTACACAACAGTATCGTCTCATCATAAGATAATGGTGGCAAATACGTCCGCTGCATGTTTCTCGACTTCGCTTCTGCTTTCGAGTCTGTACATGTATTGGGATCACATCATTCAAGAAACAGATAATTGTCGCATCATCCTCACTCAGATGTCAGCGTGTTTCTCAATTAGCTGCTGCATCATTCACACGATATCATGGTATTTCACGATCACAGTATTTGACCAATGGAAATACGCAGTCCCATCTCATTGACAATTGGTGAGAATGCAGGTGATTTGATTAGTGAAATTGAAATTGTGGGCATCAGTGATGATTGATTTCACCAGTCTCCACTTATCTCATTGTACACACACACGTGTGATGTGAGATATGTGTCTCCGTTTTGTGGCACGTCAGAATGAATGTGTGAGTGGATGCTTGGCTCAATGGTATAAATATGGTCGAGTGAAGTGATTGAGTGTGATAGTGTGATAATCAGTATCCAGAGAACTGAGATTGCAGTCGAAGTGTCTACGATCTAGATTGGCCATCGGTGTCGTCACCTTCCTCAACCAGGTGATCACAGTGTTTGCTGCTGTGATTCACGACACTGTTCCAATTGACAAACGTGAGTAATTCAACAGCACTCAACTAAATAATTAACTATTAACGATATGAATTTGTTGTATATGAAGTGCCTTCATTGTCTGATGTCTTCTTTCATCTCACCAGGGGGGCGTTTTAGGTTGCATTGATTGTAGGCATAGTCAAAGAAGCAGAGATTCGCATCAGCTGTATTTGTAATTATTTGTAGTGCGGTAGATTACAATTTTAATTGTGATTATTTTGTTCAGTGTGATGTGATAATAAATAAATAATAATATTCTTATATCACTGTGTTTTGCATACCGATTCCTTATCACTGTGACCGCAGTGAGTATGTGGCTAACATGATAACACCAACACCATAGAGAGTATTCGTATAGTGAGAATCATTCCAATCCGAAATGCTGACAGCAAGGTTCAACTCAGGAGGAAGGAAGAAGACGAATAGACAAATTTTGCTTCTTCAGTCAACGCAAATTTATTCCATGTGTCATACATGAAAGCGAAAACTGACATGGCAGTGGAAGCTTGAGCGGGATCAGGAAAACCAGCGAGGACTAGAAAAAAAGACGTGATGATTAGGATCAATCAACAACAATACGAACAACAACCAACATCAGTCACCCTCATTATGAGAAATCCGAATGTTGGTTGTCATTTCCTTCCTTTCTGATATCAGTAAGATCTTTTCAACTACGATCAACACAGAGGGTAACATAATGTCCAGCAAAGGTTATTACACTGAAATACGTGTGTTAAGTGGAATCAGCAGCCGAATGATTTCAAACACCTCTGTCGAGTCGGTGCTCTTACATACATCACATACATGGCACTTGCTGTGGGCCTTCGACAGTGCCTCATCTTGTTAAATAGTGAAGGTCAACTGGTCAGAATGATGAGTCGAGCAACACGTTATGCAAAAAGCCACATGTCAGGCAAGAAACTGTGTCCAGCTGATATGGAGAAGGAGGTAAGGATAGGCTCTGAGGAGACTTTCGCGAACTTCAATCGACGAGTAAGACGTGTGCCGGAAACATGAATACGTTGGTTTTAGGAGTATGCAGATTTTTATGGACAGTGGCGGAATGAGCTGCGGATGAGTAGGGATATGCAGTTCAATGGAGATGTCGCGAAATGAACTAATCATCAAACTGACATAGAAGGAACATTACATATGAGGCAAATCTCAACGGTGCACGGAGTGAGTCATTTTTCATCACTCTGCGGAAGGAATTTGTATGTGTTTCTCAATCACACGTCGTCCGCGTTTACCTCTGAGATCCATCAATATACATGTGTGCATGATGAATCGACATAACAATCATATTCGTATTTGTATACTGATGCAGGCCAAAGATATTTTCCACATAAAACTGGCCAGCTGCTGCGAATATAAATGAAAGTGTTTCTGTCAAGCTTTCTGGATTCCAACGTGCCTCAGAGACAATTCTTCAGTGAGGAGGGTGTATGCCTACACAGAGTTTCGCAAAACTACTAGTATTTCAGAAATCAATATTGGAAACAACTATTTACACATTTGAGTAAAGTACCATGAGAAAATCTCTCCTCTCTTTCTCTCGCTTAACAACAACAACAACCTTGTCCTCAAATGAAAAGAAGTCTAATTAGAATGAGCACAGCGCATGCATTTGTAAATAGATATTTCTCACAGTTGACAAAAGTACAATTCATATTGCTGAAACATGTGATTGTACTGTGAGTATTTTAGTGGTATTCAGTTAGGCAATACGAATGAAATGAGTCCATATTAAGATGAATTTCATCGGATTATGAGTATTATCAGAAATACTGAATGAAATACCAACACGTACTTCGAAGTCAATCACTGACAGAAGGTTAACGAGAATCTTGCTGTGTCTTTTACACCAAGACTATTCTCAAATACGTGGAATTTGTGTCTAAGATATCCTTCTCTCATAAAGATTTAGAAATTGAATCTGTGGTGATTTAAATTAGGGTATCGCTATTTGATATGCGGAGAAACGAATGAAACTATTGAAATTTCTGGAGTCATTAACTATTGTCTCGATAATGACAGCGATTTCGGATAATCCAAGAGTTGATAAGAAGTGTAAGACAGAGTGTTGAGTGTAATCACTCGGACTGTGACAGTTTTCAACAAGAGTGTGCTTGTTTAATACATACAATATGTTTTAACGGAGTATGATTCACAAATATTCTCACAATGGTCTATTTCATCTCGTTTCTTGTAAATCAAAATCACACGCTCAGTGACTGGTTAAAGAAAACAGCGGTATGATAACTGATAAAGATACTTTGACTTTCATGTCTCGCTTTCTGCTGTCATTCTTCTGAAATTGTGGAATTTGATGAGCATAGACTATATTTTCAAAATGTGTATTTAATATCAAAAACGTGAGTGTATCAAAAATGAAATCAGCGTATGATTTCTGTGGCGTCAAAATGCCTGGTGGAACACAATGTCATAAATCCATCACTCATTAGCAACTAATGAATTATCAGTGGGATTATGAAAGTGGTTGTGGACAACAGTCATCTTGCATGCATCTCTCAGTGTTCACACTTATTCGGTTTATAGTAGCTTGCAGAATTCAATTCTACTCATAATGCATTGATGATCATTATCGATTATCTTGCCAAATATTCAGATTAACTTCGAAGACAAATGTAGTAAAGATCCGCATTTTTATGAAGGTCAATTTTACAGGGTTTTCAATGTATTTTATACTGCAGCAATGAGACATGCTTATATAAGCAGGCATGAAGAATAATTATGAATATGTCAATCAGGATAAGTTGAAACCAGTGGGAAGGAAAATCTGTATTCAGCTCAACGGAAATAGTCCAAATTACAAAGACGTCTTTGTATCATAAAACGTGCTGTCTTTCTGTCACTAGCATAAAATTGAAGTAAGAAGAGGAAGAAATTTGGCTATTCGAGAGATGATTTATTGACTGGAACCATCATTTCAATGCAATGACAGATTGTTGTGACACGGTGGTCTGTACCATGAAGCTGTCGACATTCCTGACAATAAAAGACAATTTCGGATAAATTCAGTGTATATTATATGTGCGTCGGTGACACAATGCTTAGAACTCTCGCCGACTATGCACATCGTCCGAGGTTCGATCCCCTGCCGACGCGCACCTTATATCTATGGTCGGCCTACGAAATTTGGGCTACCGATATCTCATGATGAAAATCCCATACTTGTACCAAAAATACTGTGTGGAACCAAGCTGCAATCAAAAAAAACATTAGCTGTGCTTTTAAAATATAACTTGAGGGTGTTTTGGATATGATTCAGCGTTGTTGAAACTTCACTCGACACTTTTCACTTTGATGGTCTGCAACAAATCACCTTTCGAATATTTGGTCATTGAAGCAATGAATGATGGAGTCACCAAGCTTATTTCAACCAGAACATATTCCGAAGGAAATGTCTAGTGACAGTCATATCTTCAAGTGATGAAGTAGATGAGGCCGTCAAGTGAAAAGCAAATTATTCGGTTTCATATTTCAGACAATTGGAAGGCGAATTCCGAGGTTGTGGTGATCCGTGAGAGCAAACAAGGAAGACAGAGATAATAATTCATTATGGTCTCTATTCAGACCACAATAAGTTGATCTGCTCAATGCTGCGACTGATGACAAGCAAGGACGGTGATATGATTTAATTCACGTCAACTGTTATAGTAGACTAAGTGATGTCTAATGCCTGCAAAACAAATTAGCTGAGAATAGGCACAGTGAACATATAATCACACATTGGTTGACAGAGTTGAGAGGCAGATGAAGATAAGGATAGAAGATAATGATCTGTGGAAACTCGTATTCTCATTTCTGCATTCACTCTGAAATAGTCCGTTTAGATCCTGGAAACCCAAACGAACATGCATTTCCACCAACTCCGTGTTTCTATTGTCTTTCATGGGAACCATCAGGAGATGCAGTCAAGCGGTGAAATAGAGAATGTGTTCTTCTGTTCACAAAGTTGGTGTGTGTGTGTGTGAGTGAATTTTAACTAATGCAACCAGGAACAGGATTAAACGTTCGCATGGAATTTTACACGTGAATAGTTACAAGAATGAATGAATAAATGAATTCCGGGAAGATGACATTGAAATGACATGAGATTTTGTGTGTACATATAGGTTTTATGGAGGCTATGAACAGATATCAGTAATTAGCAATTGAAATTGTGGACGCTCAGCATTGCCTGATTGAATGCCTTTCCATGGAGAAATATGCCAAACTCGAAGGGAACAAATCTCAGGTTCTTCGTTTTGCACTACATCGTGAGTCTAGTTAAATTGGGTACATTGGCCGTACCATGCGCCGACTTGAAAAACGCGTTCGTAAATCCTACCCAGCCTGACAAGTATAAGGACACCAGTCTCGTACATAGTTCGGACGTTCCATGTTCCTACACAGACTTTTTCTTTTGGTGCAAGGAGGTTCATCATACTGAAGTTTCTTTAGCAATTTTTGTTTACAGGGTGGGGTTGCTAGCCTCACGCCTGAGAAAAGAATGATTACATTAAGTAAAAGTTTAGAGAGCAGCAACTTTTTGGGTTGCTCCCCTCAAAATCAGAAAATAACGGACAAACAATGAGAACAACATCAACAAAGGAAACAGTTCACAGAAAAAGGGCAAAAAGCGACGACAACTATACAATATAACAACATGCAATATAGTTCAGTACAATTAACTAAAATGATATCTTAACCATAAACTCACTGACTTGGAGCAACTTGAACATATAAATCCAACAATATTTACAATTATAGATGTGTTTATGTTTAAAAATTCCACAAATCCAAACAGTGGGTTATGTGTATTATCTGTCAATAAGATTGTATTTTTTGGATTCAGTGTTCGAAAGGTTAATAATTGTGATAATTTCCGCAAACTCTTTGCATAAGTTTTTACGGTAATAAAAGTTTTCGGTAATTAGCAAATAAAATTGTGAACGCTCAACGTTGCCTGATTGAATGCCTTTCCATGGAGAAATATGCCAAACTCGAAGCGAACAAATCCCACGTTCTTCCGCTTGCACTACATGATGAGTCTAGTTAAATTGAGTACATCGGTCGTACATGCACCGACTTGAAAAACGCGTTCGTGAACCCTACTCAGCCTGGCTAGTAAAAACGTGTACACAGTCGAGTTGCAGAACATCTGGTCAATTCCGGACATTCAGTGCCTTTCGAAAACACCTTCAAATTATTCTGCAAGATTCAATTAAACTTATCAAAGGGAGTGAAATCAAGACATCTGGGCATAGCTGAGGCGCTAGCTATCCAAAAGTTCAAACCCACGCTTTGTATCCAAAAGAAATATGTGCAACCCTTGTCCCTGCCATGGACATCAAAAACAGGTAAATGTTTTTTAGGAATGACCATCCTATTGCCTTTCTTATCTAAGCTTCTTGTTTATTCATGTTATTTTAGGTTTTCTTAATCCCTGTTTACACTACCATATTTTCATATCCGAACTTCGTGTTTATTTTCGCATTTTACTATTTCTACATATTTAATCCTTGATTGCGCAAACAATTATCCATCACATTAGTTCTTTTTATGCAAACATCCCGTCTACTTTTGTTATTTCTACATTTCTAACCACCAACTGCACAATGTCAATCCTCTTAGTTATCATGATGCTACTTTGTTTGAGTTTTATCCGTCCCCCTGTTTATTATGGCATTCTAATTCCTTATTGTAATTTCTATTAATTTAACCCTGAACCGGAAATTGTTCTGGAACTTTCCCATCCATTTGACATAAATACACGAATGTACAGCCTAGATGATGACTTCGTTGAAAAAACGTTTTCTTCACTGTAATTGTCATTTTAAATTGAATATAGTAACACAATATCTGCGTGGAGGACGCTTGCCTGATTGGACATGTTAATGACACAGATTATCATGAAATAAGAAGGACAGGATTTTCAGATGTAAGCCGGAAATCATATTATTGTCAGCCACATATTTCTAGTTATCATTCTGTGACCGGTTTCACCAACATGGAGGAGATCATGTAAGGATGAGGTGAGAGAGTCTGGTAAAGCGTGGACTCAATTAAAGAGGATTGCAGAAGACAGGACTAAGTGGAGATGTGTTCTTGGGGCCCTATGTTCCCCTCTCAAAGCAAGGGGACACTAATAATAATCATTTAGTAGTCATTGCTTTACCACAACTATTTCGCTGTTTGATGATGATCTGGAAAAATGAAGGAATGTAGGAAGTAGGACAGGCAACAACACTCTTCAAACACGAAATATTCACCAGCTATTCCCAAAAAAATACGAGAAAACTAACCTACGACTACTTCAAACTGGCCGATAGTGAGACGTTTAAAGAAGGAAGGCTGATCGTGGAGCTGGAAAGCCAACAGCGTAATATCAAAATCACCACTAATTAAACTTTGCACATGAACCTGGAGGCGGCATGTTTATCGCGGAACGCAAAGAAATTTCAACAAGTATTCCCACAAAATGCACGTGAATTCCATCCGCACACACATTATTCTCTTCAGTGAATTGTAGTCAATATATTGTAATGATAAAATGATATTCTTTCACAATATATCCGTCGCAGCTCAGAACAAAGTCACACAGAAAGCAAACAGTTCATTTCTCACTTTAGGGATTCCATGCACGTCACACATATTTCTATGTATCAGTCTGTCTTTATCTCTCTTTCTGCATCTCTCTCCACACTGACCTTAACTAACGATTCATTAATACCAGTTCAAGTGAGGAGTATTCTATTAAATGTACTAATGCATAAAGAGAATGTGTTATATCTTGTGTTGTATAAATCAGTGAATAATGCTCACGCACAACATGTTCAGTATATGCATGTGACATGTTGTCGTTTGATTAATACACACAGAATGAAAAGATGGGCATCCACGTTTCACTTCACAACACTAATTCATCTCTGTTTAAAACCCGATGATGAATTTACAAATAGGAGAATAAAAGATGAGAGAAAAGTGCTGTTGAGACGAGATGATTCACCAATAGTGTTTTGAGCGTGACGTAATATGTCACCATACGATGACACTGAATTCCTCAGACTGAATGAATTCGTCACGCCGAGAAAACATCATTTCAAATACACCTTGATAAATCATATATTCGCATCAAGTAACAAATTCTCTACTTTGATACTGATATTAACAACACAGTCAAGAACTTTCAATGTGTATGAATCGAACAATGAAAAGCGAGAATTATATTCATGGCTTGAGTGCATGTATTGCCATGTGTGAACGTACAAATTCATTAATCACTATCACACGCATAAGAATTTTGTGGTCGCCATAAACTAACGATACTCGTATATGACTTCCTCAACAAGCACTCAATTAGCAGATATCTGGAGAATATTTTTTGGTAAATATGTGGAAACTGATGTTAAGAAATCTCAAGTCGGCTGCGCCTGCTCGAATATTGACACACAGTGTGAACCGCGCATGCGCTCAACAGAGATCAACATGGTCAAGCATCCAGTGATATTCTTACCATCCTTAATACGCCTCAAGCTACCAAATTTTTCAGATAGTGTCATTCAAATTCACGATGAGAATATTTGACCAATAGAAATACGCTTTGCAATCTCATTTACAATTGGTGAGAATGACGGTGACTTGATTGGTGGAGTTCAAATCGTGGAGAGTTGTGCTAATCGGTTTCAATAGTCTCCACCTATCTCATTACAGTAACCCAAATGTGATATATGTCTCTGTGTTAACGTGAATGCGTGGTGGATTGCCATAAATACAGTGGAGTGGAGACGATGCTATATTACACTGTGACAATCAGTATCCAGAGAAGTGAGAATGCAGTGAAAGAGTCTACGATCTAGATTGGTCACCGGTGTTGTCATCTTCCTCATCCAGTTGATCACAGTGTTCGCCGCTGTGGCACACCAATCTCTACCAATTGACAAACGTGAGTGATTCGAGCTCAAGTAACTAACCAACAGACTAACGACTTAAGATATGAATTTGTTCTGTATAATGTGTTTCCAATGTCTTTCGTTTCTTCAATTTTACCAATAGGTTCAATGGCAATGCTTCGATTGGGGAAGTAGTCAGCGAGGCAGGGAATTGCATCACCTGTTTATGTATTGTATGTATTGCAATGTATGTAAACATTGATTCTGATTATTTTTACCTGTACAATGTGATGTAATGATAAAAATATACATATTCTCGTATTCACCTTGTTTTGCATACCGATTTCTGCTCACTAATATTTCGTTGACATCTGGTGGAAGTGAATTTTTGGTGGCGCCATACAGTAGAAGTTATATCGTCGACACGCTATGAACTGTCTCAGTGAAAAGCTTGATTTGGAATCGTTTCTTTATATTGACATATTCTGCTGCGTGAAATCAACGCAATATGTCAAATTGCTATAAGTCATGCTGCATTAGCATGTTTATCAGGAGACCGAGGTTGAACGTTTCGTGTTTTGTCAAACTCAGACACTCCTGAACTTCTCAGCGTCGTTATTCTACTAGGTCGACTTCAACTCATAGTATAATAGAGGCACTCTCTACTCGATTCTTCAATGAGATCTCAGGTGTTGCATTATCACAGTCTCTTTGGATTGAGTTCGCTTGACTGCTTGACAGTAACTCTTTGTGTTGTGTCTCATCGACAATGCCAAGCTCTCTTGTCGTTACCTCCACACTTTTGTGCATTTCATGGAGCACAATGTTGTCTTTGATCGAATGTCAGTGTATTGTTGGTTATATGATATATCGATGAAGCCGATGTATCTCATTGTTCTGATATTAGACATAAGGTTAATGTCATCCCTGTCGGAAATTATTTGTAACTGATGCGGTCTCACACTCTGTTCGAAGAAATAGAGATTTTATTTAGTCAACGTAGCCGAGGTGAAAGAGCTGGCGAAACTTCGTGCCAACTAGACACAACCAACATGTGAGTTCGAGTCTGTCATTTTGTTTCAGCAATTGACATGATTCGAAACTGTGAGAAATAATCCCTGTCTCACAAATATTTAAATAATCGTGTTTGAAGTGAAGAGAATTTGAGGAGAATTCAAGTAAGCCGAAGTCAATGTCCCTATGTGTTTATGCGTTAGCGTGCCGAATCGAGACTTATTTGGCGAAGTTTTGGAAGTTATATTTGGGAACATTTCAACTGAATCTTATCCCCGTCGTGATATACAATCTCAAGATGAGTTCTCGGATCAAGCTGCAGCAAAAGCAGTGAATTCATCGGCGAACATAGTCAAGGCCGAACTGGTACAACCAGGAGAGACATAAACATTCGAAATATAAATGCAGTGTTGTTGTGTTATATGTAGCGAAGTTCACAAAAATGCCACAGGGACGCTAAGTGATGTCAATAGTGCTTATACTCGTGCGAAGGGCTGACACGAAAGCCTTTCAACAGCCGAATCAAAAGGTACTTATTTAGAACTTATATGTTTACATGTATGTTTCAACGCAGGGAATCTTGTAGGCATTCGTGACAGCTGGACTGAGCATGAACTCAAGGATACTTCTCAAACCACATGTACACTGAGAAGTGTGGACATTTCTGACAGGTCCTTGACGTCTTCCTTCTTGCTCGTAGACGTCATTGAGATTTCACTGTAATGATTTGAATAGATTTTGTAAACAAGTGTCCGAACAAGGACATTTCAAGATGTATGTGCGAAAGACAAACAGTTTCGTTTCATTGATGAAGTTTATTGAGAGATTGATGAAGTAGCAATATGAAGTCGTCTGAAATATGTTCTCATCGGTTCAACAACAGCAAATGCAGGAGTCTATCAGAAAAAGTTGAATATTCAAACTTATAACTGCTGATTACCAAAATATCAAGAATATTTCTGTTCGCCACCTCTATAGCTTATCCATGTGGACACCTGGCCTCATTCCAGTTTTCTATTCTTTTCTCAAACTTCTTTATATTTATCAATATTTCTTTTTTCAGGTTTCCATAGCAATATTCATTGATGTGCTTCACTGCACTGAAGAAAATCTCACTTCTATCCACACAAACCCTGCGAAGATGAAAATATACTCTGCATATCTATGAGATAAACCATCCAATACTATTCCCTGAACTCAGTTCGAAATCTCACCGGATAGAATACATGTTGAGGTTAACGAATCGACAATTGGTTGTTGCAAACTCCAGTTACACAGATTAGTTCTACACGAATCCAACATCCATCACTTCAGTGGTTCGTACTGAGAAGTGCTTCACAACTGCCTGATTTGAGTTTGAAATCGACTTGGCATCACATACGAACCACCACCTGTTTGTAGTGAGATGGTTGTGGTGTGAAGAGGAAACTGTTTGAAAAGTAGGTTTGTTCTTAGGGAAACCGTGTGTGTTCTCTATCGACTAACTTGGGGTAGACAATGCAAAGACATCGGTCGACTGGTTTTTTCTACACTCGATAATTTGTTCTAAAGTCAGTTAGCCAGCATTTTCAAGTGTGACGTCCAGAATCGCCAGTATGTTCAACAGAATAATGATTTCCTGGTGTAATTCCTGTCGCCTGTGCAAGTGAATCAAACCCCGTGTTAGTGAAATCGTTGTAGTTGTGGTCGACACCCGACAGAACAGTCACAATTGGTTCCTATTTGTCGTTATTCATGCGACGATTAATCATTACGCTTCATATGTAAATAGTAATGCTTCTTCGAAGAAGGCGACCATTTGAATGTGAACCTGTATTCTAAATCTGAATCTGCATTCCATCAATTCTCTTCCTATCCAAATAACCTCTCTAGAGGAAGCGTGGTTTACGTAATCATGTGTTCACTGTCCCTACACTTGGCATCAGCCTTCTCATCAGTTTCACGTCTCCCTTGAATCTACCACTCCTGTTCATATGAATGAAATCACTTTGCTTCGTTTCCGGATCGTTAGCATCAGCATCGAGTGGATCGGATATTGTGATGTCGGTAATTAAGCTTCAGGTAGCAAACCATTATGGATTCTTGTCTCCTCTCACTTGTTTCTCTACACTAAGAACCATTGGTTCTCATCTAGGGCAGGTCAAAATCGGATAAACTCCACACCAGTCGCCGCTCTTTCGAGTTCCACTCGACGGTCTGTATAACTGCACTGCATGTTCTACAGCTGAGCACGCTACCGATGAGTCCTTATTTCCATCTGCATATTGAGTGAGTTAAATGACCGCGGTGACTGTCCGCAGTGTCATTTGAACAACTGGATATCATAGTGATGCCTAACTGGATAACAGAATGACAGAATATTTCTCCTGAACTACAGACATTTCGGATAGCAACCAGAATATTTCCAACGGTCACATTCCCAAAGGACACCGAATTTATCTGATATCGCGTATTACTATCAGAAGTGTCACCATTTTGTCAGGCATAACACCTTGATAGAATTAATTGTCGTTGCAATCAGATGTCGATTTTTGTTAATAAATTATGTTTCGACTACACGCGAATCGTGTTCTCACTGCTTTTGCGAAGACTTGGTATGCAGTGAAAGAGTAGAAATGCTGTAATTTCTCCTTCACTTTACATGATGATTATCTCTGGACTGTGTCTTCAATATGTTCTCGAACATAAGGGAAGTTAATTGATGATGGTAATCAATGCTTTCTGAATGAACTCAGATTGTGGTTCCTGCTCACAACGAACGAGTTTGATACTGAGAGAAGTACGCAACATTACTGTTGTCCACATCTGCCTTGATAATCGATCCCACTGGTACATCCTGCGTTGTCTCAGTCATCATGTGACTAAGTAATTCATATTTCGACCCTCCTGCTTGATATGCAGTAAATATATTTGGAATGTGATGGCTGTGATTATGCAGAATTGTAGAAGCGTATTTGGTGGCAAGAGAAAAACAAACATCATGAGATTTCGAGAAAGCTGTGAAAGATAATCTACTAGCACACTCACCAAGAATGCCTCAGTGAAGAAAGTAAAAATGAGAGGTGATCTCCGTGTCAGTCAGCTTCATTCGACAATCTCCTGATTATCTGACACTGAGATTGGAAAAGACGCCTCCATTTACGTATGTAGGAATATGCTTTTATTTAAATTTCTTCTAACAAAATGTGAAACCCTGAGCGATGGCATTCACCACGTCACCGCACTCCTAAACTCAATGTTATCGGAGAAATCTTAAAATCTTTTTTAAATTAATGGTTTATGTGGCTAAGATACACTGTTGAAACCTCCACCCTACTAACATGAGACCTACAATGTGCATTCATTGTGAAACCTTAGAAACAATCTCCTGCTAATAATTTTATTTTTGAAACTGAGTGAGACTTCGATGGATTACGCTTTATAGACCACCTGGTTAAGAGGAAAACCTCACTTAGTTAACTAACTCGCTAGTTTTCTAGCCAGTCCCATGTCCGGGTAGAGAGGGAGGTTTGGGAGTGAAGCTGGAAACCACACACTACTAAATCTTTCAAATTCCTCGAGAAGCGTCAACGCACAGAAAACACCTTATAAACACAAACACTTCAAATAAATATTTTATTCTTCGCCTGAATCCGAGAGTGAAATGATACTGGGGGTTAGTGATATACTCCGGGGTAACCAGTCAGCCGATGTGCCTTCTCTCGATGAAGGCAAGAATAAGAATGGGAACGTGTAATGTCAGTCCAATGTACAAGACTGGGAAGGCTGCGCAAGTAGCCAAAGAGATGCGAAGATATGACTTAGAAGTACTGGGTATCTGCGAAAGCAGATGACAGGGATGAGGAATGACAACATTGTCAACGGGAGAGCTCTCAAAGGTACACCAGTTCACCTAACTATGGTCCCTGTCATAATGAACACTAACTGCCGCTCTCTGCCAAGCAAGATAATGTACCTGCAATCCTTGATGTCCACTGAAATTTATCATAATACTGCCATAATCACATTACAAGAAACGTGGTTACACGAACTGTATGATGGCAATCTTATCTCACTAAAGGACTTTATTTTATTTCGACAAGACCGCCAATGCTGTAATAAGAAAAATGGTGGCGGAGTTGCAACTTTTATTCACTCCAAATGGTCTGTTTCAAATAATGCTTGCTTCTCATTCTCAAATGACTTCATTGACTGCATTACTGTCAAATGTCGCCCCAAACATCTCCTCAAATATAAACATATGTTTGTTACAAACATGTACAATTCTCCTAGTTGCTCTCCATCTGATCTATCTAATTCCGCTTATGAATTCACCATGTTTGCTGCTGCCAACTTCGACAACTCTCCATCCGTTATTACTTGGGATTTCAACTCATCAGATTGCTCCTTTCTTGAAGCTCTTGGTCACACAAACATAGTCACATTTCCCACTCGACTTGACAAAACACTCGATCTAGTTTTTAATAATGACGAAGAAGTATATGAAACACGTAGACGTGCACCGATACTAAACTCAGATCACTGCATTGTTCGTGTTTTACCAAAAATATAAAGCAAAACACATATTAAAATCTTCTCACACATCTGTCGACCTACTCAATCTAAGATGCATGTTAAAAGATACCAACTGGTATCTATTCTATGAAAGTACATTAGATGACTCAATCACCAATGTAACGGATTATCTTAAGTTCTGTCTTGACATATGCTGTCCCAAACAAACACTATTCAAACACCTCGACCGCTTCTCGTCTCCTCATCTCAAACAACTTCGCAGGCAAAGAGGAACATTATATAAACTCGAAGATAAGTTTGCACTTGAAAAGTTTATTGCTCACATCAAATCTGAAATCAAAAATCTTAATGCTATGTGTATAACCATACACTTTTATCATGCAAATCTCATATCAGCGTGTGGAAACTTTTCAATGAATTACTGGCAATAGTAAGCGATGTAATGTTTTCCCTCTTATGCTTTGAATGCTCTTAATCAGTCTTTTATACGCCCTCCTTCTAATATAACCACTTCTAACGTTACTAATCATGTAGCTGATAACTTCCAGAACTTAAGCACTCTTGATGCTTTAAAATGTCCTAAAACTCTTAAGCCCTCATGTAGCCTTGGCCCTGATGGTATACCTGCATATGTTGTAAAACAATGCGCTGATGCTTCATGTTCCCCTTTAACTAACATCATAAATGCTTCTTTCTCCGAAAACGTTGTACCTGTTCCATGGAAAGACATTAAAATGGTCCCTGTCTCTAAACCTGGCAATAGAAAGGGTGTAAAGTTCAGACCGATTGCCATCACTTCCCCGTTTCTAAAGCTTTTGGAAAAACTAGTACTTCTTAAACTCGAACCCTCTCTTAAAAGCTTTGAAGACCCCAAAATGATTTGCCTGCAGACAGAGTAGGAGTACCTTAGACGCTGCAGCCGTCTTACACAACAGCATTGTCTCATCATTAGATAAAGGTGCAAGGTGTCCGCTGCACGTTTCTTGACTTCACTTCTGCTTTCGATTCTGTACCTAGATGTCTCTTGCTAAATAAGCTCTCCATGACACAAACTGAGTCCTGGGTCACTAACTGGTTGCATTCCTAGTTTTCAAACAGAATGCAGTACACCATATACAAAAGTAAATCCTCCGTTGGCGTGCTCACTGAAGCTGGTGTCCACCAACGTGCTGTACTCTCCTCACTTCTCTTTTCTTTCTTTCTACATGACCTACCATCTTCGAATGACATAAACCTTGGTTAGTATGCTGACGAAGTGACTGTATCTTTGCCTGTTGAATGTCAAAATGACTGCTGTAAACGAAAAGGCTTTTTATCAGAAATCAGCTAATGCTCCAAGGATAACGGTCTCATCTTAAACAACTCCAAACGCCAAACAGTTACTTCACCTTTAAGCACAAACCTGACCTGAACAAACTGGTTAGCAGTCACGAGGTGTGCAACATTGATGGCACTAAAGTTGAAACCAAGTCAGAAATTAAATGCCTAGGCGTCATTCTATCTGCTGATCTCTCCTGATCGTCTCATATCTTGATGATTTCTAAGGAAATATTCCGTCTCAACCTTCCACATCAAGAAGTTAAGGTATTCTGGTATAACTCAACCCTTACTCCTGCAATTCGTTAACTCCGGCATTCTGCCTATTATTCTCTATTGCCCTACCCCCTCAGTTTTTTCTCGGCTACTGAAGAACGACTGTATTTTATTACGCAGGATGTTAAAGGTTGTCATCAGAGTAAGCAACTTCCCGCTTAACGAGCTTGTTAACATTCTGGTGGACAGGCACATGGACTCATGTGAAAAAATGGGCTAAATCCATTCTATCTAACTTACACCACCCTCTTCATTTACAACTCTCCTCTTGTATCTCATTAGGCAGAACCAGAAGCCTATATAGGAAACTAAATGCTCGCACTAGCACGTACAAAACTCAACTATGTCCTACTTAGCTCGTGTTCTGTGACATAAAAAAAGCATGAGGAGTGATACCTATAACTTTATAAATAGTGAGTAGAACAACTGGATCTCGTCTTTTCTACTCAAATCATTTATAGGTACAACGTTGTCTTTCTCTCTTTTTTTTCTCTTTTTTCTGTTATGTGCTGCTTTGTTTCTTTCTTCCTTACAAATTCTATTCAAAACATTCTTCTTCTTTCTTTCACACTCTGTATATCTCGACCGTTTTGTTACCGCTTACGCTAGTGAATATGCCAGCATCTACTCTTCTAACACCTTCTAACACTCTGTTTAATTTTGTCTTTGCTACTGACATGGTAATATGTTGTTGTCAAAACTAACTGATATAACCTTAAACTATGTAGAAATTTATTCATTGTTAATGTACTAACTGGATTCAACACTGTAGTGAAATGCTGAGAATTCCATTCTGGATCACAAGTACTG
Source organism: Trichobilharzia regenti (assembly GCA_944472135.2). Classification (NCBI taxonomy): domain Eukaryota; kingdom Metazoa; phylum Platyhelminthes; class Trematoda; order Strigeidida; family Schistosomatidae; genus Trichobilharzia; species Trichobilharzia regenti. Next base: position 123,933,013 of record OX235264.1, on the reverse strand, counting down.
TTGTGGAATAAATCTATTTTTTATCTTATCTTAAAACAAGGCGGAACAAGAAAAGAAGGAGGATTTTAAGAGACAACTACAAACAGTAGTGGAAAAAGTGCTACAAGGAGACATAAAAATCCTAATGGACATTATGAATGTAAGCCGAAATGGAGGCAGATAATACACGAAAAGAAGATGTCATGGGGTGAGAGGCTATGGCTGTGTAGACACAGTTTCATTGCCTACTGCTTATTCGAATTCTTCCCAAATCATCTTTACTTCAAAGATGACTATTTAACATATTTGTGAGCCAGGAATTATTTCGCGCAGTTTCAAGTTGAACAACCCTGTCAACTGCTTGAACACACAGAGATATTTGGACTGACATGCTGGTTGCGTCTACTTGGAAAGAGGTTTGGCCGCCTTTTTACGCTCGGCTACATCGATGGCATACAATCTCAATTTCTTCGGACAGAGTGTGATACAGTATTAATTACAATTTATTTCCAACGGGGATGAGATTAACATTATTATGAATATCAGAATAATGAGATACGTCAGCTTCACCGAAAGGGCACCTATGGAATGATACATCCAAACAAACACATCACTGTAATCCACGAACTGCACAAATGTTTGGAAGTGACGATAAGTGAGCTTGGCACTGCTGATTAGAAACAACACAAAGAGTTACCGTCCAGCAGGCACGTGACTCCAATCCACAGTAACTGAGATAATGCACAGTTAGGCTATCATGGATGCCTTCAAGCTTCCCTGTGTTGAAACATGTGTGCAAAGTAGTTATTTGTTTAGCTGTAACATGCTTCCGTGTCTGCCCTGCATCCGGGTATGAGCAGTACCGTCATTCATCAGTGAAACACAATGCCTAAATTAAATTTCGCTACACTATACAACTCTGCATTGCACCAAAATCATTCGTCATTCTGTTTTGCAATCTCATGTGGTTTGTGGATTTATGAAGGTAGTAATAGCATAAAACATGCATTTTCGAAGTTCCAATGGAGAAATACTCTGAGAATGATACTATATGTCCACCAACGAAACGGCGCTGTAAGATGTTTGTCCACGTTTAGTGAAATCACATCAAATTGCTCCACCAATACTCCGTCGACAGTGATAAATATCAAAATTTGTTTGTATGCTGACACACGCAAGTATAGAATTCTACTTTTATCGACTACACTTTAAAGCACACATCAGTATTCACAGGTGAATGTAGCATAGAACACCCTTCACTGACGGTTGCTGTCTATTCTCCATCAATCAAATGGACTAGCGTACTTATGATTTGTGACTATTTTGCAATTTTGCCTGTTTCAGACACACAGGTGGTCAGTCTCCGATATACCTGCACAAGGCCATCATTCTTATCACTACGAATTCTCAGTAATAATTCGGTTGACTAATATTTGAAATCACCTACCTGATTTACATTCAAATATTTGTGAACTGATGGTAGTTGACTCGGCCTACACGATCATCAACATTGGCCATGAACTAATACGTCTTTGTCAGTTGTGTATTTATTAGATGTGGGTGCTGGATGAACGAGGAAGTACATCCCTTCGTGTTGTGTATCAGTAGACGAAATTTCTCTAGCTTCAGTACTTGCACACAATCGATTCCGACAAGTTTAACTACTGTTTGAAAGCGTTTATCGTCAATCCTGATGACTGTAGAAAGTGCAGAGATATTCAGGTATACTTGTAATCGACTATCGCGATGAATTATCAACCAATAGAGTACGACATCCTCACGCATTACCACCTCACAGAATGCTTTTTGCGTTGGTCAAAATGATCAGTCACGAATTCCGTCATCATGCACCACATCTCACACAAATGCGATGGTGCGATTTGAGCAGGATGATATGATATTTACTTATAAGATTGCATATCACGATATGGATAAGATTTAGTTGAAATAATCACAAATATCGCTTCCGAAATTTCGACCAATCAGTATCGATTCGGCTCGGTTACTTAGGTAGACAAAGTATCATTGTGTTCAGTTTATTCAAAGACTTCCCAAATCCCCTTCATTCCAAACATGATTACGTACAATATTTGTGAGACAGGGATTATTTCGCGCAGTGTCCAGTCCAACAATTGTTCGAATCATGTCAATTACTTAAATAAACCGAGACACTAGGACTCATGATGGTTGCATCTTATTGAGAACGCTTGCCGTTTGAACACAAAGAGGCTATAACATCTCAGTATCTTCGGGCAACGTAATTCTTAAAAACGCATTAAAAATTGAATGTACTATAAGGCGAGTAGCATTCGACATTGTAGAATAAAGACACAGATAATTTCAGGAGTGTCTGTGTCCCGAAGAAACCTGAAAACACCAACCATCAATTCATTTTATAATCGACTTATTAACGCAGCATGACTGACATACATTTGAGATCTTGTGTTGATTTTGAAGAGCGGAATATGTCAAGGTAAAGAAACAATGTCAAATCACGCCTGCCACTGAGACGCTACATCGAGAGTCGAGGACAAAACAACTGGTGTGTCATCTCAGTCGAAATTCACAACCACTAATTTTCAACCAGCGAACAGTGGGAGACATCGTCATGCAGAAGATTGTGTGTGTATCGAAGGAAATGTTTATTAATATATATCACAGTGTACAAAGAAATCAGAATCAGTATTTAAATCGACTGCACTGCATTTAATAGAAATACGACTGATGCGATTCTCGGCTTCGCTGACTACTTCCCCAATCGAAGCATAGGCACTTGACCTAGTAGTGAATGAAATAAACAGAGGATATTGAGAGAAGTTCATACACAACACATTCATTACATAACTAGTTAGTCAGTTAAACAATTAGTTAGTTAGTTGAGCTCGAATCACTCACGTTTGTGATTTGGGACAGTGTGGTGTATAATAGCAGCAAACACGGAGATCAATTGGATAAGGAAGAGGACGACACCGATGGCCAATCTAGATGGTACACACTTCGACTGCATTCTCACTCCTCTGGATACTGATTATCACACTGTCATAAACCCCCGTGCTCATTCTACAGTATTTATACCACTCTGCTACCAAGCTTCCATGCTAACGTATCATGTGACAGAGGAGCATATATCACGTGTTTGTTTGCGTGTATTGAGAGAAGTGGAAACTAGTAAATTAGTGAAAGCGATTAGCACAGTCTTTCTAAGTTTCAACTCCACAAATTAGTAACAGTTTAAAGAGCACTTGAACCGGTTCTCTCGAATCATGATATAAAGTATAGCCTGAGAAACCAAGGGGACAAAGGGAGAGAGATACAATGCAATACGTATGTCGTCTGTGTTCAATCGTTTACGTTCAGTTTGTACCGTTTGTTCTCTGTGTCTTTAGTTGTGTTGTGCACTGTGAGAACTAAGGACAACCCCCAAACCCTTCACCTGACTAGAAAAACGTGAACATATCACAATCTCACATTCTTACCCTCAGTATCTCTCTCTTTTTACTTACCTTATCTCATGATTCGTGGAAACCAGTTGACCTGAGAAGTACTTTTATGAATTTGTTAATCAATAGAGAGAATACGTTAAGTATCTTGCTGCATTGATCAGTGAATGATGCTCACACACAATATGCTGATTATGTGCAAGTTACAAACTTTTATTTAACCAACATACACAGAATCAATAGACGAGTATTCACGTTTCGCCTCAACACTATTAACTGTGTGCATAACACAGGATGAATATGTCGTGCTGAGTAGCAGGTAGGAAACAATTGCTGGTGAAATGACAAGTACAGTTGGGAGAGTGAGTAAATGTTTCACAATTCGATGATGCTGAATTAGCCACATTGTATGTATGTTGTTATCAACAGGAAGTCTAGTTGTCTCATCAAATATCTGTCTGGTGAATCCATCATTCGTATCACAACACATAGATTATCGCCGATGTCGTCACGGGTCAACCTATTATTATTAGCCTATATGAAGAAAGTCAGCTGGTTTATTTTCTGTTCGTGACTCCCGTAGAAGAGGCAATGTTGGATGAGCGTTAGACTTTAGTGAAGAGAAGCGATGTGTTCGCAGAGAATCTTCAATGCACAGGAAACACATAAAAGGCAAACATGCTGGAGTGATCAAGCTGACGTGGAATGTTAGCATCATGCACGAACCTGTGAATATTTCATTAGTCTGCTAGGAATTTGAGGTGTGTCATCCAATTGGTAGGAATCTCACAGAGAAGATCAAATGGATGTGTACTGTTGTCATTGTTAACATGCGAGATTTTCGCTTCAGAGCAGCATTGTATTTTAAACAGTATCACAATCGGTCCACAGAAATTTAGATGTTATGGCGTGAATGTAGTCGAGCGGAAAGAGGCGGCGAGAATTCATCCCAGTTAATTGCTACCAGTATGAGAAACTGTTTAAGTGCTTGATGTGATAAAAAAAATTGTTTAGTTTGAAACTGCGCAAAAGAATCACTTTTTCACAAATATGTTAAGTAATCATGTATGAAGTGAGGAGAATTTGAGGAGACTTCGAATAGGCGGGAAACAATGAAAGTTTGCCTATATGCGTAAGCGTGTATAATCGAGATGTTTCGGCAGCGATAGTCGGGATTATTGCAACCAGATAATTATCCCTCTCGTGAAAATTAATTTCATGGAAGTACATCGCATCGTCCGACATGAATTCCATCGTCCTATTTGTGTGATATGCGTTCTGTGATGACTGAATGATGTTACTGATATATTCGAACAACGCGAAAAGCATTCGGTGATATAGTAATGCGAGAGAGTTTCACATTCCATCGCGATAGACGATTACAAGTATACATGAATAGTTAAGCGCTTTCCTCGGTCATCAAGATTGAATGAAGTGATCGAAATAATTTCTTCGCAGTTGTAGGTCTATTCGAGGGGACTGACTGACTTGTATCAATCTGTGTTGCGTAAGAACCAAGAATTTACTGTTCATACGAGATAAGTTAATATCTGTGTCAGGATATAAGATCTCTGCACCATTTATTAGCCTGGCGATTGAGATGAAAAGATTTGGCGATAGATAACGGATTGGGAGTGGTCTCACCAAGGTGTCAACGGGCGAGTTGATTATCTACTCCGGTCAGCCAGGAGTTAACCACATGCACACCGAGGGCGTGGCTCTCATGACATTACCAACAGCAATGAAGGTTCTCATTGAATGAAAAGCGGTCTCGTCCAGGATAACGACTACCAGATTCAACTTCAAAAGGAGGAAATTGTCACCTATGAAATGCTATACTCCTTTAACTACGCAAACCTCGGAAAGATAGACGCGTTCTACAGACAACTACAGACAACAATATACAACACTCCTGTTGGTGAATTAAAAATTCTAATGGCAGACACGAACGACAAACTGAGACCAGACCGCATAGGAAGAGAGCTCATCATGGGTAAGGAAGCTCTCAGACAGATGAATAAAAATGGAGAACTCTTCGCTGACTTCTGTGCATTCAATGAACTAGTGACTGATTGCAGCGTATACAAACACAAGTATTTTCACAAGGCTTCGTGAGTGACACTAGATAGGTGAATCATAAACCAAATTGACTTCATCTCAGTGCTGATCAAGGAAGTGAAGACAAAGCTAACTGGACAAAAACGTAAGAGAGGGAGCAGACTTTACCTCAGAACACCCTCTCATACAGGCAACACTCCAAATCAAACTAAGAGCTTACAGGGAAACAGGAGCTGCAGATAGACCCCAAGCCAAGTTCAACACTCAACAACTGAAGGACGAGGATACAAAGGACATCTTCATTGCAAGCATAAGGGACAAAGCCGACACACAAATCAACATTGGCGAACAGGTCAGCGTCGAAAAGCACTAGGACAACGTGGAAACAGTGTGGAGTCAAACCTGCATGGAAGTTCTAGGCAGAAAGAGGACACAGGACAAACAGTGGCCCACTACGGACACTTGCAGACTAATAGAAGAGAGAAGGATGCTGAAAGAAAAAATTATCCAGTGCACTGGCGAGCAACAAAAACAGGAGATGAATGCAAGCTACAACACGCTGAACAAAAGAGTAAAGAAGAGTGCCAGGGAAGACAACAAAAAATATTATGAAGCCATGGCAAGTAAAGCAGAACAAGCTGCAGGCAAAGAAGACCTTGCAACACTCTACTAAACGACTAGGTTCCTATCAGTGAACAGTTCAACACAAATTAGTCCGGTGAACGATGTCAGTGACAAGCCAATCACCAAAGATTTGTAGCAGAGGAAACACTGGGCTAAACATTTCAGATGACATACTTCTTTTGTACACATTCGTCTGGCTTAAGGTCATGAATTGCGAAAGCCTCTGCTGTCTGTAGATGTGAGTTACGGAGAAAACGCGGTAGTTATCATGGATCCAATATATGATCTTCAGATCACGGTCAGGGTTGACAGAGTGACAGAATTCGATCAGGTGTTCCAGAATAGAGGTTTATTCTGGAAGTATGTAAAATCACTACTCTGCCTTTGCCGTAGAGGGATAGACATTTACTTATTCTTTGTACTTTTATTACTACGATTATTATTATTATCAATATTATTAAAATTAATATTATCATGCTCACTCTGAACCTATTTCTCTTGACCCACTTGTCATTTTAAGTCAAAAATTAATCATTTACATATTTCTTACTTTTAAAATATTGAATTCTATCTAATCAAATTTCACTCCATGTTATGTAACATCTTATGTTCGACATTCTCCTTCTTGCTCGTAGATGCCGATGAGATTTTACTCTTATGATTTGAATGGCATTCGTTAACAGGTGACTGAATAGGGAAACTGCGAGAGGTATGGGTGAAGGACAATAGAGATTGATGAAGTGACAGTGTGAAGACTTCTAAGATCTGTCTCATATACATCTTTTGGAAATATTAAATGAAAGCAAATCGAAACCATGGATTCCAGAAAGTGTGAGTGGTCATTGCAACAAGGAAATCGGTGACCGAATCAATATCTGGTGAAGGAGTTAGAATTGCTCTTAGTAGAGTAGTTGAAACCACCGATCCTCGTGTTCTATCGTGGAAGTTGGCGTTTTCGAGAAATCCACGTGATGATCATCATCAACTGAGATGTTGTGAAGGACAGTCAGCCTTACTGGATTAGAAAGACGCTGTATTCCGGTTTGAAGAACGTGAGAGCTGTTCCTTTCCCGTGTCGTGCAATTCTACAGGAGAAGAAAGACTCTATCAGGCAACGTTGAGCATTCAAAATTAGAATAGCTGATTACCGAAATATCAAGAATACTTCTGTTCACAAGCTTTGTAGCATATACATGTGAACACCTCACCTCATACTAGTTTACTATACTTTCCTCACAGATATAACAGCATTCATCGTTATGCGTCGTCGTCCTGGTGGAAATCTCACTTCCATTCACACAAACACTGTGAAGACGGAAATATATACTGCATATCTCAGAGATAATCCATCCAATCCTATTCACCTGAAGTTAGTTTGTAATCCCAACGAATAGAATACATTTTGAAGCTCACGCATCGGTGATTGTAACAAACTCCAGTCACACAGATCAGTCATAAAATTGTAGCGGTAAATAATTCCCCAAAATTATTGACCACAGCAATCACTCATTGGATGCTGACCACCACTGTTTAAGTCGACTTGTTTAGCTGAAGGCTTCCGGTCAAGCATCCCCGCCATTTGGTAACCCGTCGTGTAACGTGCACGATCACTAGCTAGCTAAGCGTTCGTCTATCGGCTGGTTTTGGTTCCTAAATACATTTCTTCGTTTGGACGACCAATTATTGGCTTTTGCTTTGTCTTTGGTACGCGAGAATAAATTAATTAGAAGTTGTTGAACGAGATATCACGTCAAACCTTTAATATCCGTCAACCTCTAAACTGGTGAGCCCAACCGCGAACTTCATCTACGAAAAATCCGCAGATAACCCCGGTGAGTTCGTTCCATTTTGTATTTGTTCTTGTACCATATATTATTCGATATAATTTTCGTCATGAGTGATCTTAGTCCCAAGGTCATCCGTATCCGCTCAACTCCTAAAACCATTCAGCTCGTACCATACTGGCCAGATAATGCTGAAACGTGGTTTCTGCTAGCTGAAGCAGATTTTTGTGAGCATGGGATAACTGATCAACGTTCACAGTTACTTGCAGTTATTCACGCCCTACCGCGGGAATTCAGCAAGTACGTAACATCACAGATGTTGAGTCCCGAGGTAAGTAACTCGTACGAGTTGCTGAAAGCATCCCTCCTCAGGAGAAACGCTCTCACGGACAGACAACGTCTAGATGAATTATTTCGCAACATCGAGTTAGGAGATCAGTCAGCCGTGAGCATGCTGACAAGAATGAAACAAGTCGTCGGCCAATGTCAGTTCGACGAAGGACTGTTTAGAGAACTCTTCTTAACCAAGTTGCCACAATCTGTACAGACCGTACTTGTGACACTTGAGGGTACTGTAATAGAGAACTTAGCTATTACTGCAGATAAGATTCTAGAAATAACTAAACGGTCTGTTCCCGAAATATGCTCAATGACTAAGCAGACTTCGAGTGAGGATCCTGCAATGACAGAGTTATGCAACTCCCTTCAGCAGATGTTTAGGTCAAACACGCATTCTAAATCCTCCAACCGTCGTCCTAAATCTCCTCAACGCAGGAACTCGCGTGGTCGATCTAAGTCCAAACCACGTTCACTGAAAAACCCTGACTGGTGCTGGTACCACAACACCTATGGCCAAGAAGCGAAGTGTTGCCGTAAGCCTTGTAACTTCGGAAATGTCTCAAAGTCTGCGGGAAACTATCCCGCCGGCACGCGTTAGCGGCAACCGTCGCCGGTGGCACTAGCCGCCTACTTTACATCCATGATGTGATAAGCCAGACTCGATACTTAGTCGACACAGGCGCCGAAGTCAGCGTCCTTCCTGCTACAGCAGCAGATCGACAGAAGGAACCTACCTTCAACTTACAGGCTGCAAATGGAAAACCAATCGCAACCTTTGGTAGGAAATACGTCTATCTGAACGTAGGTTTACGCAAACCTATTCGGTGGATTTTCCTTCTCGCTGACGTTACAATGCCCATCATTGGCACGGACCTACTTAATCATCATGATTTACTCGTAGACGTCCGCCGAAAACGACTGATTGACAATACTACTAGTCTGTCTATCAAAGGCATCAGCTACATAGGCCCTAGTTTGTCACCCGTTAAGATAAAGGCAATTCTTGATCCAACTTTTCAACCTATCGTTGACAAGTATCCGGAACTTAACTGCCCGTCGAACGACCTACCGTGCATAACCAGCAATGTTATGCACCACATCATTACCACAGGACAACCTGTGACATCTAAAGCACGACGATTAGCTCCTGACAAACTGAGAATCGCCAGGAATGAATTTGACCATATGCTTAGCCTTGGCATCATTCGACCTTCGAATAGCCCATGGGCATCCCCACTTCATATGGTTCCGAAAAAGGATAGCAACGATTGGCGACCCACCGGTGATTACCGGCGAGTGAATGCCAAAACAACCCCTGATTGCTACCCGTTGCCTCATATACACGACTTGACGGCAACCTTATCCGGCGCGACTATATTCTCCAAAATCGACTTGGTTAAAGCGTATAACCAAATCCCGATGGCAACAGAAGATATCCCGAAAACGGCTATCATTACGCCTTTCGGACTTTTTGAATTTCTACGTATGCCATTCGGTCTTCGGAATGCAGCCCAAACATTCCAACGCTTCATTGACGAAGTATTTCGCGGTCTCGACTTTGTATACGCATACTTAGACGACTGCCTCATTGCCAGTCCAGACAAGGAAACTCACCTTAGGCACTTGGACTTGGCATTTGACAGGTTACGCCAACATGGTGTTACCATTAATATTCAAAAATGTCAAATCGGTGTTGACTCACTCGACTTTCTGGGTCACACTATTGACTGCAAGGGCATTCGCCCACTGGCTACTAAGGTCGAGGCTATACTGAACTTTCCAGAGCCACAGACGGTGAAAAGTCTCCGCACTTTTAACGGCTTAGTAAGTTATTATCGACGCTTTATTCCCAACTGTGCCTCTTTGATTCAGCCATTGACAGACCTCCTTCGAGGGAATAACAAGTCCATAGAACTTGACGCGTCTGCTCGAAATGCTTTTACCCAGATTAAAAAAGCTATTGCGAATGCCACACTTCTGATGTATCAGGATCCAACGGCACCGTTAAGTATCTCGGTTGATGCATCAAACACTGCAATCGGCGCAGTTCTACAACAGCTAGTTGACAATGAGTGGCAACCACTTGCCTTTTTCTTCCGGCGCCTTCAATTAGCTGAAACGAAGTACAGCACATTCGGCAGAGAACTTCTGGCTATGTACTGTGCTATACGACATTTTAGACATTCGGTAGAGGGTCGTGAATTTATAATTTTTACGGATCACAAACCTCTGACGTACTCTCTGAACTCACCTTCAGATAAGTATTCACCCAGGGAATCACGACAACTGGATTACGTCTCACAGTTTACATCAGATATTCGCCATGTATCCGGAGTAAACAACACTGTGGCAGATGCCTTGTCGCGCGTTTGTTCCCTCACCCAAATCGACGGCATAGACCTAGTAAAACTGGCTCGTCTTCAAAAAGAAGATGCCGAACTTCAACATGAGTTGTCGAAAACAACTCTACAATTAGCTGAGAAACCCTTAGGTATGGGAAGAGATACTATTCTATGTGACATTTCCACGAGTACTCCTCGCCCCATCGTGCCTAAAAGTTATCGCCGTAACGTCTTCAATACGTTGCATGGCTTATCTCACCCAGGTATTCGAACTACTGTCAAGCTCGTAACTAGTCGGTTTTGTTGGCCTGGCATTAATAAAGAAGTAAGGGAATGGGCACAAACGTGCTTAGCTTGTCAAAAGTGCAAGGTGATAAGACACACCAAAAGCCCACTTGGCACCTTTCTTCTCCCTGACGCTCGTTTCGAACACGTCCATATAGATTTGGTTGGTCCCCTTCCTGAATCACATGGATATACTTATATTTTAACTTGCATAGATCGCTTCACACGATGGCCGGAAGCAGTACCCATCAAGGATGTATCTGCTGAAACAGTCGCACGCGTCTTCGTAGAAAGATGGATTGCTAACTTTGGATGCCCATCTTCCATAACAACTGATCGCGGGCGGCAATTCGAAAGTGGCTTATTCTTTGCCCTGACTAAAATATTAGGTTGCATGCGATTTCGAACAACAGCCTACCATCCTCAAGCTAATGGTATGGTAGAACGTCTACACAGACAGCTGAAAGCTGGTCTGTCAGCTGCAAACACCACCCATTGGACTGAATCCCTCCGTTAGTTCTCCTAGGGATACGAAACGCCTTGAAAACCGATGCTGGTTGTACTAGCGCCGAGCTAGTATATGGCACGACACTGCGACTGCCTGGTGAATTTGTTTCTCCCTCGAGCTTCCCACCAGTGGTAGATCACGCTTCATACGTCAGCAGGCTTACAAACGCAATGCGTTCAGTTAAACCTGCTCCCCTTCGTCCACAGTCCATTGATGTTTTCGTTCATCCGTGTTTGAAAACTTCTTCACATGTATTTGTTCGTCGCGACTCTGTGCGCAGACCCCTGGAACCCCCATATGACGGACCTTATAAGGTAATTAAACGTTCTGATAAATTCTTTGTCTTGGACAAAAACGGCCGCGAGGACACCGTCAGCATTGACCGTCTGAAACCGGCTTACTTGGAGGGTAATCCTATTAGCATAGAGCTGAACGTACACCAAAATCCACAAGTAACAGAAGATCGTGTAGACATCGATGAAGTCGCTAGCACAGCGACAGCTACCGAACCTTCTATCGAGCCTCCCAAGAAAACCCGTTCTGGACGCACCGTAAGGTTCCCAGAATATCTGCACACTTATTTGACTTAACGAATTCGTGTGATTCACGCAACTCACTCGTTCGTGGTACTAACTATTTTTTTTGACGTATAAATTTTTTTATATACAGTACCACCGAACACAAAAAATTTTTTCGCAACAGTTCATGTAACATACACAAAAAAATTAATTAGATGTTTTTTTTTTCGATGTTCTGAACTTAGCATTATTTTACTGTATAGTAAATGCACACAATTTTTTTTAACCAAAAAGCTCATTTCGTACATTTTCCTCGACATGGTTCTTAGCGTTCTTGTTTTCTTTTCCAGGTGCGACGGGCACTGGACGGGAAACAAACGAAGCACGGAATCCAACGAACAACACCAGGAAGCTATGTACAAACACCCCATTAGCATAGGCAGACAAACCAGTAGGCATAAGACCAAGCCGCTCGGAAGATTTTTTTCACCCGAAAGGGAACCATCGAGTTTTTTTACTTCCGGCTGGTTCTGTCTTAGGGTCCTCACGACCCCACTAGGGGGGAGTGAGCTGTAGCGGTAAATAATTCCCCAAAATTATTGACCACAGCAATCACTCATTGGATGCTGACCACCACTGTTTAAGTCGACTTGTTTAGCTGAAGGCTTCCGGTCAAGCATCCCCGCCATTCACTTAATGACGTGCTCACCATCCTTATACTTGGTACCTTCTTTGTCAGCCATTTCACATCTTCTGCTACTTCACCACTGCTGTTCATATGGATCAAATCACACTGCTGAGTTTCCTGATCATTAGTCTCAGCATCGAGTGGATCGCATACTCTGATGTGAATAATTGGGCTTCAGGTAGTAAACCATTCTGGATTATCGTCACCTCCTCACTTATTTCTCTACATTAACTACCACTGGTTCCCAATTCCGCGTCAAATCATCCGAAGCATGTTACCATGAGATGAACAGCTAACCAGTCGCAAATTATTCGGGTTGCACACGACAGTCTGTATAATTTCATTGCATTATCTGATACTCAACACGTTATCAGCAGCTGAAGATTTGTAACGGTGTCATTCATGATTCGACCATCTCTCTCGACATTAAGGTAGTATTTTGAAAGTAAAGGCCTTGCTTTTTCTGAGTGAAAATATTAGAAGAGGATTTGGTGGCAGGAATGCAACCAGCCTCATGAGATTGCGAGAGAACCATTGAAGAATATCTACTAACGCAATGAGCCGAAATGCCTCATTAAATTGAAATCAAACAGGAACGCTGATCAACGTGCCTGTCTGTTTCACTCGTCAACCTCTTGATTATCCGACATTGAAAAAAGTGAAGACACTGCCATGTACGTCTGTAGGAATATGCTTCATTTGAATTTTGCATCACAAACTGTGATACGCTTAGTGACGGAATTCACCACGTCAGCGTACTCTTCCTTTCAACTTCATCGAGAAGGTGGTTTGTGGTTACAGTCATGTCAATGTTCAGCTGTTCTCGTCACTCGTAGAAACGATACTGACGTTTGCATTATCTTCAATTGCATTTCGACAGCGTAGACTACGATGTAATTTTGAACTATTTCAACAATTCGGAGCTCAGCCGATTAGCGAAGACTAACCATTAGCCCGATCACATTGTCCAATTCAGAGTGATTTATGATATAAAACTCTGTGAAGTTTGTGTAATCATGACATACATAATTCTCTCAGGGATGATCGTCACGTGTTGTGTACTTAGTTCGGAGAAAGACCTCAGGGGGAATGAAGACATGCATGAATTCAGGAAACATAATAACCCTAGTCGATTTAGACTCCGTGGACGATTTACGTGTCACACAAACTCGAATAACTACAGGTGAGTTGGCCAAAAAGCTTGGAAGTAGTGAGGACAACAACTCAATTGAACACAGAGAAGACAGAGGTGATGCAACTATCTAACTGTCAAAAACAGCAACATGCAGCAATCAACTGACACGGGATAAATGTGATGGCGGTCATTGTTTATTTTCTTGATTGTGATGAACTGGTTCATGTCGAAGACTGTACGGACAGAAGACGCAGAAGTAGTTTGGACCACAAGAAGACTCCTGAGTATGTGGAACTTGTGGTGGATTCAGGACTAACACCCTGTTTACTCTTATATATAGTGTTGAAAAACCACAAGTTGGCGGAAGGGACGAGCAGAATCAGATTCACGTGAAGTGAATACTGAAAATTAAATACCTAGGCGTCACTCTATCTTCTGATCTTTCCTGTTCGTCTCATATATTGACGATTTCTAAGAAAATATTCCGTCTTACCTGCTACATCAAGAAGTTAAGACATTCTGGTGTAACCCAACCCTTACTCCTACAATTTGTTAACTCCCGTATTCTGCCAATTATTCTCTATTTTTTTCCCTAAGTATTTCCTGGGCTATTGAAGAAAGACTATACCTTATTACGTAGGATGTTAAAGGCTGTCATCAGGGTAAGCAGTTTGCCACATAGCCAGGTTGTTAATATTCTGGTGGACAGGCATATGGACTCATGTGAAAAATGGGCGAAATCCATTTTATCTGACTCACAACACCCTCTACATTCACAACTCTCCCCATGTATCTCTTCAGGGAAAACCAGAAGCCTATATAGGAAACTATATGCCCGCACCAGTCAGTACAAAAACTCATCCAAACCCTGCCTAGCTCGTGTTCTGTGCGATAAAAAAAGCATTAGGCGTGAAACATTTAACTTATTAAATAGTCAGTACAACAAATGGATTTCATCTTTCCAACTCACATCATTTACAGGTACAACGTTTTCTCTCTACCTTTTTTCTTTCTTTCTGGATTTATATTCGTTATGCGCCGTTTTGTTTCTCCCTTCCTTACAAACTCTACTTAAAACATTCTTGTTCGTTCTTTCACACTCTGTATATCTCGACCATTTTGCTGTCGCTTACGCTAGTAAATATGCTAGTAGTATCCACTTTTCTAACACCTTCAAACACTGTTTGAATTATGGCTTTGCTACCGACATGCTAATATGTTGTTGTCAAAACTGACTGAGATAACTTTAATCTATGTAGAACTTTATTTATTGTTAATGTACTAAATGGATGCAATACTGTGGTAAAATGCAGACCATTCCATTTTGTATAACAAGTATTGATTTGGAATAAACCTATTATCTTATCTTATCTCATCTGGAAAATCTAGTGTTGAAGGTGAAACCACGATAGCCACTCGTTCACTGAGTTCAAGGATGCCGTTTGCATGAGTGCGGAAAGTGATTGTTTCACATGTTAACAATGACAACAGTACACATTCATTCGATCTTCTCTCTCAGATTCCTACCATTTCGACGACACACCTCTAATTCCTAGAAGATAAATAAAACATCACTGGTTCGTACATGATGTGAAAATTCCAAGTCGGCATTCATCGAAATGGAAGATATTGTCTGATCGACTTCATGATAGCAATCAACATGTCACCGCATCATTCCGTCTGATAGATTCCAGTGGAGAATATGTTTGCATTTATATGTTTCCTGGGCATTGAAGATTCTCCGCAAACACATCGCTTCTCTGTGCTACAGTCTCACGCTCATCCAACATTGCCTCTTCTACGGGACTCAGGAACAGAAAGTAAACGAGCGGACGTTCTTCATATAGGCTAATTATAACAGACTGTTGACCCGTGCCTACATCAACGATAATCTGTGGGTTTTTCTTTGAATGTTGGATTCACCAGACAGATACTTGGTGAAACAACTAGACTTCTTGGTGAGAAAAAATGCAGTGTGGCTGATTCAGCATCATTAAACTGTCAAACATTTCGGTCACTCTCACAACTGTACTTGTCATTTCACCAGCAATTGTCTCCCACCTGCTACGCAGCAGGACATATCTATCCGGTGTTATGCACAGAATTATTAGAGTTGAGGGGAAACGTGAATACCCGTCTATTGATTCTGTGTATGTTGGTTAAATAAAAGTTTGTAACTTGCACATAATCAGCATAATGTGCATGAGCTTCATTCACTGATCAATGCAGCAAAAGACATAACATATTCTCTCTATAGATTGGCACTTTTACAAAAGTACTTCTCAGGTGAACTGGTTTTCACAAATCATGAGATAAGGTAAATAAGGAGAGAGATAGTGAGGGTGAGAATCGGAGATTGTCATGTGTTCACGTTTTTCTAGTCAGGTGAAGGGTTTGTGGTTTGTCCTTGGTTCTCACAGTGCACAACACAACTAAAGACACAGAGAACAAACGGTACAAACTGAACGTAAACGATTGAACACAGACGACATACGTATTGCATTGTATCTCTCTCCCTTTGTCCCCTTGGTTTCTCAGGCTATACTTTATATCATGATTCGAGAGAACCGGTTCAAGTGCTCTTTAAACTGTTACTAATTTGTGGAGTTGAAACTTAGAAAGACTGTGCTAATCGCTTTCACTAATTTACTAGTTTCCACTTCTCTCAATACACGCAAACAAACACGTGATATATGCTCCTCTGTCACATGATACGTTAGCATGGAAGCTTGGTAGCAGAGTGGTATAAATACTGTAGAATGAGCACGGTGGTTTATGACAGTGTGATAATCAGTATCCAGAGGAGTGAGAATGCAGTCGAAGTGTGTACGATCTAGATTGGCCATCGGTGTCGTTCTCTTCCTTATCCAATTGATCTCCGTGTTTGCTGCTATTATACACCACACTGTCCCAAATCACAAACGTGAGTGATTCGAGCTCAACTAACTAAATAATTCTTTAACTGACTAACTAGTTATGTAATGAATGTGTTGTGTATGAACTTCTCTCAATATCCTCTGTTTATTTCATTCACTACTAGGTCAAGTGCCTATGCTTCGATTGGGGAAGTAGTCAGCGAAGCCGAGAATCGCATCAGTCGTATTTCTATTAAATGCAGTGCAGTCAATTTAACTACTGATTCTGATTTCTTTGTACACTGTGATATATATTAATAAACATTTCCTTCGATAGACAATCTTCTGCGTGACGATGTCTCCTCACTGTTCGCTGGTTGAAAATTAGTGGTTGTGAATTTCGACTGAGATGACGCTTCGATGAGGTAAAGGTGTTTCATATTGACAGTTACTGATGTTTGAGTTCAAGTGACTGGATAGCGCACTTGTTGTTTTCACCACACTGTAGTGCAATACGTGCAACAAAATGATTTGTTTGATGGAATTTTACTGTATCATTAAGATGAGATAAGATAAGATAATAGGTTTATTCCAAATCAATACTTGTTATACAGAATGGAATGGTCTGCATTTTACCACAGTATTGCATCCAGTTAGTACATTAACAATAAATAAAGTTCTACATAGATTAAAGTTATCTCAGTCAGTTTTGACAACAACATATTAGCATGTCGGTAGCAAAGCCAAAATTCAAACAGTGTTTGAAGGTGTTAGAAAAGTGGATACTACTAGCATATTTACTAGCGTAAGCGACAGCAAAATGGTCGAGATATACAGAGTGTGAAAGAACGAACAAGAATGTTTTAAGTAGAGTTTGTAAGGAAGGGAGAAACAAAACGGCGCATAACGAATATAAATCCAGAAAGAAAGAAAAAAGGTAGAGAGAAAACGTTGTACCTGTAAATGATGTGAGTTGGAAAGATGAAATCCATTTGTTGTACTGACTATTTAATAAGTTAAATGTTTCACGCCTAATGCTTTCTTTATCGCACAGAACACGAGCTAGGCAGGGTTTCGATGCGTTTTTGTACTTACTAGTGCGGGCATATAGTTTCCTATATAGGCTTCTGGTTTTCCCTGAAGAGAAACAAGGGGAGAGTTGTGAATGTAGAGGGTGTTATGAGTCAGAAAAAACGGATTTCGCGCGTTTTTCACATGGGTATATGTGCCTGTTCACCAGAATATTAACAACCTGGCTAAGTGGCAAAGATGATATTTCACTGAATCCAGTAAATATCACTGGTCTGATATGTCATATCAAGTGAATCTAATCTTCGTCGGAATAGCATTGCAATTTAAATTGTATCACAATCAGTCCAAAGAAATTGAAATGTTATGGCGTGGATGTAGTCAAGCAGAAAGACGTGGCGATACTTCATGCCAGTTTAATAGAACCAGTATATCAGTCCTAATATAAGTGAAGTTGTTTAAGTACTTGACGTGATAAGAACAATTGTTCAGTTTGAAACTGCGCAAAATAATCACTTTTTCACAAATATTTTAAGTTATCATGTATGAATTGAGGACAATTTGAGGAGATTTCGAATAGGCGGGGAAGCAATAAAAGTTTGCCTATGTGCGTAAGCGTGTATAATCGAGATGTTTCGGAAGCAATAGTTAGGATTATTGCAACCAGATAATTATCCCTCTCATGAAAATCAATCTCATAGGAGTACATCGCATCGTCCGACATGAATTCCATCATCCTATTTGTGTGATATGCGTTGTATGACGACTGAATGATGTTACTGATACATTCGAATATCGCGAAAAGCATTCGGTGATTTTTTTTTTATTTTTTTATTTTTGATTACAGCTTGATTCCACACTGTATTTTTGGTACAAGTATGGAATTTTCAGCGTGGATATCGGTAGCCCAAATTTCGCAGGCCGACCATAGATATCAGGTGTGCGTCGGCGTGGGCTCGAACTTCGGACCATGTGCATGGTCGGCGGGAGTCCTAACCACTGTGCCACCGACGCACAGAGTTTCACATTCCATCGCGATAGACGATTACAAGTATACATGAATAGTCAGGCGCTTTCCACGGTCATCAAGATTGAATGAAGTGATCGAAATAATTTCTTTGCAGTTGTAGGTGAATTCGAGGGGAGTGACTGACTTCATTCAATCTGTGTTGCGCAAGAACCAAGAATTTACTGTTCATACGAGAGATGTTCATATCTGTGTCAGGATATGAGATGTTCGCACCATTTATTAGCCTGGCGATTGAGATGGAAGGATTTGGCGACAGCGAACGGATTAAGAGTGGTCTCACCAAGGTGTCAATGGGCGAGTTGATTGTCTACTCCGATCAGCCAGGAGTCATGCACACGCACACCGAGTACGTGGCTCTCATGACGTTACCAACAGCAATGAAGGCCCTCATTCAATGAAAAGCGGTCTCGACCAGGATAACGACTACCAGATTCAACTTCAAAGGGAGGAAAGTGTCAACTATAAAATGCAATGCTCACTTAACAACGCAGACTTCGAAAAGAAAGACGAGTTCTACAGATATCTACACACAACAATGTACAACACTCCTGTTGGTGACTTAAATTTCTAATGGCAGACATGAACGCCAAACTAAGGCTATACCGCATAGGAAGAGAGCTCATCATGGGTAAAGAAGCTCTCAGAGAGACGAATAAAAAATGGAGAACTCTTCGCTGACTTCTGTATATTCAATGAGCTAGTGGCTGGTTGCAGCATATACAAACGCAAGTATTTCCACAAGGCTACGTGAGTGAAACTAGACAGGTGAACCATAAACCAAATCGACTTCATCTCAGTGCTGATCAAAGAAGTGAAGACACAGCTTACTGGACAAAAACGTTAGAGGAGGAGCAGATGTTACCTCAGAACACCCTCTCATACAGGCAACACTCCAAATCAAACTAAGAGCTTACAGGGAAACAGGAGCTGCAGATAGACCACAAGCCAAGTTCAACACTCAACAACTGAAGGACGAGGATACAAAGGACATCTTCATTGCAAGCATAAGCGACAAAGCCGACACACAAATCAACATAAGCGAAAAGGTCAGCGTCGAAAAGCACTGGGACAACTTGAAAACGGTGGAGTCAAACCTGCATGGAAGTTCTGGGCAGAAAGAGGACACAGGACAAACAGTGGCCCACTGCGGACACTTGCAGACTAATAGAAGAGAGAAGGATAGTGATTCAAAAGATTATCCAGTGCACCGACGAGCAACAAAAACAGGAGATGAATGCCAGCTACAACACACTGAACAAAAGAGTGAAGAAGAGTGCCATGGAAGACAACAGAAAATATTATGAATCCATGGCAAGTAAAGCAGAACAAGCTGCAGGCAAAGGAGACCTTGCAACACTCTACTAAACAACTAGGTTCCTATCAGTGAACAGTTCAACACAAATTAGTCCGGTGAAGGATGTCAGTGGCAAGCCAATCACCAAAGATTTGGACCAGAGGAACACTGGGCTAATCACTTCAAAATACATACTTCTTTTGTACACATTCGTCTGGCCTAAAGTCATCAACTGCCAAGGCCTCAGCTGTCTTAAGAATTCTGCACGAAGAAAACGCGGTAGTTATCATGGATCCAATATATGATCTTCAGATCATGGTCAGGGTTGACAGAGTAACGGAATTCGATCAGGTGTTCCAGAATAGAGCCGTAGAGGGATAGACATTTACTTATTCTTTGTACTTTTATTACTACGATTATTATTATCAATATTATTAATTACATTAATATCATCGTTCTCACTCTGAATCTATTCCTCTTGACCCACTTGTCATTTTAAATCAAAAATGTATCATTCTTATATTTTTTACTTTTACATTATTGAATTCTATCTGATCAAATTTCACACCATGTTATTTAACATTTTATATTCGACATCTTCCTTCTTGCTCGTAGATGCCAATGAGATTTTACTCTTATGATTTGAATGGCATTCGTTCACAGGTGACTGAATAGGGAAACTGCGAGAGGTATGGATGAAAGACAAGAGAGATTGATGGAGGGGCAATATGAAGACTCCTGAGGCATGTCTCATCTTCAGCTTTGGAAATATTAAATGAAAGCAAATCGAAACCGTGGATTTCAGAAAGTGAGAGTGGTGATTGCAACAAGAAACTCGGTGACCGAATCAATATCTGGTGAAGGAATCAGAATGGCTCTTAGTAGAGTAGTTGAAACCATCGATCCTCGTGTTCTATCGTGGAAGTTGGCGTTTTCGAGAAATCCACGTGATGACCATCATCATCTGAGATGTTGTGAAGGACAGTCAGCCTCACTGGATTAGACAGACGCTGTATTGCAGGTTGGAGAACGTGAGAGCTGTTCCTTTCCCGTGTCGTGCAATTCTACAGGAGAAGAAAGACTCTATTAGGCAATGTTGAGCATTCAAAATTAGAATAGCTGATTACCGAAATATCAAGAATATTTCTGTTCACAAGCTTTGTAGCATATCCATGTGAACACCTCACCTCATACTAGTTTTCTATTCTTTCCTCACAGATATAACAGCATTCATCGTTATGCGTCGTCGTCCTGATGGAAATCTCAATTCCTTTCACACAAACACTGTGAAGACGGAAATATATACTGCATATCTCAGAGATAATCCATCCAATCCAATTCACCTGAAGTTAGTTTGTAATCCCAACGAATAGAACACATTTTGAAGCTCACGCATCGGTGATTCTAACAAACTCCAGTCACACAGATCAGTCATAAAATGAATCCAACTTCCACTTATCAAGTTGTTCATTCTGGGAGATACTTCACGAGTACCTGGTTTGCAGAATGTGAGTTTGAAATCGAAATGCTGTCCTATAGGTACAACCACCTGTTTGTGATCAGGCGATGGTGTTTTTACGAAGCCATCAGTTCTATATGGACTAAATGACTATAGAAAATGCAGAGACTTATGTTGACCAATCTATGATCCAATCGATAACTCATTTTCAACTCAGTAGGCTAGCCAGCATTTCGAGGAGTGACGTTCAGAATTATCAGTATGTTCAGCAGAATAATGATTATTCTCTGGTGTAATTCCTGTCGTTTGTGAAAGTGAATCAAACACTGTTATGATGAAATCGTTGTTGTTATAGTTGACACTTAAATTAAAACTCAGAATCGATTCCCGTTTGTTGCAATTCATCCGACGAACAATCATAATGCTACACAATTTTAACACTAGTGTTTCTTCGTAGAAGGCGATCATTTCAATGGGAATCTGTAGAAGGGATATGCTAGCTTCCAAATTTGATCCCCTCTGCCTTGATCTCCATAACCTTTATAGGGGAAAGGTGTTTCACTTAATGACGTGCTCACTGTCCTTACACTTGGTACCTCCTTTGTCAGCCATTTCACATCTTCTGCTACTCCACCACTGCTGTTCATATGGATCAAATCACACTGCTGAGTTTCCTGATCATTAGTCTCAGCATCGAGTGGATTGCATACTCTGATGTGAATAATTGGGCTTCAGGTAGTAAACCATTCCGGATTATCGTCACCTCCTCACTTATTTCTCTACATTAACTACCACTGGTTCCCAATTCCTCGTCACATCATCCGAAGCATGTTACCATGAGATGAACAGCTAACCAGTCGCAAATTATTCGGGTTCTACACTACAGTCTGTATAATTTCATTGCATTATCTGATACTCAACACGTTATCAGCATCTGAAGATTTGTAACGGTGTCATTCGTGATTCGACCATCTCTCTCGACATTAAGGTAGTATTTTGAAAGTGAAGGCCTTACGTTTTCTGAATGAAAATATTAGAAGAGGATTTGGTGGCAGGAATGCAACCAGCCTCATGAGATTGCGAGAGAACCATTGAAGAATATCTACTAACGCAATGAGCCAGAATGCCTCATTAAATTGAAATCAAACAGGAACGCTGATCAACGTGCCTGTCTGTTTCACTCGACAACCACTTGATTATCCGACATTGAAAAAATTGAAGACACTGCCATGTACGTCTGCAGGGATATGCTTCATTTGAATTTTGCATCACAAACTGTGATACGCTAAGTGACGGAATTCACCACGTCAGCGTACTCTTCCTTCCAACTTCATCGAGAAGGTGGTTTGTGGTTTCAGTCATGTCAATGTTCAGCTGTTCTCGCCACTCGTAGAAACGATACTGACGTTTGCATTATCTTCAATTACATTTTGATAGCGTAGACTACGATGCAATTTTGAACTATTTCAACAATTCGGAGCTCAGCCGATTAGCGAAGACTAACCAATAGCCCGATCACATTGTCCAATTCAGAGTGATTTATGATATAAAACTCTGTGAGGTTTGTGTAATTATGACATACATAATTCTCTCAGGGATGATCGTCACGTGTTGTGAACTTAGTTCGGAGAAAGACCTCAGGGGGAATGAAGACATGCATGAATTCAGGAAACATAATAACCCTAGTCGATTTAGACTCCGTGGACGATTTACGTGTCACACAAACTCGAATAACTACAGGTGAGTTGGCCAAAAAGCTTGGAAGTAGTGAGGACAACAACTCAATTGAACACACAGAAGAGAGAGGTGATGCAAGTATCTAACTGTCAAAAACAGCAACATGCAGCAATCAACTGACACGGGATAAATGTGATGGCGGTCATTGTTTATTTTCTTGATTGTGATGAACTGGTTCATGTCGAAGACTGTACGGACAGAAGACGCAGAAGTAGTTCGGACCACAAGAAGACTCGTGAGTATGTGGAACTTGTGGTGGATTCAGGACTAACACCCTGTTTATTCTTATATATAGTGTTGAAAAACCACAAGTTGGCGGATGGGACGAGCAGAATCAGATTCACGTGAAGTGAATACTGAAAATTAAATACCTAGGCGTCACTCTATCTTCTGATCTTTCCTGTTCGTCTCATATATTGACGATTTCTAAGAAAATATTCCGTCTTACCTGCTACATCAAAAGTTAAGACATTCTGGTGTAACCCAACCCTTACTCCTACAATTTGTTAACTCCCGTATTCTGCCAATTATTCTCTATTTTTTCCCTTAGTATTTCCTGGGCTATTGAAGAAAGACTATACCTTATTACGTCGGATGCTAAAGGCTGTCATCAGGGTAAGCAGTTTGCCACATAGCCAGGTTGTTAATATTCTGGTGGACAGGCATATGGACTCATGTGAAAAATGGGCGAAATCCATTTTATCTGACTCACAACACCCTCTACATTCACAACTCTCCCCATGTATCTCTTCAGGGAAAACCAGAAGCCTATATAGGAAACTATATGCCCGCACAAGTAAGTACCAAAACTCATCCAAACCCTGCCTAGCTCGTGTTCTGTGCGATAAAGAAAGCATTAGGCGTGAAACATTTAACTTATTAAATAGTCAGTACAACAAATGGATTTCATCTTTCCAACTCACATCATTTACAGGTACAACGTTTTCTCTCTACCTTTTTTCTTTCTTTCTGGATTTATATTCGTTATGCGCCGTTTTGTTTCTCCCTTCCTTACAAACTCTACTTAAAACATTCTTGTTCGTTCTTTCACACTCTGTATATCTCGACCATTTTGCTGTCGCTTACGCCAGTAAATATGCTAGTAGTATCTACTTTTACGACACCTTCAAACACTGTTTGAATTATGGCTTTGCTACCGACATGCTAATATGTTGTTGTCAAAACTGACTGAGATAACTATAATCTATGAAGAACTTTATTTATTGTTAATGTACTAACTGGATGCAATACTGTGGTAAAATGCAGACCATTCCATTCTGTATAACAAGTATTGATTTGACAACAGTACACATTCATTCGATCTTCTCTGTCAGATTCTTGCACATAATCAGCATAATGTGCATGAGCTTCATTCACTGATCAATGCAGCAAAAGACATAACATATTCTCTCTATAGATTAGCACTTTTACAAAAGTACTTCTCAGGTGAACTGGTTTTCACAAATCATGAGATAAGGTAAATAAGGAGAGAGATAGTGAGGGTGAGAATCGGAGATTGTCATGTGTTCACGTTTTTCTAGTCAGGTGAAGGGTTTGTGGTTTGTCTTTGGTTCTCACAGTGCACAACACAACTAAAGACACAGAGAACAAACGGTACAAACTGAACGTAAACGATTGAACACAGACGACATACGTATTGCATTGTATCTCTCTCCCTTTGTCCCCTTGGTTTCTCAGGCTTTACTTTATATCATGATTCGAGAGAACCGGTTCAAGTGCTCTTTAAACTGTTACTAATTTGTGGAGTTGAAACTTAGAAAGACTGTGCTAATCGCTTTCACTAATTTACTAGTTTCCACTTCTCTCAATACACGCAAACAAACACGTGATATATGCTCCTCTGTCACATGATACGTTAGCATGGAAGCTTGGTAGCAGAGTGGTATAAATACTGTAGAATGAGCACGGTGGTTTATGACAGTGTGATAATCAGTATCCAGAGGAGTGAGAATGCAGTCGAAGTCTGTACGATCTAGATTGGCCATCGGTGTCGTCCTCTTCCTTATCCAATTGATCTCCGTGTTTGCTGCTATTATACACCACACTGTCCCAAATCACAAACGTGAGTGATTCGAGCTCAACTAACTAAATAATTCTTTAACTGACTAACTAGTTATGTAATGAATGTGTTGTGTATGAACTTCTCTCAATATCCTCTGTTTATTTCATTCACTACTAGGTCAAGTGCCTATGCTTCGATTGGGGAAGTAGTCAGCGAAGCCGAGAATCGCATCAGTCGTATTTCTATTAATGCAGTGCAGTCAATTTAACTACTGATTCTGATTTCTTTGTACACTGTGATATATATGAATAAACATTTCCTTCGATACACAATCTTCTGCGTGACGATGTCTCCCCACTGTTCGCTGGTTGAAAATTAGTGGTTGTGAATTTCGACTGAGATGACGCTTCGATGAGGTAAAAGTGTTTCATATTGACAGTTACTGATGTTTGAGTTCAAGTGACTGGATAGCGCACTTGTTGTTTCCTCCACACTGTAGTGCGATACGTGGAACAAACTGATTTGTTTGATGGAATTTTACTGTATCATTAAGATGAGATTAGATAAGATAATAGATTTATTCCAAATCAATACTTGTTATACAGAATGGAATGGTCTGCATTTTACCACAGTATTGCATCCAGTTAGTACATTAACAATAAATAAAGTTCTACATAGATTAAAGTTATCTCAGTCAGTTTTGACAACAACATATTAGCATGTCGGTAGCAAAGCCAAAATTCAAACAGTGTTTGAAGGTGTCGTAAAAGTGGATACTACTAGCATATTTACTGGCGTAAGCGACAGCAAAATGGTCGAGATATACAGAGTGTGAAAGAACGAACAAGAATGTTTTAAGTAGAGTTTGTAAGGAAGGGAGAAACAAAACGGCGCATAACGAATATAAATCCAGAAAGAAAGAAAAAAGGTAGAGAGAAAACGTTGTACCTGTAAATGATGTGAGTTGGAAAGATGAAATCCATTTGTTGTACTGACTATTTAATAAGTTAAATGTTTCACGCCTAATGCTTTCTTTATCGCACAGAACACAAGCTAGGCAGGGTTTGGATGAGTTTTTGTACTTACTTGTGCGGGCATATAGTTTCCTATATAGGCTTCTGGTTTTCCCTGAAGAGATACATGGGGAAGGTTTTGAAAGGAGAGGGTGTTATGAGCCAGATAAAATGGATTTCGCCCATTTTTCACATGGGTATATGTGCCTGTTCACCAGAATATTAACAACCTGGCTAAGTGGCAAAGATGATTTTTCACTGAATCCAGTAAATATCACTGGTCTGATATGTCATATCAAGTGAATCTAATCTTCATCGGAATAGCATTGTAATTTAAATGGTATCACAATCAGTCCAAAGAAATTGAAATGTTATGGCGTGGATGTAGTCAAGCAGAAAGACGTGGCGATACTTCATGCCAGTTTAATAGAACCAGTATATCAGTCCTAATATAATTGAAGTTGTTCAAGTACTTGACGTGATAAGAACAATTGTTCAGTTTGAAACTGCGCAAAATAATCACTTTTTCACAAATATGTTAAGTAATCATGTATGAATTGAGGACAATTTGAGGAGATTTCGAATAAGCGGGGATGCAATAAAAGTTTGCCTATGTGCGTAAGCGTGTATAATCGAGATGTTTCGGAAGCGATAGTCGGGATTATTGCAACCAGATAATTATCCCTCTCATGAAAATCAATCTCATGGAAGTACATCGCATCCTCCGACATGAATTCCATCGTCCTATTTGTGTGATATGCGTTCTATGACGACTGAATGATGTTACTGATACATTCGAACAACGCGAAAAGCATTCGGTGATATAGTAATGCGAGAGAGTTTCACATTCCATCGCGATAGACGATTACAAGTATACATGAATAGTTAAGCGCTTTCCTCGGTCATCAGGATTGAATGAAGTGATCGAAATAATTTCTTCGCAGTTGTAGGTCTATTCGAGGGGACTGACTGACTTGTATCAATCTGTGTTGCGTAAGAACCAAGAATTTACTGTTCATACGAGATAAGTTAATATCTGTGTCGGGATATAAGATGTCTGCACCATTTATTAGCCTGGCGATTGAGATGAAAAGATTTGGCGATAGATAACGGATTGGGAGTGGTCTCATCAAGGTGTCAACGGGCGAGTTGATTATCTACTCCGGTCAGCCAGGAGTTAACCACATGCACACCGAGGGCGTGGCTCTCATGACATTACCAACAGCAATGAAGGTTCTCATTGAATGAAAAGCGGTCTCGTCCAGGATAACGACTACCAGATTCAACTTCAAAAGGAGGAAATTGTCACCTATGAAGTGCTATACTCCTTCAACAACGCAAACCCCGAAAAGAAAGTCGCGTTCTACAGACAACTACAGACAACAATATACAACACTCCTGTTGGTGACTTAAATTTCTAATGGCAGACATGAACGCCAAACTGAGGCTATACCGCATAGGAAGAGAGCTCATCATGGGTAAAGAAGCTCTCAGAGAGACGAATAAAAATGGAGAACTCTTCGCTGACTTCTGTATATTCAATGAGCTAGTGGCTGGTTGCAGCATATACAAACACAAGTATTTCCACAAGGCTACGTGAGTGAAACTAGACAGGTGAACCATAAACCAAATTGACTTCATCTCAGTGCTGATCAAAGAAGTGAAGACACAGCTT
The DNA here is from genome assembly GCA_944472135.2 of Trichobilharzia regenti. Taxonomy (NCBI): domain Eukaryota; kingdom Metazoa; phylum Platyhelminthes; class Trematoda; order Strigeidida; family Schistosomatidae; genus Trichobilharzia; species Trichobilharzia regenti. The sequence goes on along the minus strand of OX235264.1, from coordinate 123,905,198 downwards.
ACTGGACAAAAACGTTAGAGGAGGAGCAGATGTTACCTCAGAACACCCTCTCATACGGGCAACACTCCAAATCAAACTAAGAGCTTACAGGGAAACAGGAGCTGCAGATAGACCACAAGCCAAGTTCAACACTCAACAACTGAAGGACGAGGATACAAAGGACATCTTCATTGCAAGCATAAGGGACAAAGCCGACACACAAATCAACATTGGCGAACAGGTCAGCGTCGAAAAGCACTAGGACAACGTGGAAACAGTGTGGAGTCAAACCTGCATGGAAGTTCTAGGCAGAAAGAGGACACAGGACAAACAGTGGCCCACTACGGACACTTGCAGACTAATAGAAAAGAGAAGGATGCTGAAAGAAAAAATTATCCAGTGCACTGGCGAGCAACAAAAACAGGAGATGAATGCAAGCTACAACACGCTGAACAAAAGAGTAAAGAAGAGTGCCAGGGAAGACAACAGAAAATATTATGAAGCCATGGCAAGTAAAGCAGAACAAGCTGCAGGCAAAGGAGACCTTGCAACACTCTACTAAACAACTAGGTTCCTATCAGTGAACAGTTCAACACAAATTAGTCCGGTGAACGATGTCAGTGACAAGCCAATCACCAAAGATTTGGACCAGAGGAACACTGGGCTAAACATTTCAGATGACATACTTCTTTTGTACACATTCGTCTGGCTTAAGGTCATGAATTGCGAAAGCCTCTGCTGTCTGTAGATGTGAGTACGGAGAAAACGCGGTAGTTATCATGGATCCAATATATGATCTTCAGATCACGGTCAGGGTTGACAGAGTGACAGAATTCGATCAGGTGTTCCAGAATAGAGGTTTATTCTGGAAGTATGTAAAATCACTACTCTGCCTTTGCCGTAGAGGGATAGACATTTACTTATTCTTTGTACTTTTATTACTACGATTATTATTATTATCAATATTATTAAAATTAATATTATCATGCTCACTCTGAACCTATTTCTCTTGACCCACTTGTCATTTTAAGTCAAAAATTAATCATTTACATATTTCTTACTTTTAAAATATTGAATTCTATCTAATCAAATTTCACTCCATGTTATGTAACATCTTATGTTCGACATTCTCCTTCTTGCTCGTAGATGCCGATGAGATTTTACTCTTATGATTTGAATGGCATTCGTTAACAGGTGACTGAATAGGGAAACTGCGAGAGGTATGGGTGAAGGACAATAGAGATTGATGAAGTGACAGTGTGAAGACTTCTAAGATCTGTCTCATATACATCTTTTGGAAATATTAAATGAAAGCAAATCGAAACCATGGATTCCAGAAAGTGTGAGTGGTCATTGCAACAAGGAAATCGGTGACCGAATCAATATCTGGTGAAGGAGTTAGAATTGCTCTTAGTAGAGTAGTTGAAACCACCGATCCTCGTGTTCTATCGTGGAAGTTGGCGTTTTCGAGAAATCCACGTGATGATCATCATCAACTGAGATGTTGTGAAGGACAGTCAGCCTTACTGGATTAGAAAGACGCTGTATTCCGGTTTGAAGAACGTGAGAGCTGTTCCTTTCCCGTGTCGTGCAATTCTACAGGAGAAGAAAGACTCTATCAGGCAACGTTGAGCATTCAAAATTAGAATAGCTGATTACCGAAATATCAAGAATACTTCTGTTCACAAGCTTTGTAGCATATACATGTGAACACCTCACCTCATACTAGTTTACTATACTTTCCTCACAGATATAACAGCATTCATCGTTATGCGTCGTCGTCCTGGTGGAAATCTCACTTCCATTCACACAAACACTGTGAAGACGGAAATATATACTGCATATCTCAGAGATAATCCATCCAATCCTATTCACCTGAAGTTAGTTTGTAATCCCAACGAATAGAATACATTTTGAAGCTCACGCATCGGTGATTGTAACAAACTCCAGTCACACAGATCAGTCATAAAATGAATCCAACTTCCACTTATCAAGTTGTTCATTCTGGGAGATACTTCACGAGTACCTGGTTTGCAGAATGTGAGTTTGAAATCGAAATGCTTCCTATAGGCACAACCACTGTTTGTAGTCAGGCGATGGTGTTTTTACGAATCCAGCAGTTCCATATGGACTAAATGACTATAGAAAATGCAGAGACTTATGTTGACCAATGTATTATCCACTCGATAACTCATTTTCAAATCAGTAGGCTAGCCAGCATTTCGAGGAGTGACGTTCAGAATTATCAGTATGTTCAGCAGAATAATGATTATTCTCTGGTGTAATTCCTGTCGTTTGTGAAAGTGAATCAAACACTGTTATGATGAAATCGTTGTTGTTATAGTTGACACTCAAATTAAAACTCAGAATCGATTCCCGTTTGTTGCAATTCATCCGACGAACAATCATAATGCTTCACAGGTTAAACTTGTGTGTTTCTTCCTATAAAGCGATCATATCAATGGTAATCTGTAGAAGGGATATGCTAGCTTCCAAATTTGATATCCTCTGCCTTGATCTCCATAACATTTATAGGGGAAAGGTGTTTCACTTAATGACGTGCTCACTGTCCTTACACTTGGTACCTCCTTTGTCAGCCATTTCACATCTTCTGCTACTCCACCACTGCTGTTCATATGGATCAAATCACACTGCTGAGTTTCCTGATCATTAGTCTCAGCATCGAGTGGATCGCATACTCTGATGTGAATAATTGGGCTTCGGGTAGTAAACCATTCTGGATTATCGTCACCTCCTCACTTATTTCTCTACATTAACTACCACTGGTTCCCAATTCCGCGTCAAATCATCCGAAGCATGTTACCATGAGATGAACAGCTAACCAGTCGCAAATTATTCGGGTTGCACACGACAGTCTGTATAATTTCATTGCATTATCTGATACTCAACACGTTATCAGCAGCTGAAGATTTGTAACGGTGTCATTCATGATTCGACCATCTCTCTCGACATTAAGGTAGTATTTAGAAAGTGAAGGCCGTGCTTTTTAAGATTCACAATACTAGAAGAGGATTTGGTGGCAGGAATGCAACCAGCCTCATGCGATTTCGATAATACTTTTGAGGAATATCTACTATCGCAACGAGCCAGAATACCTCAATAAAAACAGTTAAACAGGAAAGCTGGTCAACGTGTCAGTCTGCGTCTCTCGTCAAACCCGTGATTATCCGACATTGAAAAAGACACATTGAAAAGACACTGCCATTTACGTCTGTAGAGAAATGCTGCATTCGAATTAGCAATCGATAGCCTACAATTAATTTTATTTCGTAAATACAGCGTGAATCTGTTGACCTTTACTTTCTTGACCGCTTAGCAAAGAGTAAACAAAATGGACATTTTATTGTGTCGGCATTCAGGAAGAAAGCACACTTAAACAATTATTCGAATTTTCGGTGATGATCACACACGATCAGTGCAAATGTATCACTTATCTCAAGTCTGTTCTTGAGAAAGCACCCTATTTCTAAACCGATGAAAGTTGAAGTGACAAATTCGAGTATCAGCCTAGTTGGGAAGTTGAAAGACTCTCTGAATATTTTCATCACCCGAAATCAATAGCAAAAATATACACGGTAGAATAGCTGCTCGTAGACATGGGAAGTTGAATCATGTGCGGATCAGATTGCAAAGCTACACTTCCCACTGGGAAAGACAACACAATAAAAGTCAACAGTCTACCTGGAATTCATCGACTACTAGAAAGCCTTCGATAGCGTAGACTTCGATGTAATATTTGAACTACTATTTCTTCCGATTAGTGAAGGCTAACCAATTGCCCAATCACAATGTGAATTTCACAGTGATTTATGATATAGAACTCTGTGAAGTGTGGTAATGGGGACAGGCGTAATGCTATTAGAGATAACCGTCACCTCTTTCGAAGTGTGTCTTTCGAAAAACCGCAGGGAGAGGGAAGGCAGGCATACATTCGGGAAACAGAATAACCCTAGTTGATGTAGACTTCCTTGATGACATATGTTCAACGTGGTGTCATACAGACTCAAATAGCTGCAGGTGGAAACCAGTGAGTTGGCGATAGAGTCTGGCTGCAGCGAGGACGTCAACTTAGTTGAATACAGAAAAAACAGAGGTGATGAAATAAGCTAACCAGCAACAACAGCAACAATCAGGAATCCGCTTGGGCATGAGAAATGTGAATTGGGTCACTTCTCCAACTAAGGCAGGCAGCATCGTTTCAACTGCAGGTGGAGCGGATGAGGATGCATATTTACTGTGCTTCGTTTGAATGTGGTCATTAGATGTGGAGTTCGAATTCCCTGTCCAGTAAATTAAGCCTGAGATGCCGAATACTACTATCAGTCCTAACACAAGAATTGCCTAGTATTACGGAACATTCACGAATTATCTGTTACATATGAATAAGTACGGGAGATGAAACATTCAGTAATAATATTAAATGTACAACAGGCTGGCCAAGGCAAGATAGATCTTCAATATTGTGAAATCAGTGAAGAATTCTATCGCAGTTGGTAGAAGAAACATGATCGCTGCATTAAACAGTAATCCTAATTGTATATCTCTCAGATTTGATGTATGCGAATGAATTGCAAACAATATATGCCTTCACTCCATACTGTGTATCAGATGAACAAGAGACTTAAGCGAGTATTATTTATTGATATCCAACATCGAAACGGTAATTCCATGGGTGACATTGACGAGAACGTCTACGGAGCATAGGAAAAATCATGGGGCGAGTAAAGGAGGACTTCAGGAAAGAGAATGTGCTCCCAAAGCTCTTTGTCCTGCCCTCAATACAAGGTAATAAACATAAAATCATAAAGATAAAGGCGAAGGGATTATTTATCTCCCCGTCAGATTTGGCTTCAATCTTCACTCGCCAATCATATCTCACCATCTGACATTCAGTATGTTGCATTGGATAATGTTGATGGGAGTCAGTATTCAGACCATCCAAATATGCCATTCACATAGTGAAGTATATATTCACCCTCTGAAGTTCATTCACCCATTCATTCCATCAAACCTTTATGCATACATTCATTCAATCACTCAATCATTTATTCATTGTAGTATTGATTGCCACATTCATTCACTCACTACGTCAATATTGACGTGGTTAGTTTTCTGTGCGTTATTCGAAGAAACACTTTTATACTTTTTTTGAAAAACGAGCATTATTCACTTGCTTCACCTAGTTGCTGGTTGTGAACGTAAGAGTAAGGAGAAAGGTGGGCATGGAGTTAGCAGCCCAAACGCGTGAAATCAATCCACTCGTTGCACTGAAGAAATTCTAATTCCATTGTTCACCAAAACCGCCTGCATCTACGGTACTCAGGAATAGCTGACACCTAACTGTAAAAAACGTGAAAATATCACAAACCCGCTCTCTCCATCTTTGCCTTATCTCTTGTTCCGTGAAAACCAGTTCAACGGAGAAGTACTTTTATAAATATACTGATGTAAAGAGAAAATAGGTCAAGTAATGGGCTTTTCATACATCAGTGAATAATTCGAATGCATTAAATGTTGCCAAAATGCATATTACAAGCTTTTTGGTCCAAAATACACAGAATGACTTTCCATCTCATACTCTTCTTAATGGCCCTGTTTGCTTGCCTCCACTATTGGCCGTCGGCTGTCGACACCTCCTCACACAAAATCATTTACCTCCTCTCCGACCTGTTCCCAACTCAACGTTTCTCATTCAGGTTCCACTAGAGGAATGGCCTGGCGCACTATCTAACTCAATGATTTTCTCAATGTGTTTTCGATCCACCTTCATTCCAGTTCACAGAAACGCTTCAAGTGATGGATCAGCTAAGTCCTTGAACCATGTTGAAGTTTTGACTTGATATAAGCGTTGAGAGTTCGAATCTTCTTCTGCCGACGTCTTCTGCAAACCGAACATCTTATTCTTATTAAAAACCATTTCAAATGAGTACTTTCATAAATTCACTAATGCATTGTAAGAATGCGTTACACGTTGTGTATTATAGATCAGTGAATCATGCACACAAAAGTACTTCTCAGGTGAACAAGGTTTCAGGAATCATGATATAAGGTGAAGATGGGGAAACGCAGAAGGCAGATACATTAAAATACGTGTATCATCTACACTGCAACATTCACATGTTGATTATACCGTATGTTTTCTGTGTGTATATTTGTGTTGTGCACTGTGAGAAATAAGGACAAACAGAAAATCCTTCACCTGACTAGAAAAACCTGAACATATCACAATCTCTTCCTCTAACCCTCACTGTCACTCTTTCTCTCTCTTACTCTCTACTTATTTGCCTTATCTCATGATTCATGAAAACCAGTTCAACTGAGAAGTACTTTTATAAATGTACTAATGCATAGAGAGAATGTGTTCAGACATGTGCTGTATAGATCAGTAAATGGTGCTCATGCACAACAAGTTGATTATACCCACGTTACAATCTTTTATTCGACCAGTAGACACTGAATCAATAGATAGGTGTTCACGTTTCATCTTAGCACATATTGTTTTGTGCGTGACACCGGGTGTATATGTACTGCTGAATAACAGGTAGGAGACAATCGCTGATGACATGACAAGGATAGCTGTGAGAGCGAACAAATGTTTCACAATTGGATGATGCTGATTTATCCACGACGTATTTTGTTATCAACAGGAAGCCTAGTTGTCTCATCAAGTATCTGTCTTGTGAATCCAACATTCACATCACAACACGTAGATTAAAGCCGATGTCTGAACGTGTCAACCTATCACTATTAACCTACATAAAGAATGTCAGCTCGTTTACCAACTGTTCCTGAATCCCGTAGACGAAGGCGGGTTAGGTGAACAATGGAATTAGAATTTCTTCAGTGCAACGAGTGGATTGATTTCACGTGTTTGGGCTGCTAACTCCATGCCCACCTTTCTCCTTACTCCTACGCTCACAACCAGCAACTAGGTGAAGCAAGTGAATAATGCTCGTTTTTCAGAAAAAGTATAAAAGTGTTTCTACGAATAACGCACAGAAAACTAACCACGTCAATATTGACGTAGTGAGTGAATGAATGTGGCAATCAATACTACAATGAATAAATGAATGAGTGATTGAATGAATGTATGCATAAAGGTTTGGTAGAATGAATGGGTGAATGAACTAGAGAGGGTGAATATATACTTCGCTATGTGAATGACAGATATGTATGGTCAATATATTGCAATGATAAAGCGAAATAAATTGCAGGCATGTCTTTCTTAGCGTACATCTGAATGAGTACATATAAAGAAGCAGTTCATCTTTCACGTGAATGACTTCCCTACATAGTATACATATTATTGAGTATCACTCTCTCTCTCCGCCTCGCATTCTCTTGCTATCTTCACCTTTGCCTTACACCATGATTCAGGGAAACCAGTTAAGTTGATCATTATAAATGATGTTTTGAACGTGAGTTAAGATTTCAAGCTTCTATGAAAATGTATTCACAGGAGTGAATTATCTCCTCATGAAGAAGCCTAACTACATCACCAGCAAGATGTTTTAATAATAAATGCAATATTCACATCACAACACATTCTCTAGAACTTGATAGTAGAGTGAAAAATATACTAGGAGAGAAAAGTTCGTAATTCTCAATGAAATGCATTCACAATTTTTCAACAATTTATCCATCGTCAACACGATTTCAAAAATGTGGCGGATGACTGTCCATTGGGGAAATTTTCTAAGACTGCACCACTTTCACTTATTTAGATAAGATGACTTCAATCTCACGTAGTCAGAAACGATGATAGGTGCGGAACCATCTTTCAAATGTATTCTGCGCTTAGCATAAACAGAAAACTTGTGATTTTCAACAGACGCTTTTATTTGATTCTTCTTCTGTATGAGTGGATAACTGATGAATGAATAACTGCAAACGATATATCAAGGTGCAGACAACAGAAGAGAGGAAGCCATATTCATTGGTATAATTTACACCGCGTTTTTACAGTCGTTTTCTACCCTGAAATGATTCTAGTTATTTATGACGGTGAGTAGCAGTGTCAAGATCCGATTTCTCAACACTCATGTTAAATCAATACCTTTGTGGTGCCAAGAGACTTTGAGAATGCGTCACACAGTGTATTGCAAACAGGCAGATCCAGACATTCACGAACACTTGCCCTCAAAAGTCATTGAAGTTTGGATGGCTTGAAAGACAATAGGCGATCAACGAGGATTTCTACTAACAATCTTGATAACCAAGAACACATAAATGATGGGAAAGTTTGAGACGATTTTTTGTATGAGTGGACTGAAGTGCTACAGCGCCGTTTTGGGAGTGAACATAGGGAATCATTCTCAGAGTATTTATCCATTTGAATTTGGTAAATGCGTATTGAATCCCAAGAATATCCTGCAATTCCCTGATAACTTTCCATAACACACGTGCTTCCAAAATGGATTGATGATGAATAACTCTGTGCGATGCAATATTGTGTTGTGCTGCTAAGGTAATTATAACCCTATAAAAACGCTGCGGGATGACGATACTGCTCATACGCGTATGCAGGGCAGTCACAGTAACCTGTTACCAGCGAAATCAATAGCTAGTTGATTACAGCTGACATATTTGCATAGATATCTCAACATCGGGAGGTTTGTAGGCGTTCGTGATAAAATAAATGTGCATTAGCTGAAGGATACTTCTCAAATCATATATACAACGAGAAGTGTGAACACTTTTGACAAGTCATCGACGTCTTTCTTTTTGCTCGTAGATGCCATTCAGATTTTACACTTATACTACTTGTCAACAGTGAGTAGTAAAAGTGTATATTAACAAGAATACTAATAATTATCCAGTTTTCACAACATAATTTAGGTAGTTCAGAATTCTATCGGTCAAACTCACCTTCTCTGCAACCATTTCTGTTGATTTCAACTGGTAATTATAGTCACTGTTTATATGAACATTTGATTCATTCCGGTGTATTGATATTCTTTAGAAAAAATTTTACTAGCTGTATTCTTGACAGTGTTTATATAATTATATATGTCCAAACAAAGTTCACTCTTAACGGTTTGAAAAAATTTGGGCATTGGGTATATGATATTCATTATAATAGACGTTTCTGTATTAAAGTAAAAACAATATCGTTTTGTTTTTCATTCGTTGGGAAATACAAAACCATTATTATAATAAGTGTTTATATAATTCACATAACGTTTATTGAATTTTCTTGTTTGAGCCCTCTGTTTGGCTCACGATCTTTAATTCCGTATTGTTTGTCAGTAGACCATGTATGACACGATGTCGTCTCACGTTAGGCACAATCCGATGCATTATGGCTTTACTGCTCTGCTTCTTTTGAAAAATGTACCACATTGAGCTGAAAGTCAGTTATCCAAACATTATGAGTACAATTTGTGTCGAAAGAACATCAATCTGCAGCATTCCTTGGGAAATACAGAAACGTTTGAGGAGTTTCAAAATCCCCATTTAGTCATATGAAAAAGAGAAGACGTTTAGCGAAGAGACTCTTTTCGGCGAATTCATTCACATAGCTGTTCAATCGCATTTATATATAATTATTTGTGTGCGTGTACATGAGGTTTGTCAAAATTAGATAATTGATCAGGTAATAAAAGAATGATCTAGTATAGAAACAAGGTTAATTGGACAGCAACTAAACTACGATTGAGTTAGTAAGTTAGATGACGTAATATAATTTACTGAAATGTTTCAACTTTGGTCAGGGTAACAACAGAGGTAATTACAGGTAGAGACTAAGTAGAAGTGGGGTAGAGAATAATTCCATTTAAATTAGAACTGAAATTGAGCAAATAAGTTGGATAACGTAACATAAATGACTAGAAATTGAGTGTTGGTCAAGTCAGTAACAGTGGTAGTGAGGTGGAGAAATTAAATCGGGTGGGGGCAGAGAAAAACAGAGTTGAAATTGTAAAATATCACAATTGAGAAGACAAAATAATACTAATGAAGAGGCAGACAAAAATAGATTATGTAGAATTTACTTGCCAGGTAAGAAGATAGATTAAATCCATTGTAAGTGTAGTGATTGAACGAACTTCTTCTGTATGCAGAGTTCAGGGCTTAGCAAGTGAATCGCAATTGCTTCTGCAGTTTGAAGAAGTCTGATTCGTACACCTTTAGGAAGACTACTTCTTACTCTGTAGACTACTTTGAAGTTTGTTCGTGGTGCAGCTTGGTGTCCGGATTCTATCAGATGTTCTAAAATTGTGCTGCGGGGACATCGTTTTTCTCCTTTGTAAAACCATGCTGGTAAGTGTTCGGTGATACGCTTGGAAAGCGAAAACCTTTATTATCATGAGTGTTTATATAATCCACATAACGTTTAATTGAATTTTCTTGTTTGAGCCCTCTGTTTGGCTCACGATCTTTAATTCCGTATTGTTTGTCAGTAGACCATGTATGACACGATGTCGTCTCACGTTAGGCGCAATCCGATGCATTATGGCTTTACTGCTCTGCTTCTTTCGAAAAATGTACCACATTTAGCTGAAAGTCAGTTATCCAAACATTATGAGTACAATTTGTGTCGAAAGAACATCAATCTGGAGCAGTTATCTCATATATCAGGCTACGTGGCTACCCATGGTTGGACTTTGTTTCAAGTTTAGTCGGACATTTTGCAATAGCACGTTAAAGAAGATTTTCTATAATCACGAGAATGAATAATGCCTCTAGAAATTATATTTTACTAATAGGTTAAACCGAAGTGAACGGGCGAAATTTAAACGTGATTTATCTGTGTAAAATTTGGTTACCACAGATTTTAGGCAAGTCACCTGATTTTTTTTCTATATGCTCCACAATGTGCTCAAGATTGTTTATTGAAACCTTTTTCTCAGAGAATCGCCCTTTCGAACCTTGTCTGATTAGGATCGTGGGTCACCTCTCAGAAATTTACAGTATTCTTTAACGACGTACACTGAGAGTTCATTTGACGATAATTTGAGGTTTTTGCAATCTCTCACTATATTTTTTAATGTGTAGGAACTACGTTATATAATGTTAGACGTGGAAGGGAATCTGTGAGATAATAAACAAAAGCTCATTTCACTGGCCTACATTTGTTCCACTTGATTTCTTGAGGTTTCGAATTTCTGCTTTTCGAAATGAATATTTATGACAAGTGACAGTAAGAGCGATATTCAACAAAACGGATAATTCATTCACATGCATGTGAAAGGAATATCACAATGTGTGGGAATTAGCAGAGTTTGTTATGTAAACCAATGTAATTATTTAGTCGAAGCATACTCACTTATCCTGAGAAACATCGAAGTCATCATTCATTAATTCCTATATATATCAAAACTAAATAATTTATAGAAATTTACGTATTATCAAGAAAGCGAACTTTCGTTTACGGAATATTCGCACACTTTCTATGGTCAAACATTTGGGTAACATAGCAGAGATTATCATAAGTGTGATGACCAGCCAATGTTTTAGACAACTTGGAGACATTATTTGTGCAATCGAAAATTTGTCGCTCGTTTAATCCCATCACAGTGATGTCCATTTATATAAATGTGCACTTCTGTCACTCTCACAAACTAGTTTTCACCTGCCATGCAACAAACAGCATGTCCTACTAACAGATTTGATGCACCGAATGAAGTTCACGGTTATTAGATAATGCCACAGTTTCACGATTGAATTTCACCATGATTGTTATTGAGAGAGTAATATGCCGCTTTCTCAGCAATATATTCATATTGCATTTGCGTCAATGGAGTTCAAGTCAATAATTTTATCGATGTTCAGTAGAAACTGTAACCGTCGTCTCGTTTGAGACACATCTGAATTGGACAGAATACCGAATGTAGGAGTTTGAGTTTGTGGGCTGGGTAAGCTACCATCCAGATACGGGTTTGAAAGTACATTCAGTCAGCAATGATTCTCAACTTCTGTGAATATGCGGTCATTCATCATCTCCAACCAATATGAATGGGGGATTTATCTTTGTGAGCTACTGCTCATCTTTCAACCAAGCCACTGACTTACACTGAACAGAGTGCTTATGAATAATATGCATAGCTTCAACTTAAACGAGATATATGTCGGGTGATTTGAAAGGTGGCACAGAATTTGAATGCCTTCAACTCATCAATGAATTGTAAACATGTCACTAATTCACATTATATTAATTTGTACTGAAGTTTTATATCCAAGAATATAAAAAGACAATCAACTGTTTCATATTTGTGAGCAAACAAAGCTGAGCTAGATTACATATTTCATCCCTTATTTAAATGAATAGCAGAAACATCGATAATGCAGGAACATTGAGCGTATTCCTCTGCTTATATTGACATCTATTTTGCAATGCAAACTAGCAATATTGACACAAATCAAGGAAAGTTTATAGTTGAGCGCTATTAATTGTAGTGAAACACTTACTGGAAAATAATGTATGGTTGTAAGTTCATAAACAATTCAGTGAGTGAAAGGTAATTTTTGAACAACTTGAAGTGAAAGCGCACCATCAATGCAGCACAGACATTTTTGCATGTGAGGAATTATTTATGTGATGGATATTAGGAGATAACAGCAACTGGAGAGAATAAATTCACTCTTGCTTTTCTATGATAATAATTCTTCGATGTTGGAGGACAGTTTCGATTTATCAGTGGTGAATACGAGGTTTTGCTGACATTTTCGACATTTAGCGACATTTTCGAAGGAACAAGTTTCTGTCTTCAGTTCTGCAGATGACGACCTCAACTGTTCAGTCTTCGGAGGTCTAAACATTACAAATTACAACAGAATGAGCAAGTTAAATGGAAGAATGTAAGGAGGCTGGCACAATTAGAAGAGGTGTATAGAAAAAGGTGTATATAGAAAACCTACATCAGTCGGTCAGTATACCCATTTCTTTCAGCCTCGTGACCTTGACATACAAACGCAATCTGATAAAGGGCTTGGTTCACAGAGCAGCAGCAATCTGTTCGGATGAATGTCTTGATGAAGAATTTAATAATATTAAGCAGTTGCTGAGTGGAAATGGTTATTCAGAAAATTTTGTTGATAGGAAGATAAATCTGAAATCAAAGCAGCCTAAGGTATCAGCAGTTCCTAAAAAGGCCTTATTCGTACAAATGCAGTCCAGTGCGTACAACGTCAGTGAAACACTAACACAGCACCTTAAAAATGGGGTAGAAAGAGCATTCCCTGTTGCCGAATTACCATGTGTCTTCAAAACCATTCCTCCATTGCGTTTGGGAGTGAAAATAAACTGCGTAATTTCGCCTCTTCTACGTGTACCTATTTAACTGCTCCTGTTGAGACAGTTACATAGGCCGTACAATCAGGCATGTTTCTCATCGAATATCCGAACATCACCCTCTGTGGTTAGGTAAAGGACAAAGGACCAGTCAGTTTTTACAGGTCATCTGTCCACCATCAATGCATCTTGATTGGAGCCAAATCTACAGCTTTTAACCAGGTGGTAAACACTATCAAATGAGATCACACTATCAAATAGATCAAACACATATGTCTTTAAATATAGCTGATAAACTGTGAACGAGAAAGTCTTTCACTGGGAATTAATTCACGAATACTATGGCAGGAGGTTTTTTTTTAAATGTTTCACTGTAAATCACACGTTTCAGGAATGTGTGCTGTCTATGATCAACTCTGAGAAATATCTATTCACGAATGCGTATGGTGTGTCTATTCTAATTAGACTCAGCGTGTGTGGCCGAGGTTGTTGTTGCTGTTTAGAGCAAGAGCTGGCAGATATTCTCACGATATTTTCCTCAGAGTTTTGAATAGTTGGTTTCAATTTTGGTTTCGGAAATCCTAGTAGTTATGCGAAATTCAGTGTAGACAGGTAAAAGGTTTAACTGCGGACTGTCTCGCAGATGAGAATTAATCCAGATTGTCAAATAGGATATTCCCAAGCGCAGGGCTTTCTGGCGACTTCCTAAAAATATATAACATCTGCAATCGAAACTGCAGCGTGATTTCGAGGTATGCGAAGATGACTGCAATAATTCTGTCCTCACCATGTAAAATGTAGAGCATTTTTACGCACGCATAATAAGTTAATATTACGCATCCTTTAAAGTTATTATGACAATATATGTCATTTTACAGTTTATATAACTTATACCGATGTCATTCACGTAGTAGAGGCTTAGTTATTCCTCCTAGGGAACAACGAAGACGGTATTCATATATGTATATCAAAACTAAGTTACGTAATATCAAGAGAGTAAAGTTTCAGCTACCCAATATTCATTCAATTGCTTTGAACAATAGTGTGGGAAGCATGACAGAGATGGCCATAAGTTTGATGATCAGTCACTGTCGTGGACAACGTTGAATCATCCTGTGCGCACTCAGAAATTCACTCACTCACTTACAATGATATGTGTTTAGGTAAATAACCGCATTCAGTTCATTCCTTCTATGCGACTTGATGCAAATGATAGATGCCAGTGAGATAAAAGAAATGAAGCATTTCACTCAGCGACTGTCATTTTATCAGGGAATGGAATTCTTCGTCATTAATGAATGACACAGTTTGAGTATTTAATTTCATCACGATTGTTATTGGGATATTGTGCGTCGGTGGCACAGTGGTTAGGACTCTCGCCGACCATGCACGTGGTCCGGGGTTCGAGCCCACGCCGGCGCACACCTGATATCTATGGTCGGCCTGCAAAATTTGGGCTACCGATATCCATGCTGAAAATTCCATACTTGTACCGAAAATACAGTGTGGAATCAAGCTGTAAATCAAAAAAAAAATATGCCAGCTGACAATTTTACAGCGAATTGCATTTGCGTCTCTGGCATTCAAGTGAATCATTTCATCGATATTCAGTAGAAATTGTAACCGTCGTCTCGTTTGAGACACATCTGAATTGGACAGAATACAGAATGTAGGAGAATGGAGTTGTTGGCTGTATAGGCTATGATCCAGGTTCTGGTTTGACACGCTTCTGTCCTTCTGCAAAGTCTCCATTATTATTCATATCTGAGAGATTGCACACATAATATCCAGCACACAAATGCAATTCATTCACCCAAAATGTCTAGAAATGTCTACCCTTCAACATCGCACTCTCCACACGGGAAATGACACTGTTTTCGTGGATTTATGTTTGTTGATTGCCGCTCAACTGTCAACCACGCCACTGACGAACACTGACCACAGTGTTTATCAATAAAATCTATATAGATCCCTCTTAAACGAGAATTATCTGAAGTGATTTTAATACAACTTGATATTTACAGGAATAAAAAGAGTGACAGGAAGAATACATTAGAAGACTTCGTATTCAGACACCATAAGGAGTGTACATAGAAATGAATCAATTCGGTATGAAGACAGTGAGGAAGAGTGACACAGATTTCAAATGCTGATAACTCATCAATGCATTGTAAACATTACACTGATTCACATAGCAGTTAATACGGGAGTCTCAAAATAGTAGAAAAGCGTTTGAAGGCGTTGTATTTGTGAGGATTCATCACTTATTCATATGAATAGCAGAACCATCAATGATGCGGAAGCCTTGAGCGTAGTCCTCCGCTTAAATTGACATCTATTCAGTAAAGCAGACTAGCAATATTGACAAAAATCTAGGATAGTTTCTAGTTCAGCGCCGTCAAATGAAGTGTAACGTCTACCGAAAAATAATATTGTCTGGCGGCGGGTTTATAGTCAAGTCACAGTGTGACTAGGTAATTTTGTCCAGCTTGAAGTGAACGCACGAATTAACGCACGCTTTTCTATTATTAGCGTACTTGGATTTCAGCCGGACAGTCTCCAATTATTAGAGGCTAATATGAGATGTTGCTGATTGAACACGAGTGCTTGAAGCAAAGAGATCAAACAAAAACCAAGTGGTTCAGGTAAGGTAGGGGAGAGATAGAATAGATTTTAGTGCAGAGCGATGTGAATTCACTCAAATTAGTTGCTTCTCGTCAGCAGCAGACGACATGCTACACTTAGTAAGTGCACTCTACACTAGCGATATTTCTAAGAAACTGGCTTCCGTTCTTAGTTTCACATACGGTGACTTTATCGATTTACATGTCTGTAACATCCAATGGAATGAGTAAGATACACGTCTGAATGGTGCCTTCTCGTGATTTTTAGGAATCGTGGTCGCTAAGGGTCAGGCGATCGGCAAGCATTCGCAGATTGCAGTTCCTCTAAATTGTCGTACACAATGATAAACGATGAAATATAATTATTATTCCACATTATTATTCTGCACCAATGTTTCCTGCATATCTATGAAGGGAATTTCTCGCGTGGAATCCATTTCACCTATATAAACATTCAAATTTATGCAGTTCCGTTTGACGAAACAGGGTGGTTACAGGAGGGATACTCATTTATATGTGTATTCGCTTCTATGGGTAAATGTTTGGAAGTTTGAAATAAAAGAATTCGAGTTACGTAATGAGATAAATATTTTTTTGATTAGGATTTAGTGAGGATGCACACAAAAAACGAAGGTTGATGTGAACTCACATGAGAGTGCTGGAGAAGTACATGGGTTACACAGAGTTAAGAAATGAACGCATGGTGAACATCAAGTTGGTAGATGACATTAATTTTCGGGGTTCGATCCCCTGCCGACGCACAACTGATATCTGTGGTCGGCCTGCAAACTTTGGGCTACCGATATCCATGCTGAAAATTCCATACTTGTACCCAAAATACAGTGTGGAATAAAGCTGTAAATCAAAATAAATAAATAAATGACTTTTGTTACAATGATAGTAGAAATGGTGGAATGACTCACCTTCGTATGAATAACTCCAGATACCACATCACATCTGAGCGATTATAGACTCAGCTCTACAAAGAGAGATAGAGTCTTTCACTAGAGATAAACACATGCTTACCATTTTCTTAATTGTGTCATTTTATTATAGCATCATTCCACACAGTTTATTGGTACACGTATGGCGTTCTCAGCATGTGATATCGGTAGCCCAAATTAAGCAGGCCAACCATTATTATCAGGTGTGTGTCAGCTGCCGTTCGAACCTCGGACCATGTGCATGGTTTACGTGCATCCTAACCACACTTATACTTACGCCCATAATAGCCGTACTGGTGGTCTGGTGAACTGTGATTGTGTGCACAGTCGAAGTGAATATCATGAGATTATTTGTGATTGCATTCTGTCAGCCATCAAGCTGGCTTACACCTCAAAAACTAGTCGAAATATAATTGCGAAATATTCATAATTCTGGACAGAAATTTCGAGAATTTAGATACTGAGATTTATCATTTCCTGATACCTCTCTTAACACTAATCAGGTTATTCTACTCAGGAACACAGTCATTTCCACATCTGTTTGCCTTGATGGTGTAAAACAAGGAATAAGCATCCACTCCGGTTTGCTTCGCTGCCATTTCAACACAACGATTAGAATTATGATAATTCGTCGATGCCGCTCTAAGTAAAACATGAAGCTTCAACAACGCAACTTCGCTTTATCTTCTTTTCAGTCATTTCTCCTGCATCCAAGACTGCCAACACTTTTTCGTTTCTAACTTGTGCGATAACATCAACGTTAGGTATAAGGATAGGGAATGATTCCTTACCAAAGTCGTTTTCTATTTTATTGTGTTTACCTGCCAACTGATCTTCATTGTCAAGACAATAAACATATTGATGAATGTAAGCTGGAAATATTTCACGCTATCGCAGTTCACGTCACTATGGCACATAGAAACATTGGCTTGACACAGGTGATCAAAATTCAGATCTCGTTTCTTTAAAGCAATCAGTTCCCTTTATGAATTTCGTTTCTTCAACTGAGTTCTGTGTATCTCTGTGCCAGTTTCGAAGTGGTGGTCTTCTCTGCATGATGCCTGGGGTGCGTCAAAGCGTAATTAAGATCCAGTTCTTGTGTGGATTGAAGTCACTGTCAATTGGTAGCACGACTAGCTGACCCACATTCCAATCTGCTATTACAAATGATTCCTCAAACGTGTGTGGTCACTTCATCTGTTCTCAGCGCTTCGAAAAGGAATCAATGTGATTTTCCTACCTTCGAGGAATTCAATATCCTCTTAACTCAAAAAAGTATGTTCTTCCCTTGAACTGGAGTCCACTGGCAGTTGCATGTCACCTGGTGAAACTTTTCGAGCAGCTCTGGATGCTGGTCGCTACAACATTCCTTTGAGCTGACCGACACAGACTTCCTTGTTTTTCATCTCACTGTCAAGTTAGTTTCTCTCATATAAAACTCTTGCGTCGACCACAACCCAGATATTGAACTCGTTATCGGATATGGTGCCAAATTGCTACAGAATTTTCAGCGCATAAATATATTAAAAATACTACAAATATAAAAAATAAGCTAATTTTTGCTGGAATCGAGGAAGTGAAATGACGCAGGCTGGTGAAAGCTAGCCTTCGGGAAGCCAGTCAGCCGATGTGCCTCATTTCGATGGAAGCAAATATAAGCATGGGTATGTGGAATGTTAGTACAATGTACGAAACTGGTAAGGCTGCCCAGGTAGCCAAAGAAATGAGAAGATATAGAGCAGAAGTGTTGGGAATCTGCGAGAGAAGATGGAACGGATGTGGAAGATGCCAACTATCAACTCGAGAGACAGTATTCTATTCCGGCCACCCATAGGAATATCACGAGCACATCAGAAAAGTGGCCATCAAGATGTCATCAACAGCAGCCAAAGCTCTCATGCAGTGGGAACCAAACTCCTCCAGAATAATGACAGCCAGGTTCAACTCAAATGGAAGGAAAGTTACAGTCATTCAATGCTATGCGCCCACAAACGACTCAGAACCAGAGAATAAGGAGGCGTTCTACAGACAACTACACACAGTAATGGACAACGTCCCAAACGGCGATATCGAAATACTGATGGTTGATATGAATGCGAAGGTGTGAGGAAACAACACAGGAAGAGAACTCACCATGGGTCGAGAGGCCCTCGGTGAAATGAATGACAATGGTGAAATCTTATCAGAATTCTGCTCCTTCAATGATTTTGTGATTGGTGGCAGTGTGTTCAAAAACAAGGATATACACAAGGCGACATGGATTTCACCAGATAGACACAACGAAAACCAGATAGACTTCGTTTAAAACTCAAGGAAGTGGAGATGGAGTCTACTGGACATACGGTCAAGGGGGGGGAGCAGATGTAGGTTCAGACCACTATTTACTATAAGGATCTTTCACTGTGAAGCTGAAAGTCTTGAGGATAGCTGGTGATAGACCAAAATGCTAGTTCAGCACTCAAGAAAATGAAGGACGCAACCACAAAGGACAATTTCACTGCAACTGTCAGAGCATAGCAGGAAACACTACGTGATATTACTGAAGAAACATGCATGGAAGACCACTGGAAATCTCTGAAGGTGATTTTCAACGAAACGTGTTCAACGATTTTAGGAATGTCTCTCAACGGACACTTGGAAATTAATAGAATGGTGAAATGGAAAATGATTCAATGCAAAGACGGACAGGGGAAGGAGACGATGAGCTCAACTTACAAAGCACTGGACAAAGAAGTAAAGAAGAGTGCCAGGAAGGACAAAAGACGATTCTAAGACAACCTGGCTACTGAAGCCGAAAAGGCAGCAGGCAAAAGGGACCTAAGGGCACTATATCAGATAACCAAATTTCTATCCGGGAAGAGATCAACACAAGCGAAACATATAAAAGACATCCAAGGGAACCCAATTATCAAGGAAGAAAACATATTAAACAGTGAAAGGATCACTTCAAAGGACTCTTGAACCGACCACAACCTGCTACCCATCCAGAAATACCAACAACAGCACGTACACAACTGCAAGTTGACACCAATCCTCCAACGAGAGCTGAAGTCTTGATTGCAATCAAGCTTCTGAAAGCTAGAAAAGCAGCCCGACCAGATGGAATACCCCCTGAAGCGGACCCAGAGTCGACAGCACATATTCTGACTCTATTATTGCAAAAGGTCTGGAAGGAGGGAAATGTGCCTACTGACTGGAGGAAAGGTTACCTCATGAAACTATCAAGGAAGAGCGAATCAGGACTCTGCAAGAACTGGCGAGGAATCATGCTCCTGTCGACGCCAAGTAAAGTCCTGAGTCACATCATCCTGGAGAGAATAAAGGACGCACTGGAGCCAGAACTCTGACCAGAACAAGCTGGATCCAGGAAAGGCAAATCATGTTCTGACCAAATCGCAACTCTACGCATCATCATCATCATAGAATCGCGCATTTTTAAAATCATTACAACCTACCGCGTTGTGTCATCCACAAAAATTGAGAAAAAAGCATCACTGTGGCTGGCAGCGTGCACTGAAACGTACACAAATCAATCAAATGACTGTTCCTGAACTCGTTAGCACTAATTGTAGATCCCTGTCCATCAAAATCGATTACCTTCAATCCCTAATGTATTCCAATGTTTATCGAAATGCTGGAGTAGTAGCAATACAAGAGACTTGGCTGCACCAGCATTATGATGATAATCTAATTTCAAAAATGGATATAAAGTTTTTCGCCAAGATAGAAATAGTTCCAAGAAAAAATATGGAGGAGGGGTAGCCACAAATATAAACACAAACTGGTCTACATCAAATCACGTTTGCTTCAATTATTCTAATGACAGTATAGATTGCATAACCGTCAGGTGACGTCCAAAATACTTAAGTAAATATTCTTATATATACATAACAAATATTTACATAACACCCAATTGTAGCCTTTCTAATATAGTTATGTTTGCAGATGAGTTTACTGAATTCGCTGCTCCTGCATTCGGAAACTCGTTGTCTATAGTCTGTGGTGATTTCAGTTCATGTGATCACAGCTTTCTTACTTCACTTGGTCATGAGAATCTAGTCAAGTTTAATACACGTCTGGACAAATCACTAGACCTGGTTTTCATAAATGACCGTGATGTATATGAAACCCGAAGGAGAGCTCCTTTGCTAAATTCTGACCACTGCATTATTCGTATTTTACCGAAAGTGTACGGCAAGTTACAACGAAAATAGTTTAGTCATTTAACAAAGAAGATACATGAACGTTCATATTCCCATGACAACATTCTAGCATTAAGAAGCATGTTGCATGATACCAACTGGGAACTGTTTACTGACGATAAGTTGGATGCTACTGTCTCTAATATAACCGATTATCTGAAGTTTTGTTTGGATATGTGCTGTCCTTATGAAACACTGTTTTCGAGATTTGACAGAATCTCTTCTTTGCAACTGAAAAAACTTAGAAGACAAAAAGAGAAGTTGTATAAGAATTGTGATAATACTGGTGTCCGTAAAATAAACACCCTTATAAAAATTGAAATAGAAAGGTTGAACAGACTATATAATGAAAAATTTTTATCATGTAAAAATCCTTCAAACATTTGGAAACTTTTCAATAAACTAACAAGTAAAAAACAAATGTCCGTTGATGCTTATTCTGATGTAAATGCTTTAAACAAATCATTTATCAAGAAACAAATTAATATGGTTGTACCTGATGTACCTAGTCAAGAAAATGGTCATTTTCAGGGTTTTGAAGAAAAGGATGTACTATTATGTTTGAAGTCATTAAATCCAACACACAGCCTTGGTCCAGATGGTGTACCAAGCATTCTTCTCCAAAAGTGTGCAGACATCCTGTGTCATCCTCTTACTCAAATCTTTAACGCATCATTTAAGAGGGAAACGGTACCTGCTGACTGGAAAGAAATTAAGGTTGTACCTGTACAGAAATCATCTTCTGGAGCAGGTATAAAGTTTAGACCAGTCGCTATAACATCTCCTTTTTTGAAAACTATGGAGAAACTTCTTTTGAATATTCTTAAACCTTCTTTAAAAGCTTTTAGTGACCCTAAGCAGTTTGCTTATAAGTGTGGAAGAAGTACATTAGATGCAGCCATTGTACTACACCACAATATTGTTTCCTGCCTTGATAAGGGCGCCAAGTTCGTTCGAACAGCTTTCTTAGACTATAATGCAGCTTTTGACTCTGTTCCTAGGACACTTTTATTAGGCAAGATGGATTCAGCACAAACAGAGTCCTGGGGAACTAGATAGCTGTCTTCTTATTTTAAAGATAGGAAACAGCATGCTGTTTTGGCTGGAAAGCGCTCCACTTCCCAGCTAACTGAAAGTGGAGTGCCTCAAGGTGCAGTACTTTCTCCATTTCTTTTCCCTTTCTTTCTGCATGACCTTCCGAACTCACCCAAAGTTAACTTCATTAAGTATGCTGATGACCTGACCGTTTCTGTCCCTGTAGTTTCCACATCGGATTGTTCCTATATGAATGGCTTCCTAGCTGCAGTTAAGGATTGGTCTCGCTCAAATGGTCTTAAACTAAATCCAACTAAATGTAACACTGTTGATTTCAGCTTGAGAAGTGAAAAAGACATGCATGGATTGATTCAATCTCATGATTGTTGTAATATTGATGGTACCATGATTGAGAGTAAGTCAAGTGTTTCTTATCTTGGCATTAGTTTCTCGTCAAATCTTTGCTGGTCGTCTCATATTCTTATAGTTTCTAAGAAAGTTTTCCGTCTGACTTATTACAAAAAGAAGTTGAGACACTCAGGTATAACTCAATCTCTTATCATACAATTTATTAATTCATGTGTTTTGCCCATCATTCTTTATTGTTCTCCATTATTCTTCCCTGGGCTACTCAAGAAAGATCATATATTACTACGAAGAACATTGAGGGCTGTAAGTAGGGTCAGTGCTATCCCTTTGACTGAACTAAATGACACTGTTGGCAATAGGCATATGAATTCTTGTAAACACTTAGCTAAAGTTATCTTATCTGATAGTGAACATCCTCTTTATTCACAATTGTTTCCTTGTATCTCTTCGGGTAAGACCAGAAGAAATTTTATAAACATTTATGCTCGTACTACAAAATATAAAAATTCGACCGTTCCATGTTTGGCACGAGTATTGTGTGAAGAGACAAATATCAGAAAAGAACTTTTACAACTTTTGAATCAATAACTAAACTATAAAATGAAATGATGCATATTAATGCATGTGTTATTTGTTATATTATTTATTTATTATTCACTATGACCTAGAAGTGGTATGATTTTGTTGGGTTTTTTTATTTTTATTTATTTTTTTTATTATTTTTTCCTATTAACTATCAATATTTTAACATTTTATACATTTATATAATTATAAACAGAGCTAAACCATTGCAATATGTAAAAGAAACGCTGAAAATTCCATGCTGTAAATTGTTATTGTTGTGGAATAAAGTGATTATTATTATTATTATTATTATTATTAGAACAAAGCATGGAATGGCAATCAATTCTCTGCCTCAACTTTATAGACTTTGAGGAGGCCTTCGACAGGCAGAGTTGACCGTGAATTAATTTGGAAACTACTTGAGTACTACGGCGTACAGTGCCTCAAATATTCATCAACCTTATTCAACAGCTGTACGACAACGGCACATGTCAAGTGATCCACAACGGGGAACTCAGCGAGGCGTTTTGAGTAGACACAGGAGTCAGACAAGTGTGCTTATTATCACCCGCAATGATATTCCTAATTGGACTGGATTATGCGTCAGACAGCAAGAAACGAGAAGAGAAACAGGGATATCTTGGACCGACGTGAAGAACCCATAAGACATGGATTTCGTGGATGATTTATGTTTGATGTGACATCAAACATAAATCATCCACACACAATCGAAGACTAAAAAGCGAAAACCGACAAACTGGTCGAAGAAGCAGCCGGCGAAGACAGGACTCCAAGTGAACATAGATAAGACGGAGGTTATGAAAATAAACAACCAACCACCACCAACAACAACAGCAACATTCAGCGTCAATCACTCACAGTCAACGGGAGGGATTTGAAAGAGGTTACTTCATTCACTCACTTATCTATGGAGAATTGTCTCAACCACAGGAATTCGGGACGGACGAGGATGTCGAATCAAGCGAGAATCGAGGAGGGAGGAGAGAAACACATTCATCAACCTGAAACCAATCTGGAAATCTTCGTCACTCAGCATCAACAACAAAATCCACTCGGATTTTCAATACAAACGTAAAGGCAGTTAATCTATACGGATCAGAAACTTGGCGGGTGACAAAGAATATTTCCAACATCCTGTTGCAGACCTTTATCAACAACTGTCTTCGCTGGCTCTATACTGAAGATCAGATGGCCGGGCCGGAAAGAATCACCAGCAAGAAACTGTGGGAACAAACAAAACAAGAACAAATCGCCAACCAACAAATATGCAGGAGAAAGTGGAGATGGATTGGACACTCGCTGAGGAGGCCGCTGGGTGACATCGCGCGTCAGGCCATTGCTCGAGTGGAACCCGAAACGGAAGCGGTGAGTTGGTCGTCAGAGCAAGTGTGACGTGGAGGAAATCGTGTGAAGAGTAGTTGAAACAGTATGGACTAACATGGATGCAGGTGAAAAGTACAGCAGTAGGAAGACAGAAGCAAGTGGAGACGTGCAGTTGAAGCCCTATGTTCCACTAGGAACCTAAGGGAACAATAATAATATTATCAGGTATGGTCTGTCATACGTGCAGACAGTTTCGTCTTCAGTAGAACTGAGCACTGTTTACTAATTGGGGAACATTCCGTCAACTGACAACATGTACAATTTTCAAGTATGTTAAAACGTTTGTGTACTCAAACCTCATAATTTATTATGCTGTAAGCAGCTGATGAAATGCCAACGAAATAAATGATGGTACCATATTATTCTGCACAAACTACTGTTGTTCTTGCTATATTCAGATTCATCAAGGGAAATAAATGCATGACGTAGAACTTTTGTTGACCTTCTAGTCCGATACGCTGTGAAGGTTCAACTGCTTCTGTATGCACAGCTCCATTATCAGCTGCCAGCTCTCTGTAGTGGGTCAATTCTTGTCCTCCTTCGTCACAGTTCTGAAGACGGCTGAAAACGTTTTTTCTTGTATACGGCTTTCACGTAGTTCCAGTGTTATCCGCGCATATATTCACGATGATGAAGCTTCGAGTTTCCAACGTCTTTCTCATGCCTGTTGCAAAAATGTGCTTCGTAAATTCATTTATCAGTTTTTGTCTTGAAGACATTCCAACTGATTCTGACTGTTTATTCATCTGCCTCTCTTCTTCACTTTATCTCCACTTCTTCTTATATTCCCATGAAGTCTTTTTGATTTTTAGTGTGATAATCCTGAGAAACACACGCACCTGTATGCATATCTTTGTAAGCTCAATAACAGAATAACTGGCTGTGCAGAAGTCCGTGAATAAATCTCCTTATAAATTCCTTTAACAATGAAGTAAAGTTTCAAAGTGGACATGTTAGTTATCAAGGGAAAGAAATCCACAGACTTTGATGATAAGGTGAACAGAGTAGTGTAGCAGATACATTCTCAACAAATCAAATGAGTTTGAAATGTTTTGATAGTGACAGGTGCAATGAAGTTTAGAAAAATTTTATAACAGTTAGGATTTCAAAGCGTCACCTTCAACAATGGCATCAAAGATTCCTCGGAAATAACAATTCTGAAGTATTTATATTGCGGGCAGTGAGGTACATGTATGGGTAATGAAAATTGAATCATTCCTCGTGTTCATCTCATCTAACTGATATCACTAACACGTGAATTCTTTTACATAGGCATATTTGTCATGGAAACTGTGCTTAGTCGCATTTGACTTCACCGATAAACACGTGCTGCAATAAACGGTAATGTGCTTGCTTGATGCAAACATCATTCTGGCTAGTAGGCTAGTCAATCTTCTATCGACTATTCCTGCCTCAGGACCGTCTTCAAAACCGACTTGTTTAATTAAAGCCTCTTGTTCACTCTGCTTTCGTTACTTCGCAGTACTCTATTCACATCTTTAATAGTGGTTGAATTCTCATGGATATCGGAAATTCTTCGCTGCATATCCCACTGTGCCATATAAGTATGCCGTTGCAAAGCGAGGATTCGACCAATCGATTGTGAGTCACTGGATGAAACTGACTGAATATTTCGTCGTAGTAGTGTATTGCTCCTCGATTTCAGGTAAATGTCTGTTTCCACACTCACATATCGCAAGCCATTCCAGATGATGCGCGGAGAATTTTTATAGTGTCACTCTAAGTTCATGTCTTCATCATTATTTGGCGGTACGTTCGAAATTGGTGACATTTTTACACGTGTTTGCTCTGAAATTTATTTACTGCTTATTGTCATATAATTCTTGAAATTATTGTCCAAATCTCTAAAAAACGTGTTCGTAAAAACACAGTTGCTTTAGATAGTGGCTCAAATTCGGTTATAACTGCATTACCGCCTGGTAATACAGAATCAACTACTAGCTCTCAAAATGGTTTGAGTGCAGATCTCACTCCTGTGATACAGGTGAAAGATGTTCTGTTAGAGAACTCTGAGTTCTGTAAACTAAACCTCCTTTTGAAAGATATGCAGAGGCAAGTAAGTGAAATTCAGAAAACATTCTTGCGGTGCTGACGCACAAATAGATTTAGGTTATGGTGACATTTTAAGCCAGTTTGTAGTATCCCGTGACTTATTCACGATATTGCTAATTAATGCACGTTCCTTAATCAATAAGATATCTGAACTAAGGACATTATTATTAGTCGCCAAGCCTACTGTAGCTCTGATTACTGAGTCATGGTGCTCATCCTCTGTACTTGATGTGCATATAGGTATCGATGATTACACTGTACACCGTGCAAACAGAGATTGCAAGCGTGGTGGAGGATGTCTCATATATATACATAGCTCATTTGTAGTCAGTAAGGTGGAAGATGAAACAATGAATAATGTACCTGACTCACTCTGGGTTGTCTTACATGGAGATAAGTACAAACTTCTCATAGGCTGTGTTTATCGAGCACCAAGCTCAACAAAAGAAACTGATGCGTTATTAGCTAAATCGTTTGCACACGCATCCTCGTTTAGTGCTAATTACAAAATAATTGCAGGGGACTTCAATCTTCCAGAAGTCAATTGGCTAACTAGTTCCGGCCCCCAACGCTTCGACGAATTACTTGCCACTATCGACTGTTATGGATGGCAACAACACGTCCAGACACCTACTCGTGGTGACAACATGTTGGACCTTGTTTTTTGTCATGACACAATCCCAGTATCCACTATGTTGGTAATCGATTTTCCAGTAGTGACCATAGAATGGTACTCTGCTCTCTGCCTTTCTCACCACTAAATACAGGAAACAAACAAGACTCAGGAAGCACAATATGTCGTAGTTACAAATATACAGACTGGGGATTAGTCCAAGAACTTATTCGACTCTGTCAATGGGATGACTATTTTACCACTGACTCCCTGGAGGCCTTAGTAACCCTGTTTTACAGGAATGTTACCCTTTGTCTAGATACAGTTGCTCCAAAGAAAATAGTGAAATTAAGTAGACACCGAACTGAATATATTCCAAGGGCACACCGTAATAAGTTAAGGAAACTGAAGAAACAGTACTATTCCACTAAGGACATATCACTATTGCTCTCAATCCACGAGTCTCTTGAATCTCTCAAGCGCCTACGCTCTCAAAAGGACCTCGACGAAGAGTTAACGGCACTTGAAAGTACCTCCAAAGTTTATAACTTAACGGCACTTCTTAAAAAACGAATGCAGTCGGCGAGGGAAATCCCATACTTACTTCACGACAAAGTAATCTACAATGAACCTGCCACTATCTGTGAACTTTCAGTGATTGGTTTGCAAACTTTAGTTTAGAAACACATATGCCTGGTGAAACCGCTCCCCTTACTATCTCTTCCCTTGAAAGCATTGTGTTCACTAATCAGTTAATAGTACAAGCAATTAAAAGCCTTAAACCTTCCACTAGTACGGGACCGGATGGCCTCGCTTCGATAATTTTCAAAAACAGTGGGTGTGATATACCCTGTTACTTCTTAAATTCTTCTCAATATCTATGGACACTGGCACTTACCCTAGTGAGTGGAAAACTAGCTTCATAATTCCACATTACAAATCTGGTGATAGGGCAAACGTCCGCAATTACAGACCCATAAATATAACCCCAGTTATCTCACGAATCATGGAGAAAGTTGTAAAAGATCAATTGTCAGACTACCTAATTAGGGAAGATCTTGTTACAAGGTCTCAACACGGATTTCTCAAAAATAGATCCTGCGTTACTTGCCACTTCGACTTTTTCAACTGCATCACTAGTAGTCGCGAAGCACGTAAGCTAGTCGTTGTTCTCTACTTCGATATATCTAGGGCATTTGACATGGTATCTCACAGTATTCTCTTTGAGAAGCTGTACTCTTGTGGAATTCGCAACCCATTACTGAACTGGTTAAAATCATTTCTAAGCAACAGGGTACAAATAACCAAAGTTGGATCTGTATTGTCTCATCCTAGGCAGATCTCAAGTGGGGTCGTGCAAGGTAGTGTCCTAGGTCCACTTTTATTCACAGTTTACATTAACAGCATTTGCAAGTGCTTCACCTCAGGTAAACCATTCCTATATGCTGACGACCTCAAAGTCGTCTACTCCTGCTACACTCATGAATTAAGCGATATGGTTACTAAAATACATCTTGAACTAAGTAGCCTTGCAACGTGGTGTGCTGAATCCTGTCTAAATTTTAACATTGACAAATGCGGCTGGATTTGTATCGGCAACAGTAAGCTTGATCTAACTCTTGAAATAAATGGGCGAAAACTAGCTAAGCTCAACTCAGTCGTAGATCTCGGTATTAGATACTCTAGTAACCTAACGTTCGCTGAACAGACTGATTATGCCAGACGTAAAACGCGAAGGCTGATAGGATGCATAACACGCAATTTCTTTTGTTGTGAAACTAGGGTTTTATTATACAAAGTATGTGTCCGACCTATCTTAGAATACTGCCCGTTTATTCTTAGCGGACTCAGACAAAATGACAAGCTTAAATTAGAGGGAGTGCAACGGCAGTTTACCTCAAGAACTCTTGGTTTAGAAAGTGGTCTGGAATACCATGAGCGATGCGTAAGACTAAGATTAGAACCCCTCTGGAAAAGACGCCTTAAGCTAAACCTTATCTTTTACTACAAGCTAACTAATCTTCTCTTGCATTCCTCCGAGCCAATAACTAAACCTACCGCTGTCATCAGTTACAATCTTAGAAATCATCACAACCTAGCTGCTATGGAGCACTGTCAGACTTACGTGCGGTACAACTTCTTCTTAAATAAGTTTTCAGTCATTTGGAATAGACTACCAGCTAATGTGCGCGATGCAAACACACTTCCAGTGTTCATCTCCTCAGTCACCAGACTACTCAAAGATGACAATGCACTTTTGCGCCTGACTCTTACACCTTCTTTTTCACCCTACATAGATATTTTAAGTTCTTTAAACGTGTAGTTACAACAAACTACAATTATAAATTTTAATATTATTGGAACTAGATGATTAACATTTCTACACAGGACAGTAATATTAGTTTACACATAATATAAAAGTTAGCATAACGGGACTAGTTAGTTTGTGTACCAAAATAACCACAGTTACTAAACAGAATATATATGTATATATTTATTAATCACTCCTTAAGGACTCCCGTTGCTTTCTTTTGCGTTGCTGTTGTTTGTCTTCTTTTTTCTCTCACCATTTCAGCTTCCATTTGACTTTTTGAATGAGAATGAATAATGTGGATATTTGACCATTTACAATGACAAATGATCTGCAAACATTATTGGTCCCGTATCTTTCAGTTGCCTGGTTAATAACGAATTAACTTTCTCCACGACGCAACCTGGATTACATTGTGGATTACATTTGTGGAATATACTCTTATACCAATGGAAAAGTATCAATTTGTAATACAACGTCACGATTGTAGCTTATAACATAACTGATCGTATCTGTAAAATAGCTTCCTTATTACCCAATTTGGATATAAATCAAATCAAAAATAAGATTCGGATTTGTACACACCCAAGTTATATTGAGGAATTACTTCAAGCTTTATTTTTTCCCAAGTATTTTTAATCCATCCAAAACTTACTTGGGTTTTTTTGTTAATGCGAAGTTAATATTCCTATATTTCATGATGTGCTCCATTGAATGACTGGTTATCATATTGTTCCCACAGACCTAAGACAAAAACGCCAGCAACCATGTAACTTAACCACAAACCAAATTTATGAAATTTATATAATGCTTACCCATGCCTGTATATTTGGTGTGTCCTACACAAGTAGGAAATAATGTGTATTTTATTAAAACATTATTATTAATTATGATTGCTAATCGTATATGTAATTTATCATATTGATGATGCCTGTAAACTGGCGTCTCTCATGTACAAAATGAGAATATACTATTATTATTATTATTATCTGGGTCTACCCTTTTTTTCACTAACTCACCAACTTATAGAGTAACTGACCAATCAAATAGTACCTGTGTAACTGGTTAGCGTTATGCGAGTGGAAGACTACGACTGCTCAGCGAATGTTTCTCATATGAGACGTTCTTCTGACGTCTAAGAGATTTCTTTATCATTTCGATATTTTCAAAATTGGATTTGTGGCCTGATCCTAAGGTATTGCTGATACGTTCGACAGTTTATCTGGTTCCACCGGAATTCACGTTGGTTTAATATATACTCAACTGAGTTCATTTTTGTGATATTGGTTTCTCACAATTCTTGCCATCTGCTACTCGTGCAGGATTCCATAACTTCATCGGAACTGGCTTTTCTTCACATACTTTTATGAAATTTATTCATCGGCACAAGATTTGTTACCTTCACCAACTGAACAATTCGACACTGATAAGCAAATTTATCATAAATATATGTGATTATTTTAGTGCATATATAAACTGACAGTTTGTAAATTCTGGTTGAATGGGACTATTCATATCAAGATATTGTCATCGATATACATGAGAAAAGACTTTGAAAACAACATCGTTTTATTCGATAGTTCATTGGGAAATTCAAAACATTTCACACTATTTTATAAATCGTTAGTAGTAACGATTAGGCCTAAACGTTCACTTGACGCAGACGCTGGAAATTAGAATGAATTCTGAAGTAAACACTTGCAGCTTTATCGTAATTACATTCGGCAAATGAGCACACGTAGGTTGAGGTCGATTTCTGATGTGAGCAGTGTTTTAGTGATCACGTCGACAGCTTTCACAGAAGGTGAAAATCAGAAAGTTGGAAGAAGGGAACTGGGCAATTAGAGGACTGAGCACATCATCGCTGCAACCAATAAGGAACGATTAACAGATTTCAAGGAAGGTGCACACAAATAAACACAAGGATGAGCATATGTTTGAGGATTAATCTTGCATGACTCAGACAAGAGTGGAAACTGACAGGACAGTGAGAGATTCAGAGGAAGCAGGACTTCTGATAAGCACACAGTAGACAGAGATGGTGATGATTTAGGTGTTGTTGGATCAAAAACAACGATAAACACTGTGTAAATTTATCAAAATAAAATGAAGTAAGTCTCTATCACAGTGCTCAAGTTTCATACTAATAAATACAAAAAGCATAATTCGTAGTCAGTGTGAGAAAAGCGATAGTTGTAATTCCAGTTGCTTACTGACATCAGCAGAATTTTTTTAACTACAGATGACACGGACGATGATGTAAGTACCAGCAAAGTTTATTGCGCTTAAATCCATATATGTTCATTAGGAGCAGCATTCGAATGGTTTCAAACACTGCTGTCAAGTGAGTGCTCATATATAGTTGACATACATGTCCCACAGGCGTTTCAAATAAGCTGCAGGTATTTACAGTGCTCGCAGTCTCTTCGTAGTCGAGGTAAAATAGTCAGAATTCGGAGTAAGGCAACATGCTATACAAGCAGACACATATCATAAGGAAATATGTGCCTGGTCAATGTGCAGAAGGAAGTAGGGATATATTGGACATACTTTGCGGAGCCTTCCATGTGGAGTAGAATCCGAATTAGAAGCGACGGCTTTGACGTGTTAGGGCGACATGAACACATCACTTCATTGAGTAGGCAAGTATTTATTGGCTGCCGTGGGACCAGTTGGAGTTGACGAGTGACACCCAGTTCAGTGGAGATAAGTAGATATGACACTATCCTACAACCGATATCCCAAGAATAGCGAAAACGAAGGAATATATAAACATTTCGCGAAATGAGCATTTCTCACCACTCTGCAGAATGCGTTTGCATATTTCTCAAGCATACGTTACCAGCGTATATTGCTGACATCCCGCAAACTAACTTTTGAACTAATGAATAAGACTATCATACACGTGTCTGTAAGCACAATGATGCAGGTCAGAAGGATTCTTCACAAACAGCTTACTAGCTTCACAGGATATTAATAACGGTATTTCTTGATATTGGATGGTTCAAGGCAATTTCCAAGAAGGGTTCCTTGACCTACGTTTTGCGTTATTTAATAGTGATCACCAAGGCATACCTGCAACATTTCAGGAACTCATTTCTCTTTTTATATTTGAAATCGCCTCAATCGGTACTGCAGTCAGATTCGTAACCACTGAGCCACTGATTCAGGCTAGCGATTGTCCTTCTATAGGACAGCTCTGGATGCTTCGAATGGACACAACAAATTGTAACAATCAAGTTTGCATTTTAGCTCTCATTGTAGGCAGCTCGATATTGTATGGTTGAAGTAAATCGTCAGGAAGCCTTTAGCCCAGGTAATTTCTGTTTTGCATACTGCATTATGTCTCATCTGGGAAGACATTTAGTCAGTAGACACGATCACTCTATACACTGAATTTCACAGAACTACTAGTATTTCCGAAGTCTAAATTAAAACCAACTATTCACAAGTCTGAGCAAAATGTCGTGAGAATATCTGCTCTCACTTACTCTTAACAACAATATTGGCCACACACGCTAAATCTAATTAGAATAAGCACACCACACGCATTTGCATATAGGTATTTCTCAGAGTTGATAATAGGCAACACACATTTTTGATGCTTGTGATTTTCAGTGTAACATCTCTAGCAACCTCAAACAATCTCCTCAGGTTATTCACTTTAAATTCGAGTGAGTGAGAGTGTGTTTTGAGAAGATTCTGAGTGATCTTATCGATATGTTCCCCATAATTTCACAGTGAGTATTTTAGCAGTGTTCAGTTGGGCAATGCAAATAGAATGAGTCCGTATTCAGACGGATTTCATCAGATCATGAGATTTACCTCACTACCAGATACTGACTACAATACAATCACGTATTCTGAAGTGAATTAGTAACAGAAGGTCAACGTGAATCCATCTGTGGTTATAGTTTCGACATTGCTATCCAATGAGTGAAATGTCGTTCGATTATATATACCTCTAATAGAAATTTCTCAAATAAATGTGATGTGACTGAAACTTAGGTGTCAATATTTTATATTAACTAGCATTGTTTTTTTGTAGGGATTTCGTTTGAATGCATGTAGGATTTCATCATGAGCTGTCATCAGTTATAAAATCACTGGAAAACCTTGGAGTATAGGGCAGCTGTTTCATCCTAGTTTATAACTCTTCGGGAATACGTGAATTGGCAGAAGTGAGAATTCACGAACCAGTGAAGCAGGTCCTAATGACTCAGTGGTTTACGAGATCTCCTTGCAACCAGAAGGTCCTCATTTCAAACCATGGTGGGTGCGCACTGCTGAGGACTCTCGAAGTAGGACGTAAAAGCTGTCCAGTACTCTCAGGTTTTCCAGTGGTTCCCTAACTGATGTCAGCTTCTGCTGTTGCGAAATTTGATGAGCATAGTCTTTATTTTCAAAAAGTTTGTACTTTATGGAAAATGTGTCAATATGATGATTAGAATCAACGTATGATTTCTTAGGCCCTGACATGTCTGACTGAACACAGTGTCATAAATTCATCATTCTTCAGCAACGCATGCATTAGCAGTGGGATTATGGAAGCGGTTGTGGACGACAGTCATCTTGCATCTGTCTCTCAGTCTTCACATTCATTCGGATTAAAGCAGCTCGCAGAATTGCATTTCACTTGCAGTGCATTGATAACAATCATTTGTTATCTCGCCGAATACTCATCAACATTTCAAAGATACCAGGCAGTAGTGAGCGGCACATATCTGAGTGTAAATTCTCCAGGATCACCACTCTATATCTACTGCATCAATGAGACGTGCCTACATATGCTGGTATAAAGAACAAGTTTTAGAATGTAAATCAGGATAACGTGAAAGCAGTGTGAATGAAAATCTCTGTGCAGCTCAACAAGAAAGTCCAATTCACAGGAAAAACTGAATATTGTAAAACATGCTCTCTCGCTGCCTAGCTAGCATATACATGGCAGTGAAAAGGACGCGACCAGTGTGTATTCAAAAGATGATTTATTTCTGGGAATCGTCATTTGAATGTAACTACGAATTACTGTGACACGGTTGCATGTTCCATGCAAATGTTCACATTCCTGTCAATAATAGATGACTTTGGACGATTTGGTGTCTTTTATTCTCACTCAGAAATGTGTCCGATATTATTCAGATATGCTGACACTTCAGCCGACACCTTTCACCCTGGTGTTCCGTAACGAATCAGCTTTAGACTATTTAGTTATTCAAGAAATACAACAAAGAGTCACTAAACTCAATTCAACCCAGCACATATGCACGAGGAAATAAGGAATGATCGGAAACACATGGGTTGTCAGAACCCCAGGTCATATCATGCACCTGACCAGATTTCTCATCGACAAACCATCTAGAACAGGACTGAGATGACCTTACATGTATATTCTATCATTCTATCTATGTGGATCGTCATCTCAATTAAATTCAACATGCTTAAATCACAACTACAGAAGTTTCCTCATCAACTCAGTTGTTAGTGAATGCCATTCCGACCATCATAGTTAGATCATGAAAACATCTACGAGGAAGTAGAAAGACGCCAAGGATTTGTCAGAAATGTTCACACCTCTCATTTCATTGTTAAACTGAGAGGTATCCTTGTGTTGATTTACAATCAGTCTATCACGAATGGCGTAACTCTCATCTGTACTGGAGCATGCATGCGAATAAATTAGATCTAATCAAGTAGCGATTGATTCGGTTAATGCACAAATCAGTTATCACAGTTAAAATTTGGCACAAAAAAATCGTCACTGACAGTTGTTTTCCATTCTTTATTATTCAAATGATCTACTGTTCTCATCATCTATAACTCTTCTGCAAATATGGTTGTTTCAAAGGCACAGGGGTCAGGCTGCTGTATACCTTCACATGACCATCATTCTTATCAGTACGCATTCTCAATAAACCTTTCGCAGGCTAATAAATGAAATGAATTGTATGATACACTTTCGAGTATTTGTGAATTAATGAGCAGTTCGTTCCTCTACATGATTATCATAAATCGCCATAAATTACTGCGCATTTGCGATGTGTGTTTTATTCCACTGAGGATGAAGAACACCCTATTATCGTGTTTTGTGACAGCAGATGACATATTCCACTAGCTTCAGTATTTATTTACACACAAATTTAATCACTAAGAGTATTATTTGCAAGAGTTTCTGGGCATTCGTGATCACCAAATCTGTGAACCTTTCCTCGCTGATCACTAATTTTTTTTTAAATGTACTGTATTTTGACTGTAATTTCCATCATATGGAGGAACACAAATCAAACAAACTCCTTTTATCGACCTTTTATTATTATTATTTCTTTTAAATCCTTAAGAAACATAAGGATTTAGCCACGCGCATCCATTGCGTTCAGTTTTCTGCTATGGCATTTACCCGGCTCCAAGTCTACCCACGTACTTTCATCTCCACTTCAAATGACTTCTTCCAAATCACCCTGGAACGACCAACTCTCCGCTTCCTTTTCGGGTTTCACTTAAGGGCTTGTCTGGTGATGTCGCTTGATGTTATCCTCAGAGTTTGGCCAATCCACCTCCATTTCTTCCTGCCTGTTTGTTTCACAACTGGTTCCTCATTGCTTCGCTCTGAGAGATCTCAGATGCTGTCTCTGACCATCCGACCTTCAGCATTTAGCTGAGACAGCTAATAAAAAAGGTCTGTAGTTTGTTTTAGATGATCTTTATAACGCGCCAAATCCCCGATCCGTATATTAGCACCGACTGACTTCAAATTGCAGTTCAAAATTCGGATCTTATTTTTGATGCTGAATGCTGTTGACATCCACACAGAATTGAGAGTGATGAAAGTTTGTCTTGCTTTCTCGATCCTTGCTTTGATATCCTCATCAGTTCCACGTGTATTTGGAACGATGCTTTCCAGTCAGGTAAAGATGGTTGTATCTTCCAGGTTCCTCGCATTTATGCTCGCTGATTGTTGACTGTTGGTTTTTCTGTTGCTTTTGCTGTTAGTGTTGCCACGGAGTTTTCATCACCTCTGTTTTATTTATGTCCACCTGAAGTTCTATTTTTGATGCTTGTTGCTTTTCACTTGCATATCATCAAGTGAGACCATTGTATGCCTGTTTCCTCGCTGCCCGCTGTCTGTCGCATTATCCAACCTACTGTAATCAGGAAGATCATTGGCGATAGTAGACAGCCTTGTCTCACTCTCGTCCTCAATTCGAAGGATTCCATAAGTTTAAAACAATTAGTTCCCTTTATGAATTTAGATAAAGCAATAAGAAGACGTAATTTGTCTGAATCGTGTAATGTATTTGCGCAACACATTTCGAACAATCTGATCACACACGGACTTGTCATAGGAATATATATATAAAAAATTAATAAAGAGGTAAGAGGTGAGAAAAATAGACTTAGGTCAAGTTAAAAGGACATATTCAAGGTCAAAAAATAAAAATGAAGACCACTAAACCAAATAACAGAGGTAATAGTACATCTGCTATGGTATCAAAACAAAATTTACCAAGGAAGGTTTAATGTAATGACAAATTGTTTTTGAACACATAAAGGTGGCTTGAACTTTCTAATTGCTAGGGCTTCTACAAACTTTAGGATACGCCCCAAACACGTTTTATAGATAGGTTTAAAAGATCTGTTAACATCAATTTTATGACCTGTCTCTATAATATGTTTCGCAATAGAAGAGCTAGGTCTCCTGTTCTCACCGTTAATAGGTTCTGATGATTCCATTTGTTTCTGGAGCCATTTTGGAATATGCTCTGAAGCCCTTACTTGCAGAGATCGATGAGTCCTCCCTATGTATGTGTGTCCACACGTACATTCAAATTGGTAAATACAGTGGGATGTGACGTCATTTTTCGCATGTTCGAAGGGCTTAGATAGATATAATGGCTTTACATTCTCTAATATTATGATATTAGCTGCATAAAAAGTCTTTTTAACAGCAGCGTTCAGCCTTTGTCTAGTTATCAAGCTGTTTTGATGTCCCATATAGGGTAGCTTGATGTACACGTCTTTCTTAGGGGCGAGTTGGAGAGTGGGTCTTGGTGTTCTGACTACTTTATATCTCCTGATGAACTTTTCTGGATAATTGTTATCAACCAGAGTTTGTGTCAAAATTCTTTCTTCTTCATCAAGCGTGTCTTCAGTGCATATTCGTCGGATTCTACTGAAGAGGCACCTTACTAAGCCTCTTTTGTACCGAATAGGGCAGAAACTGTGGTAGTTAAGATACTGTCCTGTCCAGGTAGGTTTTCTATAAATAGATCTTTTTATTGACCCATCAAGCCGTCGACTAAGCAATATGTCTAGGAAAGATAAACAATTATCTTCCTCTTCTACAGATGTAAGTGATATGCTATTCTGAACTTCATTCATTCGATTTAAAATTGAGGTGGCAGAATAAGGCTTATCACTGATGACTACGATATCATCTACATACCTTCTATAAAGTGGCACATTTTCGATTAAATCTTCCGATAAATTCTCAATGTACGACATATAAATATCTGCTAAAAGGGGCCCTAACGGACTGCCCATAGCAACACCATCAACTTGGCGGAAACAGTCACCTTCAAATGTAAACCTAACATTGTTAGTACATAGAAGTAATAAATCTTTTAAGTAAGATATAGGGAACGGGATGAAAAAATTGTTTGTGGAAATATAATCACACAAAATGTCAACTGTTTTGATCAAAGGCACATTAGTGAATAACGAGTTTACATCAAAAGAGTACATATTCTTGTTCATAATATTAATATTACTATCATCAAGAACATCAACCAATTCAAATGTATCTTTTAACACATACTTACAGAATTGTGTTTTGACTGGATTCAATAATTCCACTAACCATTTAGCAAGTTTATGCGTTGGGGATTTGCACATTGACAATATAGGACGTAGAGGATTATTGGGTTTATGTATTTTTGGCAACCCATACATATGTGGGAATTTACAATCTGACGGTTTTAATGAGTCAAGTTTATCTTTACTTATAGCATTTAGGCCATGAAGCTTCAGTAGATTAGCTGTCACTGTGCCCTGCAACAACTGAATATCTTCTGAGGAGGGATCACGACTAAATTTGCTCTTATCATCAAGAATAGACATCATTTTTGATTTGTAGTCACTTTTATTCATAATGACGACTCCAGAACCTTTATCAGGTTTAGTAATAATTATATCAGAATTTTCCCGTAGCTCCTTCAAGGCTTTGAAATGTTGGGAATTTAAAATACTCTTCTCCTTTGGGTTGTTGTTTAAAAACTGGTGAGCTATATCCACCATCTTGGCCTTAAACCAACCCCGATCTTCATCGGATGTTGCGGTAAGAGGTTTGAGTTGGTCATATAAGTTTTCAAACTCAGCATGGATGGCTAAATCCGTAAATTGCGTGCGAGGAACACAAAATTTGAGTCCAAGGGATAAAGCTTCTTTCTGATGAGTAGATAGAGTAATATCAGAAAGATTTGTAACGTACTTATCAGGATTCACCGGGAAGACATCTACGCGGTTTCGATCATCGATTGAACTCTTCAATTTATTTTGTATATTCATCTTCGTTTTCTGAGTAACGTCTTTACAAAACTGAAGAAATTTCATGTGGCATATTATTGATAATTCAGATAAAATAAGCGACGCATCGGTATGAAGAACAAGTAGTCCTTGTAAGGTTTGTTTAACATTTTCGATATGTGACTTTGTAAGACGAACAAGATTAGAGATATTTGGTTGTAATTTACTGAATTTCAAAGTTTTATAAAATTGCCTCGGGAAAGAATGATTTTTAATACATAATTCATAAAATTCCAACGTGTTACGTTCGACGATAATTTTACACCTTAGGTTAACAAGTTCATTTAACCTTTTGATAGTGTGTGGAGGGAGCCTTCTCTTTAAAAATTTAAAACAATTAGTTCCCTTTATGAATTTAGATAAAGCAATAAGAAGACGTAATTTGTCTGAATCGTGTAATGTATTTGCGCAACACATTTCGAACAATCTGATCACACACGGACTTGTCATAGGAATATATATATAAAAAATTAATAAAGAGGTAAGAGGTGAGAAAAATAGACTTAGGTCAAGTTAAAAGGACATATTCAAGGTCAAAAAATAAAAATGAAGACCACTAAACCAAATAACAGAGGTAATAGTACATCTGCTATGGTATCAAAACAAAATTTACCAAGGAAGGTTTAATGTAATGACAAATTGTTTTTGAACACATAAAGGTGGCTTGAACTTTCTAATTGCTAGGGCTTCTACAAACTTTAGGATACGCCCCAAACACGTTTTATAGATAGGTTTAAAAGATCTGTTAACATCAATTTTATGACCTGTCTCTATAATATGTTTCGCAATAGAAGAGCTAGGTCTCCTGTTCTCACCGTTAATAGGTTCTGATGATTCCATTTGTTTCTGGAGCCATTTTGGAATATGCTCTGAAGCCCTTACTTGCAGAGATCGATGAGTCCTCCCTATGTATGTGTGTCCACACGTACATTCAAATTGGTAAATAAGTTTCCCGTTTTGGATTACTTGGCATGCAGCATTGTCGTATAACTGTTGGATGAGATATATAATTGTCGATGGCACCTCGTAGTGGCGAACTAGTTAGCAAACGACCTCTCGATCAACGCTGTCAAATGCCTTTTCAAAGTCGATGAAGTTGAGATAGAGAGGTGACTGCCACTCCATTCGGCATCTGACCCCACAGAAATTATTCCCATCACTCCATTTGATCCTGGTGACTGTGGAGAGTGTACAGCTATTCAGGCATATGTGACATCGACTATTTCAATGCATAACTACTCAATGAAGTGTAAAATACTCATGCATCACGATATCACTGTACACTTTTCGCAATCGTTGAAATTTTCAGTCAGGCACTGCAATCTTCATAGTTAACACCTGTCACAAATGCGATGACCGCATTTAAGTCGGAAGATATGATGTTCATGCATGATATCGAGTATCGTTATAAGAATATTATGCCTAAGTATTGGAGCACACTACCATTTCCTAACAGTAGCCACTTCATTTAATTCAAGGATTTATTTATTATTATTATTTCAATGTTTGCCACTCATTCGAAATCTTCACAAATTCTCCTGACATCGCACATTATCATTCAACATATTTTTGAGGCAGTGAATACATCGACGTCGTTGATATCGGCGTTTAAATCACCTCCGATTCTTAAGCGAATTCACATGGATTCGGACTCGCCTTCCAGTTATACCCATTTCATGAAGTTTCACTGCCTCCTTCAGTCTGGATACATTGACGCTATGACATTGAATGTTTTCAGACAAAGCGTGATACCGCATTCCTGGCAATACTGCGCCCACTGAGAAGAGATGCAATAAATGTGAAATATCACAGCAGTGATAAAAACTTCTTTCAGCGAAATATCATCTAAACAACGATAAACTGAAATCCATTCGCACGCCTACTGTGTCTCATGAACCGCATACTAGTTTGGAAGAAACCACAAGTGAATGTGACATTGTAGATGAGACACAACACAAATAGATATGTCAAGCAGCCAAGAGAAGTCAAAATACGGTGACTGAAATAATGCGACACAAGAGACCTCATTTAAGAATCGAGGAGATACTTCTTCTGTTACACCACGATTTCCCGTTGATTTAGTGCAATTATCACTCAGCCATTTCAGGGGAGGCTATATTACGCAGAGGGAGACAACACAGATTGATTTTTAATAAATCTGCTAACACGCCACAACATGTAGGCATTTAAGATCTTATGTCGGTTCCGTACACCAGAAATGGCTAATGTATATGAAACATGTAAAACCACACTCGTCTCTGAGACCCGGCATCAAGAGTTGAGGAAATAACAATT
The DNA here is from genome assembly GCA_944472135.2 of Trichobilharzia regenti. Taxonomy (NCBI): domain Eukaryota; kingdom Metazoa; phylum Platyhelminthes; class Trematoda; order Strigeidida; family Schistosomatidae; genus Trichobilharzia; species Trichobilharzia regenti. The sequence goes on along the minus strand of OX235264.1, from coordinate 123,863,954 downwards.
ACTGCGACATCCCGCTCAAAATCCACATTCACCTATTTTCAAACAAATCATAGCGATAAAGGTTAATAAAGCAGGATTTAATGAATTCATCAAATTTCGGTAGAACTCGTCAGCTGAATACTCTACATACACGAATACATATACTTTTGAAATTACATTGGGAGATATAAGAATGATAAGTTGAATACTCTACGTACACGAATATATATACTTTTGAATTTACATAGGGAGACATAAGGCTGATAAGTAAACAAACTACATTGAATTAATCATGCAGAGAGACAGGTGCGAATATTTTCCAGGTCATGTTCAAATAGATAAGGGGAGAGAGAGAGTATGAGAGATCAAAATTAAGATAAATTGCATTACGCTTCAATTACATCACTTAGATAAACAATTAGTCATTAGGGAATATAACTAGAATTGCAAACAGACTAATATCAATAGTAATAGTTATAATAACAATAATAATAATAGTGTTGAAGTGAGTTAAGATAATCTTACGGATAAAGCATAGATTTAAATGAATCAAGAATAATAATAATGGCAGTAATAATAACAAAAATAAGAAGAAGAAGAGGTAGAATAATAACAAGTAGAGAATAAAACGTATTACCATGGTAGATTAAGAGTTACGACCATCTCCTTTTGTATACAGAGAGCTGGTTTATAAATTCGAATTGCACAAGCCTCTGCAATTGCAAGCATCTTCTTGTTTCTTTGTCTGCTAACAATGGTAAATGACTTGACTGCGTCGATATCATGTCCGTAATCTACAAGATGTTTTGTTATTGAGGATTTTGGCACTTTGAACTCAGCTGTTTTCAACCATTTTGGCAAATGCTCCATCATGCGAGTAGACAATCGCCTTTCCGTACGACCTATGTATTTGCTGCCACAAACACACTCAAATTGATGTATGCAGTTTGAAGTGTCGAGGATTGGCGACTGGTCTTTCCCAGATTGTTGAAGCACTCGCTTGGTGGTGTTAAGGATAACAAGTTTTGCAGCATAATAAGTTCTCTTGATGGCTTTGTCGAGTCTTCGTTTCACTACTTCTTGTACGTCATCTCCTTTGAACGGTAAATTGATATAAACAGGTTTCTTTGGAACTGTTTGAATCGTTTTGCGGGGGGTAGTTTCTTTGGAGTATTTATTAATGAACTTCTCAGGATATCCATTCTTAGATAAAATATCCTTCAGAGATTTTATTTCCTGTTCAATAGTACTGTCAGAACAAATTTTCCGTGCTCTATTGAACAGTGTTCTGACTAGGTTCTTTTTGTACTGGATTGGGACAAAGCTCTTGAAATGCATGTACTGTCCTGTCCATGAAGACTTTCTAAATATAGATCTTTCGATTGTGCCATCATTCATTTTGGCTAGAAAAACGTCTAGGAATTTCATAGTATCGTTTTCCTCGTGTTCTACTGTGAAATTGAGATTTGGATGGCATGAATTGAACTTTATCAACATGTCTTCCGCTTTTGATCTGCTTTCACAGACAATAAAAATGTCATCAACATATCTTAGGTATACATTTGTTTCTTGTATGTGCTGCTGTAAAGCACCGGTTCCTAGGCGTGACAGGAATAAGTCGGCGAAAAGTGGTCCCAAATTTGATGAATTCATTAAATCCTGCTTTATTAACCTTTATTGCTTGTTTTAAATTCGTATCGGGAAATAAATGTTTTCAAATCATAGCGAGCAGAAATCGGTATGTAAAACACAGTGAATAGAAGAATATGTTTATTATTACATCACACTGTACAAAATAATCACAATCAAAATGTTAATCTACTGCACTACATACATTGCAAATACAGGTGATGAGATTCTCCAAGTTGCTGGCTATTTCCCTAATCGAAGCTGGTTTAGTGAACCTAGTGGAAAAATGAAAGAAACGAACGAATTTATAGGCATATCATACACAAAGAATTCATATCGTAAATATTTAGCTTTTTATTTGAGTGATCATCAATTACTCACGTCTGTCAACTGACACAGTGTCGTGTGCCACAGCAGCAAACACTGTGATCATTTGGATAAGGAAGATGACGACACTGATGACCAATCTAGATCGTAGACACTTCGACTGCATTCTCAATTCTCTGGATACTGATTATCACACTATCATACATGATCAACTTCACTCCACCTTATTTATAACATTTTTCCAAGCGTTTACCCACGCATTTTTTTAGACATGTCACAAGACGGAGACACATATCTCACACTACAAGTGTGTGTATTGAGAAGAAGCAGAAACTGGTGAAACCAATCAGCAGATCTGTTCACAATTTCAATTTTGCCAGTCAAATGACCATCATTATTAAAAACTGTCATTTAGATCAGATTGTATATTTCCATTGGTCACATATTTTCATTGTGAATTAGAATGACACATTCTGAATGTTGAGGTAGCTACTGGTGACACATGCTGACATCGAAGTGAGGATAATATGAATGTTACTCGTCTTGCGATTATTTGTATCTCTGTCTGTTGCATGTGTGGTTCTTATTGTGTGTCGATATTCAAGGAGTGGTAGTCGATGAGCGATTGGTTAACGCAGACTTATTGTGATATCTGCTAGGTGAATGCTTGTCGAGAACGTCAAATACAAGTCTAATTCGTTTCCATTTGTGTGACAATAATAAATTATTGTGTGCATACATACTGTGCAATGTATGTACTCAAATTGGAAATGTAATTCTCGCTCACCATCGCTGGTTGCTCGTTCTTTGCTGTGTACTTGACTGGAGTGTCGAAGTCACGAATATGTTGTTTGATGTGGATAAATAACTCATCAAAGTGTATGCGAAAGGAGATTCGGACGTCGTAGTGGAAACAGTCAGTGTGTGTGAAATTCAGTGTCACTGAGCTGTGGAAATTTCAAACAGTCTCACAATACTGCTTGTAATTTCATCAGCACTTTTCGCCTTTCCGGTAATTTGTACAGCATACTCATTCGGTGTTCTACTAAGTTCACTTATTTTTTAGGTGAAGCTTGAATGCCCATTTACTTTTTCTGTTTATATCGATCAAATTAAGACTTCTAATTCACAGGCAATTAGCATGTTGTACATGAGCATTTTATTGATTTATAAAACAGAAGATGTACCACACTCTCTCTGTGAGTCAACTTACTTACGGAAGAACTACTCACTTGACCTGGTATTCATAAATCATGAGAAAAGGCATTGATGAAGACAGAGATAAATTGAGGGTGGAGTGACAGAAAGATACTTTGTAATATGTGTGCCCTGTAGGGAATTATTCACGTGTAAACTGAACCGTACGCTTTTCGTGTACTCAGTGTGTTCTGTGACATGAACATTTTGCGTAGATAACAGATTTTTACCGTATGATTTGCCTGTGATGATATGATGACACTTAATTTATCTACAGAATAGTATATTGTTACAGATGCCTGAATTGGCAGTCATTCATTTGTGAGGTGGCGAGTGAAGTTCGTAGAAAAGTAGGCTGGCAACATCAGACAGAGTCCGGTCAGTGCATGTCTTAAATAAAAACTGTAATTAGAGAAACAATAAGTAACACTATCTTCAGTATCCTTGGGGATGATTTGGTTAATATGGTTCTTAAAATAACCAACTCTACTCCAAAGATATGGTGGAGATATGCAGATGACACTTGCAAACTGTTAGAAACAGAGCATATCTCCAGTTTCCTCATACATATAAACTAAATAGCAGATGGTATAAAAGTCTCGTTTGAATGGGAAAATGAACGAGGAGAGTAACCTATTCTCTTAAACTGTGAAATATAATGAATGGAAGAAGGTGGACTGTATAGAAATATAAGTCATGTAGCTGGCCACAGTGCATATGGGACAGTATGTTTCTATCTAAACACACAGGTTTGGTTATTTGAGGTGAAGTTATACTCCCGTAGCATGAGGATGGTCATACACAGTGCATAGAATAAATTTACTTAATCCGGTAATATCAACATTGGTGTTCTGTAGCATTCCCATGTGTATCTATCTAATAAACAGTTCGCTGGACCTCGATGGATGGTGTTCCAATCTGGAAGTGTTCCTTTTGGATACTGAGCTGCAGTTTAGTCGATCTTATTGCAACAACTTTAGCTATGTGTAGGAGATGTGAGCGAACTCCACGTGATGATGACCTCGGAATTAGCAGAAAAAAAACCTTGTAAGCTTTGTTGGCCTCGATGAGACGTCCAGTATCGACTAAGAGTGACAGAATCAATCTTTTTATGCACTTAATTGCCCCCTACTTTCATTCATCAACAAACAGATGAAAATATTTCACATACACACATCACACATATGCGTGAGAATAATTTGATATCAGAAAATAATTGACCGAAATAATCACGATAGAAAAGCATATTGTTGAAATTTTGGTTGGCGCTCAATATTTTAATCTCATCAATTATTATCAGGTGAAGCCGTAACATTTAGAAATAAAGCCATGATTTTGCAGCACACTGAAATAAAGTTAATTAACTCACAAGTCGTCAGTATACATCACGACGATGACTTTGAAGAATTGAAAGTGTTGACTTCACATACATAAGCTGGAATGGCACAATAAAACTCCAGATATAATTGTCCCATAAATGATAATATAAGTGTTTTTTTCCTTGGTTTGGTGTCTAACAGTCACTTGAACAAGATCATGTAAAGAGAACTGTGATGCGTCTTAATAGTCGTAAGGCTAAACATTTATTGACTAAACAGTGTTGTTCTCATCGCATCCATTATCGTCTTACAGAACAGTTTAAACTACGAATATTCTTCCTGTATATAATAATAATGATGATTTACTTTATTCCAAAAACAGTACTTGTGATACAGAATGGAATTTTCAGCATTAATCACAATATTGCATCTAATTTCCTCAAATTATAAATAAAATTAATCACACAGAAAATTTTCCACATTCACAATAGAGGTAGTGTCAAAAACATGCAACATATAAAATGGAAATAACAGTAATAATGATAACAGCTAGGGTAATAATAATAAGAATACAAGTGAAAATTGCCGTTGGCTTGTGTCACACAGTATTGGCAATGTGGTATAGAAATCTTAACATGTTTAAAAATATTGAGTATAATGTTCTCTTTACATGATATGGTGAGCGGAAAAACAAAGATTACAGCCGTCAATAAATATCTAAAGATGGTTACCGGGAGACTCATGAAGAAATTTAAATCATTTCACTTTATCCTAAATACTGCACTGAAGATGTCGTCCAGAAAGACGATGAAGGCTCCGCAATTAAACCAAGGAGCTCAGAGAACATTATCAATTGCAAATAAGTTGATGTTCGCAATTATGAGAGTAAAACAGAGAAGTAACAGGACCATAAATATAATAGAAATAATAAAAGTAAAACTTGAAGGTATATGAGAATGGATGGAGGAAATTGTTTATTTGCTAGATGAAAAAAGGTTAGTTAATTCTTGCCTGACACTAATTTCATCACATAAAATACGTGCCAAGTATGGTATCATAGAATTCTTATACTTAGACGTGCGAGCATACAGTTTTCTGAAGTTACTCCTTATTCTACCTGAGAAGATGCAAGGTGAAAGCTGAGGATAAAGCGGATGCTCCAAGTCAGACAAAATCCCTTTGGCAAATTTATTGCATGAAGTCAAGTGCCTATCGACAACAACGTTAACTATGTGGTCCACTGGGACACCACTCACCCTGCTGGCAGTTTTCAGCATTTTACGGATTGTGACATAGTCCATTTTAAGCAAACCAGGAAAGAGTAAGGGTGAACAATTAAGAAGAATAGGTAGGATGCAAGAGTTTATGAACTGTAAGAGGAAGGGTTGAGTTATACCCGAGTGTCTTAACTTCCTAATGTAAAATGTCAGGCGGAATATATTACTGGAGATTGTAAAGACATAGGAAGACCAGGAGAGATCAGAAGAGAGAATGAGTCCAAAATACTTAATTTCTGATTTGATTCCTATACCATTGTCGTTAATTATGCAACTGTCATGAGAGTCGATGACTTCTTTTAACTGTCCTTCACACATTAGGCTGAAGTTAACAGTTTGACACTTAGAAGGATTCAGTTTAAGACAGGTCGACTAAGACAATTTGCTGACTTCCGATAGAAAGCTATTTATTTTAGTACAATCTAGCTGTGAGTCAAAAGCCACTAAAACTGTTAAATCATCAGCGTACTTCACAAAGTTTATTTCATCAAAGTGAGCCAAGTCATGCAAGAAGAAAGAAAAAAGAAAAGGAGAAAGGACAGCGCCTTGAGGGACACCAGCTTTAGTAGGCAATGAAGTGGAAGACTTCCCTTTATAAATGGTTTACTGCTTTCTATCTGAGAAATAGGAATGTAACCAGTTAACAGCTCAACATTCTGTTTGACTAGCAGCAAGTTTATTTAATAAGATGTCCCCAGGGACCGAGTCAAAAGCAGATGTATAGTCTAGGAAGGCGCAACGAACAAATCTAGCCCCCTTTGTCTAGACTGGAAACAATGTTATGATATAAGACGGCAGCTGCATCTAAAGTGCTTGTACTGGTGTGTGAAGCATGCTTGATTTTAAATCACTTATAAACATGTTACGGTGTATTTCTGAGTAGTATTTTTATGTGAAGATCCTCTACCAGGGGTTAATGAATATTTTACAATTTATAAATCTCTGAGAATAAGCTGTGATGTGTTGTATGACACTGTAAGTCGTAAAAATTCTCTTTTATTATTCATAAGATCATTTCGGAAGATGAAAAATGTTTGTGCTCGATAGGTACATAGAGTGTAGGATGTGATTCCATATTTTATTTTGCGTTTATTTCATAATACACACAGTGTTAACAGCTGGACAATGTTTCCAACGTAGTTAATAACGCATGAATGAATAGTGAGTGATGAATAGTGTTCATAACGTCACTGTCTTAATCTTACTGTAATAACAAGCACTTTATCAAGTAAACTTCTATGGTTCTGCATTGTATTCTCCCACGGCGTGTACACTCAACTATCACACCAGAAGTACCATAAAATTGTGATGTTTCTGTTTGTATCCTTCGCATGAGAGGATCGTCATGCTGAGTGAACATTATATTCGTGAATTTCATAATTTATAAAATTCTCTGATGTAAAAATGCTTAAAATAAATAATAAGCTAATTTGCAGTTCTTACCTTCAAAAAATTTATTAACATGCCAGTGATACGTATTCATCGTGCATTTCTAATTTAGTTGCATTCACTAGGTCACGGGAGGAAACATTAATTCTGTATTTTCATGCTCTCCTGCAACTGTAATCGTAACATCGCTATCTTCTCCGCTTTTACTACCAAATGAATACATTTCATAATAGAAATTATCCTAAATACAACACCGATGATTTATTGACTAAACAGGTTAGTTCTCCGGATCACTACACATCTTGGAGACAGTTTTCCGCCTTTTTTCCCCAGACAGTTGAACTCTGAGTTGAATTTTGTTAGTATACTACCTATAAGCCAGCATTTAAGTAATTGTCTGCAGAAGGTATATCCTCATCATACACACAAACTGTTATAATACTCTACTCATGAGTGAGTTGGTGTTTATTGTTAATCATCTGGTGAGATTACTAGTATTGAAATTATAGCCTGATGGTACTTTGTGTTGTCCTAGCTAAATTATCTGATCTGCAGCTTCACGAAAAGGCTCCATCTGGAATCAAACATTTGACAACAGGTGGTTGGAGAGCAGGCAGTTTTGCGCGATAGTGAGTAAAATTCATTTTCTTAGTGTTGGACTACCTTAGCATACTCATTTGAATCCCCGAATATATGGCATAATTTAAATAAATGCTCGTATTCAGCTCTTTGAAAATAGAGATTGATTCGAGACATGAGGTGTCAGTGATTCCAGTCTGTCGCATTACTACCTGACATTACTTTACGTACATAGGAGAAAGGCACAACTAATAATTTTGCAAAATATTGGGCATCGAGTAAAATGTGATATGCTTCCGGCAGATATCAGTAGAGAAGATATTGTTCTATTGTTTTCACTCATAAGTAAATACAAATTCTCTAGTATTTATACATCAAGCATTTTCCATTTTCATGTAAACAGTATTAAAACATGAATAAGTGATTAGATTTTTCTGTGTGTATCGCTCACTTGATCGTACTTCAGAGAAACCGGCTATCTCAACTCAACAAAGTACCCGGAAGACTATAAGTAAGATGCATTTTGAATTCGCTTAATGTAGGTACATTTCGTTCATGTATACGTAACCTGATCATATGGAAAGATTCGAGACCTATAGAATATGATGAATTAGTAATTAATGCTGTTCATGGGAGTAACATCACAGCATACTTGACAAGAAATCATAATTATTGTGGTATTCAAATGAGCAATGATTGTTGTCGAGGTGAGAGAGAAGTTAATCGAAATCGCTGACACAAGCGCTTAGAAATAAGTTTCAGTTTTTGAAATATACTTATGAATAGTTTAATCTGTAAACAATGACCTACTTATTTACAGTTAGTATAATCATGCGCCAAAGACAAATATGTTTCAGCATTCTTTGTGTAATAAAAATTGTATTAGTTTGAGACTATAGATGATGAATTAGTTATTTCTATATTTATATTCATAAATATGGTTTCTCGACGAACAAAATTTTTCGAGGTTTTTGTTACTTCAATAATTCAGGCCTTTCGCATGGTATGAACTAAGAGGTGCAGAGAATCAAAGAGGCATTGCAGCAAATAAGACCAAATGGGCGCTAGTGCCTGACCAAGTGTAAATCCCACTTGTTAGTAAATTTAGTATTCTTACGGTTCTTTTGGTGAATATGCTTCCGTGAAAAGTTGTAGCTAAATTGAAATTATGCCTTGTCTCCATAAATAACTTCCTTAGGTATTTCGTGAATTGAGTGTGCCATCTGATTTTGTAGACAAGCGCATGTAAATTGAACTTCCCCTATCAAGTAGGGTGACGGTGGCCTATTAGGAGAGTATGGTTAACCAATGATAGTGAACTTCAGTTCTATGAAACAGTTGTGATAGATAATACACCTGTCATTTTGCAATCAGTGAAGAAGGTGAGTGTAGTCATCTCTCATAGAAATCTGTGTATTTCAATAAAAGCGTATCTTCAGTATGTTGTGTAATACATAACTAACCTCATCGGTAATACAAAAAGCTGAAATCAGTGTTTCATTTTGAATATTCCCTATGAAGATGAGCATGTTTTGATGCATTTTCCTTGACTTCTAGCACAGATAATAATAGTGTCAAGTATAGGTGAATGCAGTCAACAGACACTTTCAAAAGCATTACCTAAAATAGAATATGGAAGTAACATCTATCTTGTTGATTGTCTTACTGAATTTTAAATCGCAGTATTCATTAGTCTACATAAAACTTAAAAGTTCACGATAAACTGAGATTCATATACCTAGGTTAAATCACTCGGGATATGAGAAGAATTGTGGCAGCATTTTGAGCTGACATCCAGATGATGTACAACACAGCCTTCCTAATAGAAAGCTGCAGACTGGAGATTGATTTCATGTGAATTGTAATAATATGAAGTTGTCATAGTCAGTGCCCTCTTGATATTTTCTCAACCTGATTTCAAATACTGTGAAATATTTCGATGTTGTTACCGGATTGTATTAATCAGATCCCAATGCATTGAGTACGTTTTCGTGTACCTAAGAGTAGAAGTGTCAGGAATGGTCAGCATCTTAAATTCAGAAAATAATACACAAAATGCTTTCTTAAAATCTTTCCCTAGGGCGCAATTGTTTGGAATATTCAAACACTATGTGAGCACTAAACATCCACAGCCTACGGGAATACCTATCATTTCATGATGTTCACAAAACAAAAGTTAAGTCTAATAGCTAGATATGGTCTAGAATTCAAGGACGAAGATAAACGGGCTACTGCTGTCGATAACAATTTCCATTGATGCTTCTCTTTTAATCTGCAACTATTTTTCAGAGTACCTTCATGGAATAGATTAAGTTGCTTCAATTTGTTGCACACAAATAACTTTGACCTGGACTGTGATTTGATCTGACAGCATTAAGCTATCATGTGGTTAACGTCATGTTCAGAATCTTTCGATCTTGTGTACTTCACATTCAGAAGCCTTAACACATTGCTTAACATAGATTTATTTTAGTTAAGTATACTTACATAATATGTTATCCTAGTTCTCCATTAATGTGTTCGTTGGAACGTCATTCTTCATTCAATCCATGGAAGCAATTACTCTGAGATTGACACGAATTGAGAAAAATACATGTTCACAAACACCAGCAGTTTGAAAGTTTCATTGGACGCACCATATACACCTATATTGGTTGTATTCCGAACCTGCAAATTAAACGACGTCGCCAGCCTGCATCTGTGTCAACTTAGGATTTCATGCAAAACCTGCTGTCGATACTGAATATTGCATTATATTCACAGAATTACACCTCTCCTCATCATCGAAATAAAATTCAGATGAGTGTTAGTGACATACCGACAATGAAGATCACATGCTTCCAACAGTTAGAATAAAATTTTTTTGGGAATCATCTCCTGTTCTTCGACCTGAAATGTTTATTCTGAGGGAACATATTTAGCTGAAGAATAATTTATATTCTCATTTATTGTTATTATTGCTATTTCTTTCTGTTTCGAATGGAACTTAGACCTTTAATAACACCACCCAAATTTTTTATATTTTCTGCTGTCCTCTTCAGATGGATCCACCATCGCCAATAATCTGGCATTTAATAAAACGTAAACTGACGTACATATAATTAGGTGTCTAAGGATTTTGTTTAGTCTGAATTCTTATAACACATTTATACTACTCATGAGTAGTTTTGTAGTGATTAAGTATTTAAATGAGATCACTAGGCATATATTGTTGAAATTGTGGAAAATAGAGAGTTAAATGCACAGGACGAGACTCCTGGTAGCTCTATGTGCAGAAAAGAGTTTGGTTTTCTCATTAACTAAGGTAGCACTGAATAATCCTTCTCTACCATTCCATACCGTATTTTTTGGTACAGATATGGCATTTTCAGCGTGTGATGTCGGTAGCCCAAAGTTTGGAGGCCCACTATTGATATCAAGTGTGCGCCGGCAGGGGATCGAACCCCGAACATGTGCATAGTCGGCGAAAGTCCTAACCACTGTGCCACGTACGCACAGTTTGAAAAGTATCCCGCTACCGAATTGTTCAAGCAGTAGATGTTACTAAAACTCGTTTGAAACCAGCGCTCTCTAAACAGAAGAAAATGTTCCAAACAACTTCGTCATTCCAATTGCATTTACTAACTAGTCTCGGTTGAAGGAAATGTTAATAAGCATAAAAAGAAACGAAACTTGAAAAACGCACCTACGAAATGCTTATACTACTATCAACAAGTAAGTAGCTCAAGTGTTTTTAAACGAAATTGTCAGATGTAGTCACCCTAGGTACTATTCGTTCCATGTTTTAGTCAAAATCATTATTTAAGACAGAAGTCAAAAGTTATTATTATTATTTCCTTTTATTCTTAGAGGAACAGAGGGCTTCAGCCGCGCGTCACCTGGCTTCAAGTCTGCTCACATGCTTTCATCTTCTCTTCATATGACCTTACCCAGGTCACTCTTCTACTGACGACCAACTCGCCGCTCCCCTTTCGGGGTCCACTCGATGGCTTGTCTATTGATGTCATTTGATGGTTTCCTCAGAGTATGGTCAATCCATCTCAATTTCTTCTAGACTTTTTGTTTCACAATCAGTTCCTGGTCGGTTCGCTCCCAGAGATCCCTGTAGCTGATCTTTTATGGCCATCTGATCTTGAGTATTGAGGGAAGACAACTGTGAATGCAGGTCTGTAGTTTGTTTGAGATGCTCTTTATGACGCGCCAAGTCTCCGATCCATATTGTAAGTAGCACTGACTTCACATTAAAGTTGAAAATCCGGACCTTATTTTTGATGTTGAGTGCTGTTGAGTTCCGCTCAGACTTGAGAGTAATGAAAGCTTGTCTTGTTTTTCCGATTCTGGCTTTGATATCCTATTCAGTTCTGTCTACCTGTAGTTGAAACGATACTTCCCAGCTAGGTAAAGGAGGTTGTTTCTCTCAGGTTCCTCCCATTTATGCTGATTGTTTTCTGTTGCTGTTTCCCAAGAATCTTCGTCACCTCTGTTTTCTCTATGTTCAGTTGAAGTCTTATCGTGAATGCTTCTTCTGCCAACTTGTTGCTTTTAACTTGCATATCTTACAGTTCGTAAGAAATCAGACATATCATCGGCGAAGTCTAGATCCTCCAAGTTTTTTGTGTGAGTTCATTTTATGCCTGTTTCCTCATTGCCCGCTGTCGGTCGCACTATCCAATATACTGCAATCATGGAAATCATTAGCGATAGTAGACAGCCTTGCCTCACTCCCGTCCTCACTTCAAAGGCATCCGTAAGTTTCCCGTTGTGGATTACTTGGCATGCAGCATTGTCGTATAACTACTAGATGAGAGGTATAATTGTCGATGGGACCCTGTAGTAGTGAAGTAGTTGCCGAATTACCTCTCGGTCGACGCTGTCGAAGGCCTTTTCAAAGTCGATGAAGTTGAGTGAGGTGGAGAGGTGACTGGCATTCCAAGCTTTGTTCAATGATGATCCGTAGTGTGGCGATTTGATCAATACATGACGTGTTTCTCCTGAATCTAGATTGTTCCTGTCGAAGTTTTGCATCCAGGGCTTGTTTGATCCTCTCCAGGATGATGCGGCTTAGTATTTTGCTTGGAATGGACAGGAGCGTAATTCCACGCCAGTACTTGCATTGACTTAAGTCTCCTTTCTTTCAATCGTCGGGTACTTTACCCTTTTTCCACACCTTCTCCAGTAATGGCGTCATCAAGTTCGCTGTTGTCTCTGGGTTCATTTTCAATGCTTCTGCTGGGATTCCATCTGGTCCTCCTGCTTTCCCAACTATTAGCATCTTGATTGCATTCAGGTTTTTTGATTTCGTTGGGGGGTCGATGTTCATTGGTAGTTCTGCTTCCGTTGTTGGTACTGGTGGGCACGTTGTAGGTGGCGGTCGATTTAGAAGTGTTTTGAAGTGTTCATTCCAGTGTTTTCTTTGCTCCACCTCTTTGGTGATTGACTTTCCATTGTCATCCTTTACTGGCTTAATCTGTGTCGAACGTTTGCTCGATAGGTGCCTAGTTGTTTGGTAGAGTTTGGCGAGGTCTCCTTTGCCTTCAGCTTGTTCTGCTTCACTTGCCATGGCAATATCGGATCGCATTACTGGAATTCCCATTCATTTAGTACGTTTTCGTTTAACTGACAAGAGAGCTGTCAGGCATGTTCAACATCTGAAGTTGAGGAAATAAAACACAATATGCTTCAGTCAAATTTTTCCTTAGGGTGCAATTGTTGGGGAAATTTACAAATTTTGTCCGGATTAAACACGCACAACCCTTAACAAAAGTTAAATCTAGAAGCCAGATATGGTCTAGAAATCATTAGCAAAGATAAATACGCTGTTACTGGGAAATACATACTATTCCCGATACCAATTTTCAGTGATGTTTCACTTTTAATCTGCGGCTATTCCTCATAGAATCTGCGTGAAATGGATTATGTTGCTGCAACTTGTTGCAGACGAATAATTTCAAACTAGACTCTGATTTGATTCGATATAATAAAGCTATCACATGGTAAACGTCATGTCCAGAATATACGGATCCTGTAGAATTCACCTTTCAAATCGTATAAGAGTGGTGAAATACACATTAAAATTAATTAATTATGCATACATACTATTCTATCTTCATTTTTCACTAATATGTTCGATGCCAATTAGCTTTTCATCTACCCAACGGCATCAGTGACTCTGAGTTCGACACGAACTGAGAAAAATACATCGGCACAATCACCAGTAGGTTGCAAGTTTCATGGGAAGCACCATATACATTGATGTTGGTTTCATTTCGAATTTGCAGATCAAACGATGTCACCAACCTGTATCCGTGTCAACCGAGGATTTCAAAATATTATATTCTATCCACAGAAGTACAAATAACCTCATCATCAAAATTAATTCAAGGAAGTGATAGCATCGAACAAACGATGAAGATCACTTCATGTCAATGGTTAGAATGGGAATTGGTTGAGAATCAACTCCTGTTCTTCGATCTGAAATGTATATTCTGAGGGAATAGATCAAGCTGCAGAATAATTTGAATTCTTATTGTTTATTATAATTGATGATGTTCTATTGGGTTACGAGTTGAACGCAAGGCTTCAATAACAATACCTCACTCCGTTGTATTTTCTTCTATCCTTATCAGGCGCGTCCATAATTGTCCATTTTCTGGCATATGATGAAAAAGTTAAACTAATGCGCATAATCCTAGATGTCTACGGAAATTTTTGAGTTTGAATTCGCAGTATATATTTATACTACTCACGAGTAGTTTTGTAGTGATTGAGTATTTAAATGCGATCGCCGGGCATATATTGTTGAAATCGTAGAAAATTAAGAGCTTCGAGAGTGGCTAGTAAAGTAATGGGTGTTGAGTTTCATAATAAAATTAAGTACACAGGACGAGACACCTGGCAGCTACATAACCAAATAACAGATTGGTTTACTCAGTATTAATATTTTTCTTCTTATCAGTTACTTGAGTAAGTAAACTAGCACTTTTTTCACATAAACCCTTGAATGATACTCGTCAAAACAAAAAGCGATGAAAAGCAGATTTACAATAGTGTTTCTGAATAAACACCAAATGTGTCAAAGCATTCCTCAGGGAATCTGAATGCCCACCCAAACATCGACTTTACACTTGAGACTGAATCCGACGGAATGTTCCACTTCCTCGACGTCCATCTGACAAGAAACGCCGACAACTCTCTGAAAAGGTTCATATACAAAAAGCCTACATGGAATGGACAATTCATCAACTTTCAAAGCTTCGTGCCCCTCAGTAGAAAGAGGAACCTGATATACGCTCTTTCCTCGAGGATTCGGAAGATATGCAGCGAGGAAGTGGTTGAAGAAGAACTGCGTAATCTTCGAAAAACCCTGATGGAAAACGGTTTCCCGCCAAGGTTCATAGACAAGAATCTCAAATGTAAGAAAACTTCCGAACAAGTACATTCCGTTCCAAAGAAAATACTTCTGCTGAATCTAGAATTCAAAGGTGATATTGAAGCAGAAATCCTTCGCAGACGCCTCTCCAAATCGCTAAGGAAAACATACTTCGCCGCGAGCCTACGACTGACGTTTTCCTGCAAGAAACTGTTCAGCCAGAATGCGAAAGACAAGCTGTCGCATTGGGCCACCTCAACGTGCATATACCAGTTTACTTGCTCTTGTGGAGCATATTACGTTGGCCGTACCATGCGCCGACTTGAAAAACGCGCTCGTGAACACTACCCAGCCTGGTGAGTAAAAGGAAGCCAAAAGCGTGTAAACAGTTCAGTGACAGAACATCTGGTCAATTCAGGACGTTCAGCACCTTTCAAAAAATCCTTCAAAATAGTATACAAGATTCAATCAAACCTATCAAAGGGAGTCAAATCAAGACATCTGGGCATAGCCGAAGCGCTAGCTATACAAAGCTCAAATCCACGCTTTGTATACAAAAGAAATACGTCTAACCTCTGTTCCAACGATAGCTATCATCGACAGGTAGTTTTTAAGTTATGGCCATCCCATCGCCTTTCTTATCTAAACTTCCGGTTTATTCGTGTTATTTTAAGTTTTTCTTAATACCTGTTTACACTACCATATTTTCATACCCGAACTTCGTGTTTATTTTGTCATTTTACTATTTCGACACTTTTAAACCCTGATTGCATATACAATTATTCATCACATTAGTTTTTTATCGAAACATCCTGTCTATTTTGATATTTCTACATTTCTAACTCCTAATTGCACAATGTCAATCTTCTTAGCTATTATGATGCTACGTTGTTTGTTTTATCCATCTCCCATGTTTATTATGACATTGTAATTCCTAATTTTAATTTTTACTAATTTGACCCTTGACCGGATATTATTCTGGAACTTTCCTATCCATTTGATATAAATACACGAATGTACAGCCAAGGTGATGACTTCGTCGAAAAGAAAATTTTCTTCGCTGCAATTCTCTTCTTAATAACTCCTATGACCCAATGTGTATATTCCGGAATCTGAATGTGTACAGCTGAGTGACGGTAAGAAAAGCGATACATTTCATATAAAACACACTCATGAAGAAAATGCAACTCAACGAAGACACCAGCAATCGGTCAAACGTATTGACTTTCTTGAAATTAGGTAACTATTGACCAGCTGAACCTTATAAATGGCAAAACGATACAAATGGTCTATTTTAGTCAGAGTAGTCTCCGCAGTTGTCAACTTGTCATACTGAGGTTAACAATTTGCGTAATCCATTGTAATGCATCAAAACTTATTAGCCATCTCAGAGTCAAACATAATAAGGACATAATTCCATTGTATACAGCCAAGTTGATGACTTCGTCGGAAAGAGATTTTACTTCACTTCAATCATCTTTTAATGATTCTATTGTGTGTAACATGCATTCTGACAAAGTCTCACAATGTTATACAGTAATATTTACTGATGAAGTTTCAACCACATTTCAATGCCTGTCATAATCATATCAAGGTACTCACACACGTTTCCAGATTCGTTTATATAATTCAATTATTTTTCATAACTTGAATTGATTGGTAATAGGATTTCTCATTTATCCAGAATGAGTGATGGGTCGTTTCTATTGCATGTGTCGGGAATAAAATTCACATTTGAATCGGAAAATGAACCAGGACAATTCGCTATGTTGGAATGTAAAATAAAACGAATAGAAGTAGGTAGAATGCACATTAACGTTTGAAAAAAACCAACACGTTCTAAAAGATACTTAGATTTTAATTCCTCTCATCCATTATCCGTGCGTCGGTGGCTCACTGGTTAGGACTCTCGCCAACCATGCACATGTTCCGAAGTTCGAATCCCTGCCAACGCGAACCTGATATCTATGTTCGGCCTGAAAAATTTGGGCCACTAATATCACATGCTGAAAATTCCAAACTTGAACCGAAATCAAGCTGGAATAAATATATTTATATATAAAACTCAACAGTAACACTAAGTACTACAACAAAAGACCCAAATGATGAAATAGATAAAGATAGCAGAAGCGTTAGTGTTGAATGACTATCCCTTAAAATTCATTAGGAAGATGTGCAAAGGTCAAACGCAGAATAATAATAATGGTATGCCAATAATGAAAACATAAATTGGGGAGAATATTAGTCATCTGCTGTTCTGACTATTGACGTGATTAGCAAAAACCACATCAGTTCCTCATAACATATCTACAAGAGAAGTGGGAAAATTACTGTTAAACAGGCTGAAATTCCATAGACGAATATTTCGACTGATGAAAGATGAATTCACTTAGCAAGAATTTGTTGAGCACACTATGCAATATGATGATAACTGGGAGCCCATGTGGTATCATTAGGTTGAATAGATTGCTGGATATGATTAGCTTTACGTTTCGCTATGAAGAGGCATAATACAGGAATATTTTATTTCTATTATAGACAAGATTTTATTTTGATAAATCACACAGTGTTATACAGTACCGTTAACGGATGACATTTCGAGCGCAAATTATTGCTCATTATCATGTAAAGTGAGTGAATTGATATGATTATGAGAAATAATTTGTGCTCAAAACGTAGTCATCAGTAAACATTACCCACAAAACTTCGTTGAGACAAGGGCTATCAAAAAGTGTTCGAAAAGCAGCGACAAGACGATAATTTTGATATATTTTAGTAGTTCTATTGAACAACGCTAAAATAAAAAATCCACATTTACCTACTATGAGGCAGCCATAAAAAATTCACGAAGGAATAGACACAGACCTACTCCCTGAAGATCTTTTTTTATCTTTTGGAAGAGTCTACTTGAAATTGACGATGCACTGTCTGCAACTATTTAAAGAAATTTAATAACAAAAGGAGGAGGTCTAATGAATAACCAATAGTTATTAATCCAATAAATTTATTACAGTAATTATTTTTTGAGTGATAGAACACTTACTTATAAGGCCAGAAATGTTCCACTGTAAACAAAAAATGAAATTTAGCTGTAAGGCAGTAGCATATGCCATATATGCCAAGGTATTCACTTGTCGAAACAAAAACGTGCCATTTCTCAGTGAATACGTAATGAGTAAATGATGGCGAAAGTTCACTCCAGAGACAGGATAAAGACTAGTGTAACGTGACACAATTATTCCAGAATACCTGATTTACACTTACCCATCAGAGAACGCACACAGTAAATCCACAGAAGTTTTGAGAAAATTCGTTAAGTGAAATCTGCCGATGACAGAGAAGTGTCCATTAGTATCAGCTTGAAGTAAGGTGTGTGCAATTCTTATACTGCTACCACTAGTTTAGTAACTCGAAATGTTTGTACAGAAAATATTCAGATGTAGTCACCATCGGTAATATTCAATCGACGTTATAGTTAAACTCATTATTTAAGATAGAAGTCAAAGGTTATCATGATCTCTTTGAAATGCGTCTTAGAAGTAATCGTGATCCAAATGTGATCCAAAATGTAATGTCTTAATAATGTTTACCCTCATGGAATCCGAAATCTAAAAACGCATCAAGATCATCTATCTGAGATATAAATCTCCTGCCTCGACATAGTAAAACGTAATTCCAATCAACTACAGGGATATGCTAATAAATATCTGTTATTTCGTCAGCTGGTGTCTGTCTCTAGAGTGTCAGAAAAAATATTACTTTCTGAGATATTACGGAAGATGATGCACCGATGACTACAAAATATAATCTTTCAAGAGCTTTTCATTATTTCTCGTTATTAGGTATCAGGGTATGGAGGTAAGTAATGCCTCCAAAAACCTCAGGATGGTCGGGGGTGGGTGCCTTGCGCTGCGGGTTGGCCGCCCCTCCGCACACCTCTTGAAATGCTCCCATATGACCGTGCGTCTTACATAGCCTCTCCTGAGGAAGTCCTACTCACTGCCTTCACGTGGCGGAGGTGTTTCTCACTAAAGTGAGAGGGCGAAAGCGGATGCCCGGCGCTCTCCACCGGGTTGACTGTCCATTGGATGACAGTCTAGGGGAGATGGCTAAACCCTGATTCCAAACCTCAAACGACTGGCGTATGAAGCTCACCAGAGCTCACCGGCAGACGTATGGACAAAGGGCTTGTTGGATGTCCTGGATGTCTGGCCCCATTCAAAAAGGCGTATGAACCGAACTCCGGTCACCGGCTGCCAATGGATAGTGGACTCCTTACTCCACTCCTACTGCCTTGTAGGTCACACTTGGCTGTGTAAAGGCTAGAGCTGCACTCTCAAACAAAAGGCCGAGCGATGCTGGGGACATCACTCGTACCAAATTCCCAAGAAACTTCATGAACTCTCCTACAAACAACTCGATTCGAGACGTTCATGAAGCCGGCTCATCCTCCCGTAGGATATAGCCGAAGTAAAGTAAGTAAAAGTAAAAGTAGGTAAGTAATGTCAATTTTATTACGTCATCTAACTTACTAACTCAATCTTACTTTAGTTGATGTCCAATTAACCTCGCTTTATTATTATTATTCTTTTATCACCTGATTAATTATCCAATCTTTATAAACCTAATGAAAGCACACACTAAAATATTTTTGTATATAAATGCGATCTTACAACTATGTGAATACGTTAGCCGTTAAGAGTCTCTTCACTGAACGCCTTCCCTTTTCACATGAAGTACTTTAGTCTGTTTGTTAATACATGCTGTTGGAAAATTCACACATTCTAAAATGTGTATGTAGAGTCTGAGTTCTCAGTACATTTCATGCTACTACTCACAAGTAGTCTCCTAGTCATTTAATATTTTAATCACATAAATAGGTGTATATTACTGAAAATTTATAAAAACGGGAGCCTCCAGACGATCAAGTGAAGTATTAAATGTGATGTTTCACCTCAGATTTCAGTACAGAAAAAACGCATGGGAGAACTACACGGTGAGAGTGCAGACAGTATTTTCCAAGTAATATTATATAATAATAATATTTCTAATAATAATATTTCTCAGTAATATTTCGAGTAAGTGAATTAACGCCTTATACAAATGAATCCAAAAGCGTTACTTATAGAAGCAAAATGCGGCGAAAACCTAGTGGACAAAGTGAAAAGCCATTGGGCAATAATATGTTTGACCAAATAATGAAAATATGAGGGGATTATGCATGGAAGCTAATTTTGTACCACTTAGTGAAGGTAGAAAAGGCTACTCAGTTCATTAAGTGCTCTCATGAAGACGGTGAAATAAAATGAAGCAAAGGAAGTCACTGTTGATCAAATGTTTTTCGTTTCTAGAAATATGGTAATAAATAACTAGTTTAACCCTTTGAAATATCAGAATACGCTGTGACTGACATATTGTGGGAAAACATCCCTTTTCAGATATTGAGAAGGCAAAAGAAATAAGGGAAGGATTGTTACTTTTCAGTTTGATCCTCATCTATGGATCTACTCTGATATATAAAAGTATATACATATGCCAACATGTGAAGGCGGCGATAATTAACACAGAGAATTAGACATTAGACAAAGGTGCCAAATATGTCCGCTGCACGTTTCTTGACTTTACTTCTGCTTTCGACTCTGTACCTAGAAGTCTCTTGCTAAATAAGCTCTCCATGACACAAACCGAGTCCTGGGTCACTAACTGGTTGCATTCCTACTTTTCAAACAGAATGCAGTACACCGTATACAAAGGCCAATCCTCCTCTGCTGTGCTCACAGAAGCTGGTGTCCCCCAAGGTGCTGTACTCTCCCCACTTCTCTTTTCTTTCTTCCTACATGACCTACCGTCTTCAAATGACATTAACTTTGTCAAATATGCTGATGACCTAACTGTATCTTTACCTGTCAAATGTCAAAGTGACTGCTCTAAACTAAATGGCTTCTTATCGGAAATTAGCCAATGGTCCAAGGAAAACGGTCTAACCTTAAACCCCTCCAAATGCCAAACAGTTAATTTCACCCTTAGGCATAAATCTGACCTAAACAAACTGGTTAGCACTCACGAGGTGTGCAACATAGATGGCAGTGAAATAGAAACCAAGTCGGAAATTAAATACCTAGGCGTCACTCTATCTTCTGATCTTTCCTGGTCGTCTCATATCTTGACGATTTCCAAGAAAATATACCGTCTTACCTTCTACATCAAGAAGTTAAGACATTCTGGTGTAACCCAACCCTTACTCCTACAATTTGTTAACTCCCGTATTCTGCCTATTATTCTCTATTGCTCCCCCTTAGTCTTTCCTGGGCTATTGAAGAAAGACTATACCTTATTACGTAGGATGTTAAAGGTTGTCAGCAGGGTAAGCAGTTTGCCACTTAGCCAGCTTGTTAATATTCTGGTGGACAGGCATATGGACTCATGTGAAAAATGGGCGAAATCCATTTTATCTGACTCACAACACCCTCTACATTCACAACTCTCCCCATGTATCTCTTCAGGGAAAACAAGAAGCCTATATAGGAAACTATATGCCCGCACTAGTAAGTACAAAAACTCATCCATACCCTACCTAGCCCGTGTTCTGTGCGATAAAGAATGCATCAGGCATGAAACCTTTAACTTATTAAATAGTCAGTAGAACCAATGGATCTCGTCTTTCCAACTCACATCATTTATAGGTACAACGTTTTCTCGCTCTTCATTCTGTATTTATTTTTGTTATGTGCTGTTTTGTTTCTCTCTTCCTTGCAAACTCTACTTAAAACATTCTTGTTCGTTCTTTCACACTCTGTATATCTCGACCATTTTGCTATCGCTTACGCCAGTAAATATGCTAGTAGTATCTACTTTTCTAACACCTTCAAACACTTTAATTTTGGCTTTGCTACCGACATACTAATATGTTGTTGAGATAACTTTAATCTATGTAGAACTTTATTTATTGTTAATGTAAAAACTGGATGCAATATTGTAGTAAAATGCTGAGAATTCCATTCTGTATCACAAGTACTGATTTGGAATAAAGCTTATGTTATGTTATGTTATACAATCAAAGGATAGGAACAATTACAACAAGTGGATTACATAATGCATTATAACGGAGAAAATGAAGAGTAACGGAAGTGTACACTCCAGTGTTAAAGTTGATTACGTGACAGATCTTTACGTAAAACTAAAAATGATTTGGACAATTGTAATTTATAACTAAAACCAAAGCAGTCAGATAAATGAATCAGTTTGGGCGGTGATCACACATGAAATAGTCAGTAAAATAATAATGGTTATAAAAACAACTTCGAATAGCGTAACAGAAACACTTTTCCAACGAGACAAGACATACCTTGTTTTTTTAATTCTGCTGTTTTAGATTTTCATTTTTTAGCTTTTCTGTCTGCTCGACTTATCCAAAGTATTAAACTGCGATACGTTGTAACTTTGATTTATAGCTGAAGTATTTTTGTGTTATCTGATAAGTTGACTTAGTTCGATTACTCAAAGTAGTGGTCGATTGAAACGTTAATAGCTTTTTATGAAATGCATTGATTTTCTCAGTTAAACTTACTGCTGTATATTCTGCTATTGTGCTCGGCATTCTTTTGACTGAATGAATTCAACAGACAGTTTTTTCTAAAAATACTATTTTCACTTTTTACAAAAGCATTTTTCAAGTGTTGGTTTGTAGGGATTTGATTGGTTTCAGGGTTTCATCATGAGCTGACATTAGTTAGAGAACCATTGGAAAACCTGGAAGTACTGGAGAGCTGTTTCGTCCTAGTTTGGGACTCTTCAGCAGTACGCACCCACCGGGATTCGAACCCAGGACCTTCTGGTTACAAGGCGAGCTAGTATACCATTAAGCCACTGGGACCCGATCCAATGGTCCTTGAATTCTAACTTCTACCAATTCACGACATAGCGCGACCGCTAGCCAATGTCTTCGGCGAGTATTTGTCCTCACACCCGACTGGCTGCACCCTACTGGTCACGACTTCCCACTGGAACCCAGGTAACTACCTACCTGAATAGGGCCAGTCGCCAGTGAGCATCTTATTGGTATTCAAGTGTTGGTTTGTAGGGATATGATTGGTTTCAGGATTTCATCATGAAGTGGGAAGTCGTGACCAGTAGGGTGCAGCCGGTCGGGTGTGAGGACAAATACTCGCCGAAGACATTAGCTAGCGGTTGCGCTATGTCGTGAATTGGCAGAAGTTAGAATTGAAGGACCATTAGATCGGGTCCCAGTGGCTTATTGGTATACTAGCTTGCCTTGTAACCGGAAGGTCCTGGGTTCGAATCCCGGTGGGTGCGTACTGATGAAGAGTCCCAAACTAGGACGAAACAGCTGTTCAGTACTTCCAGGTCTTCCAATGGTTCTCTAACTAATGTCAGCTCATGATGAAATCCTAAAAACATTTTTGTTTATTTTGTACCTGTGATAACACTTAGGATTCCCGTAAAATGAAGATATAGTTTTCTTGTTGATAACCCCAAGCAAACTATTCTGTACAGGGGAGAAACAAGTAATTGAAGGACGTAATACTACCCCATCTCTTTTCGTTGGTCGCTTTCAACTTTGCTACAATCGAGAATGATTTTATTGTCAATTTACTAAATACCCACACACATCGTGTGGTGATCGAGAATGTGAGGGCCATAAATAAAAGGTCTGGTATGAAGCAATCAACTATTTGTGTACGTTTGTTAGTACATTTAGAAATAATTATAAGAATGTTAAAGAAGCACCAATTATGAATTCGAGGTCATCCATAGTAGAGCCAGAAACCAGTCTTCCTAAAACTGATAATCAAACGTGATGAAGTGTCAGGAGAAATTGTGTAGAGAATGAATACCCCCTCTGTAGTGGACTTCTACAACTGTCAAATTATTCACTGTTTTCAGTAGGAGGTGACTACTGAAACAAGTCAAATTTTAAAATCTTCTCTTCTATATTGCCTCCACTCGCAACCATCGGTTCACAGATACATGCGTTCTCGCACAGGCAACAAACAAACAGGATGATTTTTGAATTAGATTTTTTGATTTTCCCGTTGATTGATTGGACTGAAGTGCTCGGTCTCAGGTTGACATGTTGGCTTCTTGTGCAGATACTTCGACGATATCTGGGCATTTAGTTAGGATAAAATTGGTGGATGGTGACTAACAGTGGAATCCAGGATGCGCATTTTGTCCTATTTGGGACTCGTCATCTGGATGTACCTGCATTTCTCAGTGAGTGATGATGTTCCCACCGAGGCTCGAACCCAGTACCCATAGTTTCGAACGCTGAAGCGTTATCCACTAGACCACTTAGGCCACGAGAGCCAGCTGACCAGTCCCAAATAGGATGATTTTTGACTGTTTATTTGATCACATGCCCACGAAATAGTGAATGAAACTCGTTAAAACATCCAGTACTCCGAGTGGTTACCACCTGACAGATAGTGTCCAGGAAAGAGATAAAAGAGATAAAAATTATTAAAGTTGATTGAAATTCAAGGTAATTCCAATTGCCTGCACATCTTTGAAGCTGGTTTTGGTTAACGGTTAAAATAATTATTGACCCCTTCCAACATGCTGTTCAATCACGTGGTATTAATCAACAACAACACATTTGTTAAGTAAAAAAGGGGAATATTTCAAAATATCTATGGCTATTTTGATAGCACGTATTTCATTGCCAAAGAAAATGGTGAGGAAATAGAAATATATTTAGCAATATTTCGTGGTTGACAATTAAGTGAAATTCGTCCGCTCCAGTGACTACTCACACTACGAGTACTAGGATAATATAAATGCACCCACCCCTTGCAAACTTGGTACGCAGGCAGCGAGAGATAAAAAATATCTCTCAAAGACAGGGAGGGTGGTGATAACTGAGTTATTAACACTTTGATATCTTAATCATCACCACCTTGTCTAGCCCTCTCCCTAATAAGTATGAATACTGTTCATGTGAAAGAAGCTAGGTCAAACATGAAAAGTAACAAAGCAAAAAATAAATTTATAAACCAAATAGAGGGTTGTGTGGGGTGGGATAATGTAATGTAGTGGAGTGCGGTATATTCTACTAGCGATGAATCGATTATATCTCGTCAGTGAAGTGTTACAAAATTTCATGTCAACAGTTTAGTGGTTAATATGAGGTCGGAAATGTTAAACCAAAAATGTATGAGAAATAGAACATATCAGACGTGTTTAATGCCCTCACCACTACCGATTCACTATCGGTAGAATACACTTGTCTAAATCAACGTTTCGCTTTAATCCGATGCTGATGATGATGACAAGCCAATTACTGAAATCATGAGATATTAGAACGAAATTTCGGTTTCAAACTACTAGTACTACTATAGGTGAAAACACACACATATGTAATACTTGTCACGAATGAATGCATGAATCAATGAATGAAATGTAATGAAGAATTTAGATTCTGTTTCGTTAAAAAATAAAATGAATCAAACTGGGGGTTAGATGTGTGTGGGGTGAAAATTGAAACGTCACACAGAGGTGAAATAGGTTACTTGTCATAAATAGTAGGTAAAATGCTGTTAATAGATGTTTCGTTCGCATACCACTACCGTCACATATCAGAGCATATAAATGCAAACCCGACTAGCTAATCCAAGCGAAACAAAGTGGGAAAACGTGTGTGTGTTGGGATGGAGAGGGGGGTGATAATCTTTGGTTAGAGAGAGGTATACAAGCGGTGCTCCTTATGTTCAAAGACCATTATCACAGTATTTATTACGCATGCCGGTGAGTGAGTGATTGAGTGAGCGAGAGGATGATATTTTTGGTGAAGATAAATTGTCCATTTTATTCGCTGCAGCAGCATCGTCATCAAGAAGGGGAAACAACTCAGATAATGTGGAGTTAGAAATGGAGATACTGAAGATTATGCAGCAAGTTGTATGACCAGAAGAAGATGATTTTCAGGAAAACTGCATGAATAATGATGCCTCAGTGGATACAGCTAGTTTAAATTTTACTGACTTGCAAATAATGGTTACAAGATGCAGATTTTAGTGACTGGGATTTCGAGAAAGGTGAATGCCCACCTAGGGTAGAGTTGCCAAGGGATTTGTCGTATTTCCCCCATTTCGTCATTCTGAGACGCTCTTGTCAAATTATATAATAAAAAGGAAAACACTAACAACGACACTTTGTCAACGCCTGTTTATTACCACACTGCAAAGTTGAAAAATTACCATTTTCTATGTCTACAAGGAATATTTATAAAGGACAAATATGACAAAATATGACAAATATTTTGATTGCTTGCATCAAACCACAAGATGCAGATTTCAATACATTTATTTATTTATTTATTTAATGACTTCATAGCCTCAATTGCAAGGTGTTAACGTAATTAAATGCCATTCATTATTTGCAGTAATTTGATTGCTTTTACCTTGCATTCTTCGTCTCCTTTTGGCAAAAAAGAACGACAGGTGCCCAGGTACTCCAAGTCACCTCGTCTCCACCCTCGAGGCGGTGACAAGCATTTTGTGCGTCGGTGGCACAGTGGTTGGGACTCTCGCCGACCATGCACATGGTCCGGGGTTCAAGCCCACGCCGACGCACACCTGATATCTATGGTCGGCCTGCGAAATTTGGGCTACCGATATCCACGCTGAAAATTCCATACTTGTACCAAAAATACAGTGTGGAATCAAGCTGCAATCAAAAATAAAAATAAAAAATAAAAAAAATAATTCTAACCATTTCGAATAATTCTTTTTTACAAACTTGTTGCTCTGGACTAAGGCGAGCCGTCTCTCTCGTCTAACGAAGCTAGCTGCCAATGATTACGAATCTCTGAATATTGAGATATTGCTCACTCGGTAGGTATTTGAAAATAATAATAATAGTTTACTTAAACATGTGTAGTGTGTCAATAAAACTCGTCAACTTGTGGTATACGAATATCTTAAACATTGGTGGTATTAACAGCAAATTTTGATGGCGAAACCATGCTGGAGTTTCTGATTTTAATCAGCAAGAAAGGCCACTGAAAGATACTGGAGGCAGATGATAAGTGTAAGGGGATATTCATCAGTTCACGTATTTATTTCTCATTTTCTGTATATTATTATCATTACATTGTTATTTACACTTTGATTATTACTGTTTTCCCATTTAGTTCCTAGAGGAAAACAAGGCTGCAGCAGTACATCCTCATTGCGTTCCTTTCTCCACTGAATACCCTAGGACATGGAATATACTGTTACTTTCCGGGTGAAGTCTATTATTTATTTTACATTGGAACGTTTCTGCCTGCCTGAAAAATAATCAAAGTAATCTTGTTCCGTGACTGAAGAGTATTGTTCATTAGTCAGTGACGTGCCTGTCGGTAACAAATGCCTGTAAGTACTTGTAGATAGAATATTTTCAGCGTCAAGCAGATTTTCTGAAATATCGAAACAATCTTCGGTGTGTAGCTTTGTGTCGATTTCTCCTGGTATAGTCATGGTATTCACCTGATTTTGACTAACTCAGATTTTACTTGCAATTGCAAATGGCATACACCGAATATCGGTGAATCAGACGACAAAATGGGGAACATATAGCGGTGTTTCGGAGAGCTTATAGTATTGTCTTCAAAAAGTAGAATAATATCAAGTTCTTGTTTCAAAAAGGAGGAGAGTTATAGGGTGAAGTTATGCACGCACTAAAGAAAGTTCACCCACTCAAACGGATAAAATGCTTAGTAAAATCTCTCCTGAATAATCCAGTCAATACAGTTAAAATTATTTGTATGTTTCAGTTAATTGTTTGCTTTTGTGTCTGTTCGTTTTCCAATTAAACTGGTTCTCCTTGTGATCGTCCGTACATTAACTACTATGTGGTTTTGTTTAAAAGATTCTAAGTGATTCTGATTATTTACTGTTTCAGAGTAGCGCCATTGTGTGATTCCCACGGATGGAGTTTTGATCCCGCCTTGTTGAGAATATCCTACTTGACTCACATGTACTTGTTACAATTGAATTTGCGTTAACTAATCTTGTTCTGCAGCACTGGTTTCCTATTAGAATATCAGCTGGATTTGATAGCTGACTAATGGTTCTGTTGGTGTAGTTTTGAGTTTTTAGAGTGCGACTATTGTTGGAAGGAAATATACATAGTTCACAATAACGAACAATCGTCTGTTTGCTATGTTTTAAGCGTTCTATAAATTAGCTTTTCTCGAAGATGTTTAGGACAGCTATATAGTAGGAGGCTGGTGTTCATTCTCTGCATTGATACTACAATGAGTTGATCTTGGTGGCTACACTTTTAGCTTCAGTAAATTCAAATCAAAGGATAAGAAATAAACAGACGGAAATAGCAATAGTGATACAGTTATATATGATACAGTTATGTGATGTAGTCATATGGATATATAGTCCAACAATACGAATAATCAGTCACCATATCCGAGTTGTGTAAGATACTCGATGTATCTAGGGTACCTTTGATTTTTCGTGACTGTTGCTTGCAATAATAATGATAACCTTAGTGTATGTTATATGTTTCGTGACCAGCGTGCATAGGACAACTGTCTGTTACAAAATGCCAACTAGTGAGACAGTTCTCATAATGAGTGAAGCTGCAGCTGCGTTGTGTTAAAATTAATCTAGTTCAGTGAAAGTGTCATACCTTTCAGCTGTTCAGATGATTCCAAGCTACGCAAATATTCTGAAAAAATGTTGCCTTTATGTGAAGCATCTTTGCGGCTTTTGATTAGTATTTTAAACAGGTGGATATGCACACATTAGGCGATTGCAAGTATTCGAAGACTGAATGATAAATGCGTACCAATCAGTCTTGAATTTCTCTATTCAGAACGGAGATTTGTATGTATGAAACTACGTGCAACTAGTACTGTAGTCTTTATTTTCACGACTAATTCTTATCATGCACATGGTTTGTTTAATCACCTAAGCTTCAGAATAGGGAAAGTCAGTTACTGTTTCATGCCACACTCTGTTGAATTTCAAATATAAATCTTCGATTTTCTCTTAACTTTTCTAAATAGCGCTTTGTAGTTGAAATATCTGTATGCGTTAAAATGGAAGGACAACATTCCATTCTGTTAGAAATAACGAAATATACTTTACAATGTATGACAGTGAATATTGACATGCAAGGCGATAATGAAAGTGTAGACACAATTGTGAATTGTAAATACTAATGGGAATGATATGAGTGTCTGTGCGTGACATCATTTAACACGCAGAGTTTGAAATACGTGAATGTTTTACTACAGAATTTTGCAAAAAAATTATAAAAAGCATTGTAAAAGACAGAATATAAACAACTTTGAATATCGCGGCGGAAAGACCATTTTTGAATAAGACAAGACACATCTTGTTTTCTTTTTTCTGCTGTTTTATATTTTCATCTTTTAACTTTTTTTATCTACTTTACTTATCTAAAGTATTAAACTGCGATAAGTTTTAACTTTGATTTATAAGTGAAGTATTTTTGTGTTATCTGATAAGTTGATTAAGTCCAATTACTCAAGGTTTGTGGTCGACTTAATATTTACCAGACTTTTATTAGATGTATTGATTTTTTCAGCACAACTTACTGGTACATATTCTGCTACTCTGCACAGCATGCTGTTGACTGAATGAATTGAAAAGATTTTTAGCTGAGAACTATTTTTGCCTTTTATTAAATCTTTTGTCTTTTATTTTTATCTTCGTTATTCATGAAATCATGAACAACACGCTTAGATTCTGAAAATGCAGTGGAATTGCAGCTTGAAGGCTTGAAAATGTGACCAAATAAAGATTTCTTTTATTTAAGAAAACGTACATAATAATGAAACCAAATTATTTCATAATGTGTTCGTTTATAAGTAATCCTCCACTATTCTGATTACATTTATTGCCTTAAGGTTGACAGGGAGCGTACATATGGGATAATTCTAAGACATTGTAGGTTTCATTGGAAACACCTAAAGTAAATATATTTTTGGCACTGAGAGACATCAAGTCAGATGATTTCACCAACACGTGTGAATGCCAACCGAGGATTTCATGCAGAATGTGTCCTCAGTAATGAATACTGACTTACATTCAAAAATACACAAATATTCTCATACTCTCAATTAGTAGAGTGTTAAGTTATAGAGAAAATCAGCGACGAAGATCACACGTTTCCAATGAATTACATAAGGTTTTGTTGATAATCACTTCCTGTCCCTCTATGTTAGTTTTGCATTGAGAGAGAACAGTCGAGTGGCATGTTAGCTATGCACGCAAATGTGCTTCTACGTAGGAAGAATTAAGTTAGTTCAGATTATGAGTTGGACGTTTCTTTTTCTTTCCTTCTTTCTTTCCTTCACGTTTCCCAGTGGAACACAGGACTTCAAGTTAGTGGCTTCAAGTTTCTATAGCAGTGTTTATTTTACAGGATTGGGTTGCTAGCCTGATGCCTAACTTTTCCTCCTAACAGGTATTATTTCTGGCTTAGCTAGGTAAAGGAGTTTGTCGGCCGGGGATCGAACCCCGGACCATGTGCATGGTCGGCGAGCGTCCTAACCGCTATGTCACCGACGCGTTTCAGGGTGACGATATTCTCTGTTTCGTGTGTTACAATATCAGGTCTCATTAAGCATTCATTAAACTAACACTGCTAAAAATATCAAGTAGAACCAGTGTGTAACAGTGAACTGAGTCGATGTCATCTGAAGAATAATGCATTGCAGCAATGGGCAGGCAGAATGGAAATATGTTACGATTGAAAACATTGATTGGTGGCGGGTGAATGTAATGGTGTAAAGAATGTAGAACGCGACAGATCTGGTTTCCTTCATGAAGTAGGGTTTTCAAACAGAAAATACTGACGTGGACACTTTCTGTAATATTTTCAGTTTTTAAGAATGTCCTTAGTGGAAATAAAAAGCCAACGTCAACAAATGTATCAGTTAGAAAACGAAGAATGCGAGAATCATCTCCGAAGTTCTAAAAGGACCTTAAGATGACAGAATTGATTAAATAGCCAGTAGTTTCCACCAAAGTTTGCTTAACAGCTCACCTTGAAAACATCAGAAAATTAATTTAGGTGATTTTTAAATCCTCAGCGAAATAATTCAATAATCTTTGGTGATAAATTAAGGGAGGTTCACACCTTTGAAGTCAAATGAAACCTTACCTGAATTACTTGCAGCAGTGACATTAACAACGTAGAAAGAAAAGACGAGACTTTCGACACACAGTAAAGTAAGAAACAAACAGAAGATACTTTATGATTGCATTTGTAAAGACAATGAAAGCAGCCACTAATCTGTAAAGTAATGGCATTCACAAAATATTTTACAATTTTCACGAGGTCGAATTAATAAGTCAACCCAATTGATCGTTGTAAGTCAGATTATCAGAGCATATGAATTCAACTAAATGTAGAATAACTGACTTCACAAGTGATGACTAATTTTGTGCAAATTTTGATAAAACCGAAATATACAATCTAAGTGCATATGCTAACACACAACCGCGTAATAAGTCAGAACAGAGCTGCAGTTCTATAAAGTATAATACATATATATGAGGAGAGAGGATAATTACTGAATCTTTGTTCGTTGATTCTACACTTAACACATGCAGATCAAGGGATAAAAAATAAAGGAATTATGTAGAAGAAAGTGATGTGAGTAACTTGATAGTCTTATGAATAATATTTGCTACTAGAAATGTCATCGAGAACTACTAATGTATAACATTGTGAGACTTTATCAAGATAAATGTTCTCTTTAAACGAATTACATAAGTTGATTAACACCAATAACAATAACATCGTCAGTAATGTTGATGATTTTTGGACGCTGTTTTTTGGTGTCATAAGTAAGAAAATCACTCATGTGCTTACTATGTCAACATATAAAAAGCGGTTCATCTGACACACTCTTATAACCCGTTATCAGTCTCAAATTACATTGATAATAACCTGAAGCTCATTTCCATATGTAATATTACACATCATTACTACTTATACGTATTATTTCACTCTCTTCCAGTGGCTTTCAAATACCAATAAAAATACCACTTTACGAAACCTTGTTGGCTACATGCTTTGCCACATACTTGATCTCAAGAGATTGATTGTACTGGCAACTCCTTTACCTAAACCTTTGTGTTTATTTGTAAAAAAAATTATATTTGTAAAATCTCAGCGATATTGAAATGAGTAATTCCAACGTTTCGTTCGGCAATCTGGTCCGAACTTCTTCAGGGAAATTAATCGAAATTAACATAACAGGTTTATATATAAAAGGAACATCTTTAGTTTTTCAAAACTTAGTCCAATCATGATTTATAAAACAAATATTAACAAGTATAATAAACAAAATTGTACGAGTTGTGATCAAAATTTGACCTCAGACTTACAAATATTGATCTCCCTCTGTTAAGCACTTTGAACACAGTGTGTACGTGTACGGATAAACAGTTGTAAAACAATTTCTTAACGTCTCCATAAGTAGATATAGACAGTCAGGAACTTTGACCAAGTATTATTAGTTAGTGATACATATCCATTCTTATTTATTAATCAGGATTTCCTATGCGTCAGCTAACATCACACCTTCATGTCTGTTCAAACTGTTAGTATCTACAATCTTATGATTAGACGTATTTTCAAAATTATGGTGTTTAGGATTAGAGTTTAGTTGAAGCACCCTGTCAAACTCATGACTTTGTCTTCTTTCTGAAAATTGAGCTGATTTATTTGACCTACTGGAGTTGTCAGTTGACTGGACAGCTACGGATTTAGGGTACGCATTCTGTTGCAGACAATGGAGGGTGGAAACACGATGATTGTGCCAATTACATAGTTTCTTTGTTAATTTAATTCGATTGCAAAATAAATCAAATGAACTGTAGTCAAGATTTGACAGTATAGTTCTAAAAAATTCGGGCGCCGAGTGAGAAGTAGACATTTGTAAAAAATTATATTTGTAAAATTATATTTGTGTTTATTCTTGTTGAAGCCAATGATAGAAATATTATCCTCATTTCAATTTTCAACTAAGAGTGAATTTCGAAAGACCTACTTAAGCGAAAATTAGTGTTTTCAGTTAGACCTCTAATATGCATCACTTTACAAATAATTATTCAAACATGAAGCGGTCACGGTGTTTCGTCAAAAGGAATATACGATTGTGCATACAAATTGTGTAGTAGTCATAATTATGATAATCATAGATATAATAATTCTATCAATAACAAGCATACAAAAAATGTGACGATCTGTGAAATCGAGAATAATGAAGGATAGCATGAATAAAAGAAGAAATGTTCCACTAGAAGCAGCCGATAAGGATTAGGCAAAACAGACGGTCTCATAAAGTAATCCTAGATTTAAGGAACGTAAATGAAACAAGTTTTTTTGAAGATGGGATATGACTAAGGGATGATAAGATAGGGGTTCAAAATATATGTACGGAGTGTTGGAGACATCATCAGTTGATTAGATCTTAATAGGCCGATGAAGGGATAATAGCTGCAAGGACGTCTTTTGAATGCATAGCTTAGGCTTGATATACAGAATGTCTATCGCCTCAGCTATGCAAAGTAGACGAGTAATAAGTCTATTAGACAGAGTGAATAAGATGTAATAATTTACCCTGGATGCTCTCCTTTTCTCCCTTGCATGACAGGTATCAACTAAATGTGAGAAAATGGAGCCACCGATTGTTTTTGTCTGCCCATTGCCAAACCACGATGGCGCAGGTCACTGCAGCTGCAGTTCAGTTGATAAATGCACAAAGATGTGGCGAAATTACACAACTCATCCTACCTTTTGCGTCTCAATCATTTGTCATATGGAGGATTGTAAATATAAACAATTTTCTTCTTGCCCTCCTGGAAAGTCTCTCAGATATAATTTTCCTTGGCAAACCACCATCAGGTTGTAATAGGATAAATATAGTTTTTTTACGTGCAATTGTGTCTCAGGTTTCCTGTCTGTGGTTTTCATATGTTTTTGTACTGTGGTAGCGCATCTCTGTCAAGGAATCGTGAATATATGTTCAAATTCCTCCTGTAAGTGGTCATCCGTACGTATATTTCTTGTTATGCTCGTAAGACATTGTCTTTATATTTAAGTGTGTGTTTTGTACATGGTTCTCTCAAGTGACCCATCTTCTTGCCTACTTAGCACGACACTCAGAAAATATAGTTTACTATCCTGATCCTCTTCACAAGTAAAAGTAAGCGAACAGTAGATGTTGTTGAATTATATCAAAAATTCTTGTATTTACACTCTTATCAACTAAGTGAAATGCATCATCTAAATCACAGTAATACATATTCAACTCCTTAGTGATGTCTTTCGAACTCCAGTTTTGCTAAAAAGTCAGCCATCATTTGGAATGCTGTTAAACCCCTTGTTATTCCACCTACTTGTCGGTAATATGAATTACTGAAGACAATGCACAATCATTGTGAATTTAAAGATTGATTCTTTGAGCATACACAAAGGAATTCCTAAGTCCAACTGCCTTTCGGTGATTTGTTGATAAAGTGGCTCATTCATCATTGGTGATGACACATCCATGGATAGCATACATTTATTGCTATGTTCAGACCCGAAGAATTTGTAAATGAAGCCGGAGACATCACTGATTCTATGTCACACAGTTTCTTTGTACATGGGTCTTAGTATCTTCACTTAATACTTTGCGCTGTGAGTGAACTTTAAATGGATGGAGTTTTACCATCCTATGGTTTCACAGACTTATACATGGTTGATGATAACACTCCATTTAGGTACAGTTTTTTGAGATAATCTGTAGTTGGTTTCTCATATTTTACACTGAGGACTTTGGAACTAAAAAGGCATCGCAACTTAATTTGGTCATTCAAAACACCTACGAGAGCGAATTTTTGAAATTAAGCAGGGACAATATCCTGCAACAGCGCTGGATGAAATACTTTGCGTACCATAATTCAACATGACATAACGCAGTGATCGGCTAAATATTTTATATCACCTATACAACTGTTCTATAAGAGTACTGCAGTTTATCTTGGTGACTAGAGCCTATTATTTGATCACCTGTTGGAAGTCTCGTCAGAGATGCTTAAATCCGACAACAACGATCGACTAGGCATGATGTTTTTATTTTATCTGAGAGAAAAACACTTATATTCTTTCGGTCGTTGAAATGAAGACAGATATGTAGGGTGTTGTCTGTCTACTAGCGGTTTAAAATATCCTCCCTTACGTTGAAAGCCTGCATGTCCAATACTATCAATGTATGTCAGAATCGCATTTCGAATACGTGTCTAGTATAAAGAATTTCTATTTCTTAACAATCACTGGTCACTTCTGATGCATAAGGAGTGGTCACACTAAGAGGTATGTTGTAGAATAAGTATAAATTTGTGTACAATATGTTGTTCTCACATTGGCGTGCTTGGAATAAACAGCCATGAAAATATTACAACACCTGATCTTCTGCTTGTTTGCATCGATGCTTTACACTGGAAACGTCTTAGGTAAGTTGTGATGTTTTATAGTAGTTCATTCCTGATTGAATACATATTCCAAATTACAATATCTAACAATTTAGAGTGATTTTAATTTGAATAAGTGAATACAAGAGCACGAAGGATAATTTTATCACTGATTTTAACATGCATGTTTTTGGTTATTTGTAACGTTAATAGAGATCAATGGTATTACCATTGGTATCAGTAAGATGAGCGCATTTGAAACTCAACTTGTAGATGTTTTCGTACATTTGTTTCGCAAGGCTTTAGTGTAGCGCCGATTTTTCTGTCGAACGTTGCTTATTCTCATTATTATTTGTTAAAGGTGTTTCCCTCCAATTTAATCATTTTTGTGGTTACGGCAATTTGACTAGTAGATGTCGTAATACAAGCTAAAATGATACATATTGAGGATAAATTCAACTGTTTAAATAACCTGAATGTTTTCTCCCGAAAATTTCCTCAGGAGATGACAGTGAAGGTATGATATGTTTTCCCATGTAATTCGAAGGCACTGTATTCTACTGAATCTAAATAACCTGTGAGCCAATGAAAATTAAGGAATGCGAATTAATATTGACGCTGTTAGAAGGTTACTGAATGAGCAGTAACTATGATTTCCATGTCCTATCAGATCTATGTGTTTTTACAACTTCTCACTATGAGTTAGTGAATATGCTACTGTCGATGTCATGATAGTTACCCCCTCAGGGTGGTCCAAACTTTAGTCAGAGTGACCGGAGTGGATTGTTGAGGGTTATGTTATCAGTTTTGAGAGTTTACTTCAATTCCACATAGTATACGCTCATCTCTTCAGCATTCTGGGTGACCTTCACAGCTTCGAATATTGCTGCTATTGTTGCTCTCACTTTTATTGGAAGAAAACACATCTTATGGCTGCCTTCTCAAAGGCTCTCACCAGCCCACATCAATCAATCTGTCCTACAACAAGGTAGAATAGGCTCATTTTTTTATGATTTTGTCATGCTTATAAGTTTCTGTGACCACTGGATTGATTTCGCGTTGTAGAATCTCTAAGCTCACGGCAGACTATTCCTCTTTTTCGGGCGATCAACTGAAATGATAAAACTTAAAACTTAAGTCTTACTCCAAGAAATATTGGAACCATCACTGTGATGGGAATTCCTTATGACGTTGGTATTTTGACATTAGAAACTTATTTCAATCAAATAAAAATTATCGACGCGTTATTAAAAATCGTACCAAGGACCCTTTCATGAACTCGGATGTCTTGTATTTTCATAAAATAAAGTGCTGGAAAATTCATGCAACTGTCTGATATCATTTGTCTCATGAGATATACTTAGGCGAACTTGATTTTTTCAGTAAAGTTACATGAAGATGACAAGTTAATGCTGAATCACATCTGAGTATATGCAGATGTAGTATGAAGTAAGGCTGTTCTCTGTGATGCTGTTAAATGAGGAAGTATTCAAACAAACTATTTTTTGAATGAAGTACGATATTCACAACTACATTTTCAAAGACGTTTCTTCAGTGTGCCGAAGTAAGCAGAGCAAATAGCGCTGAAACGATTACTTGATCATGTATTGATTTCAAGTGTCTTTCTTATTGTGAATTCATGTTTTGTTTGGTTCATATGGTGATTAAGACTTGCCGCTGTAAAAAGTAGAGTTTTTGCACTCGTCACATGGAAGCATTTATTGAATCAACTCAAGTCTCAAACTTTATTTGGACACCTTTAACTGTCGAGTCCAGCAGGTTTCTGTTAAATGATGTGTTTTTGGTTGAAATAGTTGCAGCACCATTGTGTCAGTAAGACACTTTGACTACAAGTGTCTTTCTACAGTAAGCATTTTACACTCAAAACCGATGGTGCAAAATAAGGAGAAATCCACAAAGCGCATGCTAGTGATGACCACAAAAGAAGGAAAGACATTATCAAATGCGAAATGAATTTAGAAATATCAGTTGCAGAACGTGTATTAAAGGATAGACTGGTTGTACCCTTTTGATGCATAAATTGTAATGTAACTCAGCTAAGATAATTTTGTTTTTTTTCGATTTAAAGATGCGGTAGGTAAGTGAGAAGAAGAAAAATGTGATAGAACATTGTTATCGCGTTCTCATTTGAATTTTGCATTCGAAAATTTATGAAGTGTGAATGACAGTTGTGAGGTTAGAGAACGCAGTTATCAATCAGACAGATTTTGATTTGGAGGATAATCTATTCTATCACTATCATGTACAACCCATCTAATGTGATATTGCAACAACAGAAGACAAGGTCCAGGCAACAGATCTTTTTCTAGAAAGGAAATCAAAACATATTAATAGATTGTCATGTACATATTATAGATTATTTTTAGCAGAAAAACACAGTCGTCTGATTGATTGTTTCTCATAGAAAGTCAACCTTGCATCTCTATGTGACTGTTTCTTGAATTTCAGATCATATATATGTTAACTGTATCCGCTTACGCAAAGTCATTGTTCCCATTTTTGTCACGATCAATATTGAGTACATAAATATTGAGGTAATTTACTGTCCACCAGTTTTTGCTAACAGCCAGCTCTCACCACAATATTATATAATTTGATCAATATATGCAACCACTCTCCTTCACGTGACATGCTTTACTTTCTAACTGACTGGCAAGCCAGTCCTTAAGTGAAAACAAATAAGTGTAAGCGCAATATCGCCTGAAATTAAGTCACGCGTGGATAAAGGCTATCCCGGTCCAGAACAAACAAGAAGCCGGTCACTGTTTCTACGGTACTATTAATAAACAAATCAATAATTATATATACAACAAACCTTAATGGTTTCAAGAGTACAAAGCACAACGCTTAACAGAAAGCAAGGTACCGCTATCAGAGTGGAATAACGTTAAAACCAAAATTGCTAACTAGGCGGAACCAGACACGACCGTTCAGGTAAGCAGTCAGTAGAAGAATGAACCCAAGTAAGGCATGGCATAAAACAGAGAGTGTTTAAGAGAGATAGACCGAGCATAGGCACAAAGATAGAATTTAATTGGCTACTTAACCAGGTAGGAAAATACAGATGAAGACCAATATATAAGATAAACTCGACAGAATAGTACAATGTAAGACATGGGTCAGCAAAAATAACAAATCACAAAATACTCTGATTGGGTCATGAGTCCAACTGTCTGACTAAACGGATCAAGGTAAAAAGACATACACACAGTTCATTAAACAAGGGGAGATAAACACGTTAGGCATGGATAATTGGGTTGCAACAACGCTAGGCTGATCCGGGACAGGTTGACTTGATTCAAGGATGGGAACTGAATTGATCTTACAATAAGACTTTTACCAAGATCCGTAAATAACTGTGGAGGTAAACAGATGATAAGAACAGACAGAAGTAATTGCAATGACAAAGAAAATTCGTAGATCAGACTCAGTTTAATTCTCTGCAGTCACAATATACCCATATGATGGATACATTTGTAATGGAAGCTAACAAAAGACTTGATGACGAACGCTTCATTTAGGAAGAAAACAGCAAATTTAGAGAATTCAATCAACCTTTTTGAAACCAGCCCCTCCTTCAATGAACGATTATTTCTCTCAGTCAAAGAACCTGTTTGTGGATGGTGTGGTGTTCAAATATTCCTGATCCCTAGCTGTTTCAAACTCGAGATGTTAGTTTTTTTACTTTCTCTATAGAGACCTCAGTCAGTATCGTCTTCTGGGACATTAGGGTCTGCGACGATGTGTCGAACTAATGCATTGGTCACAGTCCTCCTCTGTTCATGCTGGATCCTGATGGCGTCCACCGTACGTTGAGCCTGTTTTATCAT
This sequence comes from Trichobilharzia regenti, assembly GCA_944472135.2. Lineage (NCBI taxonomy): Eukaryota > Metazoa > Platyhelminthes > Trematoda > Strigeidida > Schistosomatidae > Trichobilharzia > Trichobilharzia regenti. The sequence goes on along the minus strand of OX235264.1, from coordinate 123,824,582 downwards.
CCTAAAGAGGCACTGAATAGCAGGATCGGACCCATCACATCTACCGACCACAAGTCACCTACCTGCCGTGACTGTAATTGACTACATAGGTGCTCGTGTGCACCAAACGCCTCCCATTAACTGGCACTGTGGTTATCCAAGTACTTATTTAGCCGCACCTCCTCTCATACCTGGCTAGTAAATGCCTTGTCTAAAGAGGTTAGTTGTTCTGCCTAATCCTGTATGTGCTAGCGCACATATTGAAGAATTACCGCCAAACAGCTTTCAAGTCAGAGTTTCTAAGTTGTCCACTCTTAATCGATCCTTATATCTGAGTAACATAGTCACATTCTTACCCGTCGTAGGTTGATTGACTTCTTTATCATTAGTGATCAGCTGTATCACTGTATTCACTGCATGGTCTAGTTTCGGACTACAAGCAAGACTTGATGCGTCCTATTCCAGTGCATGCACTCAGCTTCGTCTTCCAGTCCAGATGGAGCGTTTGTCAGAGATGTATGCGATTGTGAAGTCATACTCCTGCAGGTGCACCATCTCACCGTCCTCCAAAACGTTGGCACTTTTTTATTAGTTTTGATGTAGAACCGTTGACCGAGTAAATACGGTCACCATTTGTCTAAGGCCCATATTATTGCTAAACATTTCTTTTTACATCGTGGAATACTTCTTTTGTGTGTATGTCAAACCACGACTGACATATTCAATAACACTTTCGTCTTGTTCAAGTTCTGCGCCAATGCCATAGTCACTCGATTCTCTTCATACTGTGAACTGTTTTGTGGAGACCGTCAGTTTGAGCGTTAATTTATGATAGTCTTAAGTATGTTTTGTGCCGTTGAATTCATTCTGAGAGCTTCTCAACAAAACAAACTTCAGTTCACGTAATAGGCTGTACTGAGGGACTGGTATTTCTTAGAGGTCTGTTAAAAATCGACTATAAAACGCTGCTTTTCCAAGAACTCTCGCTCTTCCCTCTTCGAATCCGGTGGCGTTATTGTTTTTTGTCATCAAGGTTTTCCAAGAAAGTGGTTTTGGCTCACAGTTTTCGTTTGCCTATCTGAGATTTTGGTTTGTTGATGAGCAGTTCAAAGTCTTCAGTGCGTTTTAACATGGCTCCAAAGTGATTCACATGGTCGCTTTCTTTTTGACTGCATGTGATGAGATGATCACCGTACACTTTCACATTCTCCAAGCATGTAATTTAAAAGATCGTCAGTCGGCTTTAGGAAAATAGTGTGGCTGATTGTCCAAATGACACTCGTTCAAACCGATAATGTTTATGAACAACCATGAACGTCATCTTATCTTTTTCGCGTTGTTTTATACGAATCTGCTAGTCCTGTGACTGGAGGTGGATAACTACAGACTGATTTGCGCTTTGTAAATCGTCCAAGGTCTCTATATCAGTTAGCATGGAGCGCAGTATCAGCTCTGACGTGATGTTTAGCTGTTTGGAATCAACACACATTTCGCACTTCCTTCTCGCTTCTTTCACTAAACAAACTGAAGTGTTAAATTAGCTATCGGCTTCTTCAACAATACCATCCTGTAACAAATCCTTCGCTTTTCACTCAAATTTACTTTCTCAATAACATGAGACTCTTGATATTGTGAATGGTGTCATTTTACGACTAGGCATCAGGACCCAAAGCCTTACCGAGTCATGACTGTCCCCATCTCCAGTGAAACGATGATCGTGTTAACTTACTAACACTGTAATATTTTAAATTATAGACGCCTTAAACCCTGTTATATCGCATGTTTCAAACATCCTGACAGGTCCATCCTTGGTGATGACTGCCTTTTGCTTTTGAATTAATTACTACAGAAAACTCTCGCAGAAAATCAGCAGGAGCAAAAATCAGCGGGGAAGTTACTTTGCGGTCGCTATAAAGAACACTACAGTGTGACACACCCAACCTACCCTTTAAACTGTCAGTGAACACGGTCTGACGCTTAGATATTTATTCTTGACTATTAGTGAAACTGCCGCCCCAGTATCTATTTTACATACTACGTCATGTCCATTCAGTCGCAGATTATAGGGTAGAAAGAACACACCTCATACTGTCTGAAATTCTTCTTCTCTGTTTTTCTTGGCAGTCTTTTTTTCCAGTGTCCTTACTTGCCTCATTCAAAGCATTAACCTTTCCAACTACTTCACGCTGCGAACCTTGAATTCTCCGTTGTCATCCGTTTGGTTTCGACAGCTATATTGTGGCTAACATCATCCTCGACAGCTATATAGGCACACTTGATAAATTACCGATGTCCATTGTCTGTGCGGCGTTAACCAAATGCGGCTATTGATAAATGTGGTCTGCTACGCTTTCGATAAACTAAGAAGTCAATAGCAGTGAGTCTCAGTATTCACACAGCTTTTTGAGTGTGGGACGAAGTAGATTCGGACCGTCTTGCAGACACGGCCTATCGAACACCATCGTTATTCGTTCAACAAATACCTTACAGGCCTTTGTATCTTGCCTTTTTATTAACTTTCAGCACTGTCTCGAGGACAAACGTCTTCTACGTAAAAAGATTGACGTCCACCATTTCAGTGGCACTATCGAAGTCCCATAAGAAGCACTTCTATGTCTCCTCCACAAAACGTAGCAGGCCACAGAGAGTGATGCTATATGTGATGATTTGAGACAACAGACTTAGTAGCCGACCCTCTTATAGAGGAAAGGCACACCGTATTCATTCTCACTGGACAAGAAGCTGTTCCGACTGGTTGTTGATTTTCTGAAGGTTAAAATTGTTCTGGTTGATTTCTCATTTTCGGAAGTTTTAACCCTGAGAATATTTTTTGACAGCACGTAAGTAATATCCAAACTCGACAAATAAAAGCTATTACATTTGTAACCACTGACTTCTGCTATTTCCCGTCAATCTGCGTCTATAAACTGCTGATAAATCTTGTCAGTGGCACGTGTCACATGACGAGTGGGTCCACATGTGAAACAATACGTCAGCTAGTGACAAGTGACTCATTATTACCTGGAAAATGCCGATGAAGCGACGAATGTATGTGTTAAAGTTATATAACCATCTCTATTCATATGGAGGCGAAAGTATGTGGATAAATGTTAATTTGTTGGTCATTTCCAGTTTGCCATTGTAAATTTAAATTGCAGCATGATACAAATTTGTTACTTTTGACCATGCATCAACAGAGTCTGGATCTAATTTCTTTCTGTGCTATTCTTGTCCTTTAATAAATTGACTCAGTAGTCAAGGGATACTTAAAGTTAGTTCAGGTAGAAATTCATTTTTTCAATACTTTTTATTCAAGATTCCTAAATAGAAGTTAGGAGTATCTATGTCATTTATTTTGAAGCTTTTGACCTAAATTGTATGAATTTCAGATACCCTAAGTAAGGAAGATATTGAAATAATAACTAGGAAACCCTTCATTTCTAGTTATACTCGTAGGCATAGTTTGTGTGAAAGCATATGTCGAATAAATGTGTACACAACATAAAATCGAAATTTGGGTCATTTGTGTAAACTATACTCTGACAGCTGAATAAGAATTATTCTCCATTTTGTTGGAATGTTTCAGTGAGTACTATCACAGGCAGTAAAATTGTGCAGAAATTGCTAGATTATATTCCCTAACTATAGTCCCCAAAACATTCGTATAAATAGATATATTCACGTATTTAAATGGTATCTAATAAGTCAGTTTATATCCACTTGACTCACTTTCACTATCTTTTCCAAGCCTCACTGTCTTTTCAGTTTATAATACCATACGACACTGAGACAAAAGATTATACTGAATAGCTAAAATGCTCTTGCGAAAAGCTAAACACTGGTTTGGAGACTTTCAGGTATAACTTATTAAAGTCAGCATTGTAATCCGAATAATATAGAAGGAGAATGAAGTTTACGAGAATATTTTGTTTGCACTGAAAAGAGGTCACAAATATCACTGCTGCAGAATATGCTGGCCACCTAAAGCTGTGGTAATGATAAAAAATAATATAATTCCACTAAAAGAATGCGATAAAAACGTGTTAATCTGTACAACTATTTGTTCCTACTGTTTCAGTGAAGGAAAGTGAGTCAAATTTTGCTTCACTTCTCGTATCCACTCCAGAAATTCAAACGTTCTCATAGTTATTATATAAGGCGATGATGCTAACACTTACCAGCAACTTGCTTTATGTGACAATGATTTCATATCATTTTGGTGGGCAGTTTTCTATTCATAACTGCTTTACAGGCGCTTTTTCTCCAGTAAACTTGAAATATTTCACAATGGTACACAATAATTGTCTTTACAGTCAATCAGTCAGATATGCAAAGGATTTCGCTTGCCCAAGACATGTCAGTCAATCGCCCTATTCACTATTAGGCTTGTCTTACAGTGATTATCGGAAACAGTTATTCACTTCTAGTTAACTTTTCAACTTATGTATACTACAAAAACCGCCATTAGATAGTACAACGCAAGATATTATTTGTTCTCGATAATGTCACACTGATCTTTAAAATATCGGTAACAGATTAAGGGCAAACACTTCTACGATCAGTACAGCGAATGGAATTATACCACCAGTGCATGAATTAGTGGATAACAACCAATGCGACTATAATATTTATAATAACAGGGATACCTAATCTAAGTGGTAAATGCCTTGAATCGAATTTAAGTGGAATGTGCATAATTGAAGAAGCAGAGGAGAAGTATAATAATTTCTTCAGAAAGATTCTGAATTGTCTGATTTCATGAGTATTTTCGAAACCAAGTTTAAAATTATGGAACTCTAGGACTGTGAGTTTGTCACAACTGAGAAAAAGGGATGACTGTAAAACCAAAGGCATTATTGCCAGCGATGCGGTGTCAACCGAATACACGTACTCTTTATGGGATTAGAAGGCAATGCGAAAGTGAGCGACTAGAGCCATAATACTCACGCAGATAATATAAATGGAAACTGGATGATTCATGTGAATCATTCTCTAAAAGTCTAATCCCACTTAAAATTATTTCTCGTTTCTGTCACCGGTAGTGAAACATTACAACTTGAATTGTTTTTTGAAATTAAAGTAGTGAAACAATTTTCATGAAGTTAGTTTCAGATGTTCTGAATGATTCAAAATCACTCTGTTAAATATAATCACCTTCAATGAGCTTCTACTGAGCATTCAAACTAAAACCTTTTGTGAATTTGATAGCAATTATAAAACAACAAAGTCAGGTGTAACTTATTATTAATCTAGAGATTCCACATATACGATGCTTTCCTCCTCCTTAGTATCCTGTCCTTATATTATACCATTAAAGAGTTGGTTTCTGAACGGTTTTTAAGAAGTTTATTCAACTGATCTGTTCGTTTATAGTGTGGGATAGTGAGTCACATGTTTCTTCATCAATACTTTTCATTGCAGTAATGCAAAGATTTCCATCACATAAAAAGAGCAGATATTTGTGTAAACAGTTTTTTCAGCAGCTTCTTCGTCTGAATTCATTTTTCTGAAGAGATTTCTACATAGGAGTTGATTTTAGTTTCACTGCCTCAACATCACTTTGTAACCAATAAACCGAAATTATCATTACCCCAGTGCACATTGCATACATTTATTCTCCAACGGATAGAAACAATTTCGTTTTAACAAATTGCATGTCATTCAGGCTTCCCATCAATTGTTTTCATTTCATAGTATACGCAATTAAAAATACACATTATAATAGAAAACACGAATAAAGGAAATTAGTATCTTTAGTGATTTCCCAGTAGCCTACACAATTACAAAATAAAATAGTAACAGTGGCAATTTATTTATTTTTATTTTATTTTTGATTACAGCTTGATTCCACACTGTATTTTTGGTACAAGTATGGAATTTTCAGCGCTGATATCGGTAGCCCAAAATTCGCAGGCCAACCATAGATATCAGGTGGGCATCGGGGTGGGCTCGAACCCCGGACCATGTGTATGGTCGGCGAGAGTCCTAACCACTGTGCCACCGACGCACAAAATACTTCGTCCGAAGACAGAGCTGAAAAAAATGAGACAAGACTCATTGTGTTGTGCCTCCCCACGGAAATCTTTAGTAAAAGGCGAAAGATTTATCCGCAAATGATGAGACACCAGAGTGATTCACAAAAGTGACCTTAAAATACACATTCGTATGTTCGTACATATAGATAAATCTGAAGACATAAACAGGGAGAAGTGACTGCAAGATCTTTTCATAAACACATAAACTTGGCTGCCTTTATTTCACAATGATATTACATCTTTATTTATGATAACTGGTCACCAGCTATGCTATTTTAGATATTCCATTTGTTTATCTTACATAATCAGCTGAAGATATTCACAGACATTATGAGCTGTGGTTTGTCCAATGAAATACGAAATCTGCAAAGTCTCATTCTAACGCACAAGCGTCATTCGCTGACTGAACTAAACAAAACAGCACTTGTGTATTCCGTGTCAGACAATCTTCGTTCACCATAAAATTGAATTCAGTCGAGAAAATTACTAAGAAAATCTAGTAGATTGAGAAATGATGTTCGGATAAATTATATTTTAATGTCCATACACTTATGACTCACTCAGAATACGAAGCCATGAATGCGCTTCAAACAGCATCACAGAATCATTCTTCTGCTTGTGATATGGTAAAATATACAAGTTTAATATTTCAGCAGACGGTGAGTTTGGCTCATGAATTTAAAGTGGCTTACAATATACTATGGGCTTAAAAAGTTCGAAATTTGAGTGGGACATTGTAATGTAGGAAAAAAGACTTTTCATAATGCAAGTCATATTCGATTTTAGGTAAAATGTGTAATATATTATCCTGCTGGATGTTAGATATCCCAAAGGTGCAGCTGTCTTTCTTCTAATATGACAGCAACCATGCATGATAATGCTTCGGCCGGGTCGCGTACTCATTAGAACTGTATCTGGATTGTGAAGAGGATAATTCTGTCAGTTCCACATCCTAATTAATATTCAAAACATATTCAGGACGCGATCTAGAAATATCCACCACTGAACGATAGACATCAGAGTAGAAATCTAACGTTTTCTAGCGCATCAGTTAGTGATAGGACCCCACGATTTTTTTTATTTCAACGGCTGTTAATCTCGCATAAATGATATATCATCATTTCTAACGCACTTTGTTATTGATTATTACGATGAATTATTTCAAATGTTGTCAGCTGTCTGATTTGTTGTAAAAATGTATAAATACCATGACTTTTTTGTCGTAGTTTTTGTACCACAATACACAGTCACAGGCCAGCCTTTGTCTTTTGATAATTGCGGGGTTTACTGAATCGGAAGGTACCACAAGCAGATACGCATATTAGTCAGCCGCAGACAGAACAAGGCGACAACGTCTTCATTTAATTCCCTACAGTTATAACAGTAAGAGAAGATCTACTCTAACAAAAATAGGTGAACTCATGTAAAACATAAATCATAATGCACTTTACTCAAATGATTTCTGTATTTTCTTAATTGCAGCTGAAGACTGTATGTTTAGCTAAGAGCCAAAGTAAGGTGTCTTAAGTATAATTATTCTCTTTATGAATAACAGTACTGAGGTCAAATGTTCTTGAAAATGAACCGATGAATTTGAATGGGAACCAATGATGTTTTAATGTGAAAATTTCCACTGGTCCCTTTCTACTGTTTACAAGTATCGTGGTTCAGAATTTGGCACACTTAGGACGACACCGAGCGCGCGCTTTTCGACTATTACGCTACATTTTGGTCATAAATAAAATATCTTATTACTCTAAAATTTTATGCAAAGTGTTTGCGGAAATTATCACAATTATTAACCTTTCGAACACTGAATCCAAAAAATACAATCTTATTGACAGATAATACACATAACTAACTGTTTGGATTTGTGGAATTTTTAAACATAAAGACATCTATAATTGTATATATTGTTGGATTTATATGTTCAAGTTGCTCCAAGTCAGTGAGTTTATGGTTAAGATATCATTTTAGTTACATATACTGAACTATATTGCATGTTGTCTTATTGTATAGTTGTCGTCGCTTTTTGCCCTTTTTTGTGTGAACTGTTTCCTTTGTTGACGTTGTTCTCATTGTTTGTCCGTCATTTTTTGATTTTGAGGGGAGCAACCCAAAAAGTTGCTTCTCTCTAAACTTTTACTTAATGTAATCATTCTTTTCTCAGGCGTGAGGCTAGCAACCCCACCCTGCAAACAAAAATTGCTACAGAATCTTCAGTATGCTGAACCTCCTTGCACCAAAAGAAAAAGTCTGTGTAGGAACATGGAACGTTCGAACCATGTACGAGACTGGAAAAGCTGCCCAGATCGCCAACGAGATGAAAAGATACGGAATACAAGTGCTGGGAATATGTGAGAGCAGATGGAATGGGAGTGGACTCACCAAATTGTCAACAGGTGAGTCAGTGATCTACTCCGGTCACCCAGAAGATAACCACACGCACACCGAGGGCGTGGCTATCATGATGTCACCAACGGCAACGAAAGCCCTGATACAATGGGAGGCGATTTCGTCCAGGATAATGACCGCCAGGTTCAACTCCAAAGGAAGGAAAGTGTCAATCATACAATGTTATGCACCCACAAACAACGCAGACCTCGAGAAGAAAGAAGAATTCTACAGGCAACTACAGGCAACAATGGACAATACTCCAGCTGGCGACATGAAAATACTAATGGGAGACATGAACGCCAAACTGGGACCAGACAATACGGGAAGGGAACTCATCATGGGTAGAGAAGCTCTAGGAGAAATGAATGAAAACGGAGAACTCTTCGCCGACTTCTGCGCCTTCAACGAACTGGTGATTGGTGGCAGTGTATACAAGCACAAAGATATCCACAAGGCTACATGGGTGTCACCAGACGGGCAAACCAAAAACCAAATCGACTTCATCTCAATCTCAAGGAAGTGGAGGCGCAGCCTACTGGACACAAAAGCAAGAAGAGGAGCAGACGTTGGCTCAGACCACTATCTCGTACAAGGGACAATCCAAATCAAATTAAAAGCTTTCAGGGAATCAGGAGCTGCAGATAGACCACAAGCCAAGTTCAACACTCAAAAGCTGAAGGACCAGGCTACAAAGGACATCTTCATTGCAAGCATAAAGGACAAAGTCGAGACACAAATCAACACTAGCGAAGAGGTCGGCGTTGAAAAGCACTGGAACAACTTGAAAACGGTGTGGAGCCAAACCTGCATAGAAATTCTAGGCAGAAAAAAGAGACAGGACAAACAGTGGCTCACTATGGACACTTGGAAACTAATAGAAGAGAGAAGGACAGTGAAGCAAAAGATTATCCAGTGCACGGACGAGCAACAAAAACAGGAGCTGAATGCAAGCTACAATACACTGAACAAAAGAGTGAAGAAAAGTGCCAGGGAAGACAAAAGAAAATATTATGAAACCATGGCAAACGAAGCAGAACAAGCTGCAGGCAAAGGAGACCTCGCCACACTCTACCAAACAACTAGGCACCTTTCGGGCAAACGTTCGACACAGATTAAGCCAATAAAGGACGACAATGGAAAGTCAATCACCAAAGAGGTGGAACAGAGAAAGCACTGGGTTGAACACTTCAAAAGACTTCTAAATCGTCCGCCACCTACAACACGTCCAGCAATACCAACAACGGAAGCAGAACTACCAGTGAACACTGACCCCCCGACGAAATCAGAAGTCCTGAATGCAATCAAGATGCTTAAAACTGGGAAAACACCGGGACCAGATGGAATCCCAGCAGAGGCTTTGAAAATAGACCCAGAGACAACAGCGGACTTGATGACACCACTACTGGAGAAGGTGTGGAAAGAGGGCAAAGTACCCGAGGATTGGAAGAACAGTTACTTATTCAAACTTCCAAAGAAAGGAGACTTAAGTCAATGTAAAAACTGGCGGGGAATTATGCTTCTGTCCATTCCAAGCAAGATACTAAGTCGCATCATCCTGGAGAGAATCAAACAAGCCCTAGATGAAAAACTTCGTCCGGAACAGGCTGGATTCAGGAGAAACAAATCATGTATTGATCAAATCGCCACTCTACGGATCATCATTGAACAAAGCTTGGAATGGCAGTCACCTCTCTATCTCAACTTCATCGACTTTGAAAAGGCCTTCGACAGCGTCGATCGAGAGGTCATTTGGAAACTACTTCGCTACTACGGGGTCCCATCGACAATTATACACCTCATCCAACAGTTATACGACAATGCTGCATGCCAAGTAATCCACAACGGGAAACTTACGGAAGCCTTCGAAGTGAGGACGGGAGTGAGGCAAGGCTGTCTACTATCACCAATGATCTTCCTGATTGCAATTGATTGGATAATGCGACAGACAACGGCAACCAACGAGGGAACAGGCATAAAATGGACTGACACAAAAGACTTGGAGGATCTGGATTTCGCCGATGATATATGTCTGATTTCCCATAAACTGGAAGATATGCAAATGAAAAGTAACAAGTTGGCAGAAGAAGCATCAAAGATAGGACTTCACGTGAACATAGATAAAACAGAGATGATGAAGATTCCTTGCCAACATCAACAGCAACAACAGACCACAATAAGCATAAATGGGAAGAACCTGAAAGAAACAACCTCCTTCACCTACCTGGGAAGCATCGTCTCAACTACAGGCGGAACTGACGAGGACATCAAAGCCAGAATCGGAAAAGCAAGACAAGCTTTCATTACTCTCAAATCTGTGTGGAGGTCAACAGCAATCAGCATCAAAAATAAGATCCGGATTTTCAACTCCAATGTGAAGTCAGTGCTACTATACGGATCAGAGACTTGGCGAGTCATAAAGAGCATCTCAAACAAACTTCAAACCTTCATTAACAACTGTCTCCGCTCAATACTCAAGATCAGATGGCCAGAAAAGATCAGCAACAGGGATCTCTGGGAGCGAACCAATCAGGAACCGATTGTGAAACAAATAGGCAGAAAGAAATGGAGATGGATTGGCCATACGCTGAGGAAACCATCAAGTGACATCACTAGACAAGCCCTCGAGTGGAACCCGAAAGGGAGGCGGCGAGTTGGTCGTCCAAGGGTGACTTGGAGGAGGTCATGTGAAGAGGAGATGAAAGCATGTGGGCAGACCTGGAGCAGGGTGAAAAAGTTGTCAGAAAACCGAAGTCAATGGAGGTGCGCAGCTGAAGCCCTATGTTCCTCTAGGAACTAAAGGATACAATAATAATAATAATAATAATAGGACGACACTCATCTGCTACCTCCTTTCACTAGTCTTCTCCTAGAATACACCTCGCATTAAGTAATACATTTTCTCGTAAAGATTACTTAATTACTGACTGGTCTTATGAATGCTGTATTCAATATGTACACTATTTTGCAACTCATGAGAATGATTCTTTCCCTCAGTAAAAGTTTCCTTTCTCATTTGTTATGGTTATAATTATTCTTCCACTATCGTTTGCGGTATATATCATTGTTCGTCAGAAGTAACTGCTTTAGAATTGATTCATTTGTCAATTCAGTGTGAACCTTCAGAAAATAAATCACCTTAAATAATTTTAGCCTTTAATTATACATAATAGCTAAGTGATACAGGGCTGAATCATGTTCTGCTTCTCGTTTATGTACTTCTTTTTGAATAAAAATGATCTGCTTTACTGTGATACAGTGTGGAACTCTCAGCACAATATTGCACAGTATTGTTCCTAATTTACTCGACAAACAGCAAAAACAAAAAATATTATTAAAACAGGGTTTGGGTAATCAGGATCGATAGTAGCAGCTTATGATATTTGCAGTAACAGTAAAGTTGAAAGTAACGACAATAATGTCAATAGGTGAAAAATAATTTGATTGGAATAATGTCACCAATAACTGCGAATAGAAGACAAAATAATCAGTCATATTTCAAATAATATAGTATGGCACAGCTTTCATGCTTAACACTATGTCTATCAGATAGAAAGCGGGCCGGATAAGGTGTCGTTGAGTTTTGGTACTTAGATGTGAAAGAATGTAATCTTTAAAGGATGAATTCTAGTCCTATTTCGTGTTGAATGTCAGACATTATGGATTTAGACTATCTACCACATTAGTTCGGATGTCTGTCTATCGGCTAGAATAGTCCCTAGGTGACTAAAGAGCAAACCACTTACATTGCTGACGACAGTCTTTAATACCCTTCGCAATATGATAAAGTCTATTCTCTGGGTAGCCCATGGAAGACTAAGGTGGGGGAATAAGGAGGAACAATAGGTAAGACGCAAGAGTTGATAAAGTGTGAAAGTAGTGGTTGAATGGTTCTGTACTGTCTTAGCTTATTCTATGCCCTATATGCTATAAGCACTCTGTGAATGCACCAGTTCTCACAGATCACGTTTTTGCCTGAAGGTGAAGTTAACCGTCTGACATTTGAAGTAATTTAACACAAGACCGTTCAGATTAAACCACTGAATAGTGTTCGAAATTTGAAATATATTTTGTTTTAAAAGAATTTAAAAATATCCGAGGGTAAATAATATGATTTGACATCATAATTGATAAATAAAGGCTTTCAAAAAACGACAAATCAGATGCAACCTGTAGATGGGACGTTAGGTAGCCTACATTTCAAACAGACCGCAATACAAATTGCTTTGTGCTAGTCAAAGATTCATCGTTCACTTTTGTTAGCACTTTCGTCAGTTGCACCTCATTCTGTCAACTGTGGTGTCATTTATATCATTGCAAAGAACAAGTGAAAGTTTATCAATTTGATGGGATTCCTTCAGTTGTACAGTTCCACAACATTTATCATGATTTTGCATCTGTTCAGCTTTTGATCCCCTATCATTCTTTTAAATCATTTTTGTGGAAATTGAACTAAAATACAAGAGAAACATTTATTAATTTTGCATCGAATACTTCAATTTTAAAATTATTCATCTGTAATAGACATCACTACATGCCAACTTTACTAGATTTTCTACCTGGATAATTATGGACTGGAACCAGACTCCTGTAATTACCTGATTAATACTTAGCGTCACATACAGAACTTGAGTTCGAGTGTTTAGATTTCAATCTGAATCCGTGGCTGCGATACATATTAGAAACATTAATTCTGTATTCTTTAGGGCAACATATAAGATCGTTTTATTCAATTTTTTTTATATGACCACACCCCTTCTTAGTGACAGTTAGGGGAAATCCTTGATTTTTGATACTGTATTGGTAAATAATTCATATGAAGTGTTAGAGTTTCGTGAAATATTCTGTTCCTATTCCTTAATCGTACAAACGACATCAATGTGACTGAGAGTGTGTTGTTTGACTGGATGGTAGTTGTTCCATATAGTTTTCTAGAGAGTGATTCAAAGTACCATCACACATCCTCTAAGCTATTGATTGAGGACTATATGCGCTTGCATAACAGCTGGAGATGTCGCAAGATGATCACATACAAATATCTAATGACGTAGAATACCTTGTCTAAGCTACCAGTCACATAAATACTCGTTAAAATAAGGTTTCCAACATAGTAGTGTAGTTATCCTTCGAGCTATGCTCAGCTGATATCATAGATCACAATATGCTATTCTTTATTTATTTCCGTTTTTTGTTATTTGTAGACAAAGAAGGTGTGCTTATTCTTAAGTAAAAAAGTATACTTCAAATTAATTACTGTTCTCCAGCAGTTTGCATAACTATTAGTAAAGTTTGGAGTCATAAAATCCTGATACCAATCGATTTCCATATGAAAATTGAGACTATTTTAATGTGCGGAAAGTCAATCTTCCATTGTCATGTTCCACTCTTTATATTTTAGCAGAAAGTCATTTTTTTGAATTGATTCAGTTGTCAGCACTACGTAAGATATGTGTGGGTGGATATTACTCTCCTTTGACGGTTAATTACAAGCTAGTGGAGCGTTGAATCAGGTCCTGCCTCTTGATATAGGCTGATATTTGTTTGGTGATTATTACGGGTTTGAATCAGCTTTTTCATTTTATGATTCTCGTATCTTCTAAAGATGAGGGCCAGTGGTTATTTTCGATTAGAGAAGTTCTTTCAAGGCTTGTCACGCAGTGGTCAGCCAAACTCGATTTTATTGAGTGTCCTTGGTCAAGCTGTATGTTTGCTTGTGTACTGTGTTACTGACCTGAATATACATCACAATAATGGCTCTTTTACGTAGCAAATCATCGATAGTTTGGGCTGAATGAAATCAAACTAAAGGCACAGATTAATTCAGTGTTACCTCACTGAATAAGTGAACGACGTCTAAGGGCACCATTCTTTTCTATCAAATGTGTTCCGAGTTTTGTGTTTCCAAAGCCTTTCTTTTACAGATATGAGTGTCTCCAGCAGTCATATCAAGTCTAACTGATCAGAAGAATTTATCATATCTAGTTCATTCACAGAATTTTGTTCTGAGGAGCGATTCGTTTTTCATACTCTCAAATGTTTTTATCCATAGTATCTCATTCTGTCCAGTGGGATGTCTTTTATACAGTTTTATTGTCACTGTGAATAATAGACGGAGGATTGTCATCTTGGTCTTTTCTATTCAGCTGCTCTAATCCTCAACCTTTTTCGTGACGTATTACAGTCCAAACACGTTATAAAATTCGCTCAGTTGATTTTCAGAATTCCTTGAGTGAGAAATTCGTAAAGCAGGATGTCATACTTTTGTAATCAAGACAATATTTTTTAATCACTGATTTGGAAGGGTCTTGATTATTGTATGAGAAGAGAACTAGACCTCCTGGATAACTAATCGCACTCTCTAATATGACTTTTAATAAACTCATTTATTTTTGCGTTGGCACAAAGGATTATTGTGCTAGTGTTCAGATTTGACTTTGATTCGGGGGCAGTGAAACATCAGAATGTATAAGGGTAAATTTTCGTGATAACAGAGGAGAATGTTTCATTGGTTCTAGTTTACAAAATTGTATTGACTTCATCATTATACCATTAGATCTCTCCTTAGTTACCAGAGTGAAATTCTTCACTCTGCTAAAATAAAAAACAAAATATATGCTAGCAACCACTTGTCATAATAAAAATAGTGACTTGTGTAGTACCAGCCACGTGGTTTGTACAATGGTTTTTGGTCATTTTGAACAACTAAACAAGCATTGTATGAATAAAATAACTCTTGATCGGTGCTTTGGTGGTGCTACGATAGAACGCTCGCTAACCACGTAAGTCTTTCGAAGTTCTCTCATGTCGTTGATTTTATCTGATCATAAATTCATCGAATGTTTGTTAGTTTTCAATTTACAGTGCTCTTCGACGTCAAAAGTAATGATGAATTTATATTCTGTTATAGGTAAAGCTATATATGAACTGAAATCGATAGAATGAAATATATCTGTGTATGGTAGTGATAGTTATATTTTGCATGTCAGCACCATTGTTAATCAAGAACAACAAGATGGTTTCTCCACTTTTGACAGGAAAGCGAGAACTGTATGACGACTTGGTAGCTGAACATTTTTCTGCTGTTTTGGTGTCAAAGCTGCTGAGAGAAGTGCAAACATTTAGCTGTGTAAGCACTCCGTAAATAAGCGTAAAGAACTGGCGGTGATTCAGAAGACTCTCAGATAAAATTACTTCACAGTTAAGTATGAGTTTATCAACCACAGCCAAAGAAACATCATTTTTTTCGTCATTATGGAAAAAAACGACGCGGGTAATTATTCCATCGCATCGCAGCCAGAAAATGAAACTCTAATTAGAATCTCTTATTATTTAGACTAATCGAATGTCCATGCTGTGATGTGTACTGTTTTATATAAACCGTTTTAAATTACTTTCGTTATTACATGAATAACAAAAGCAGATTTTATATTCTATTAACCCAAGGACATGGAGATAAACTCAATGAATCAGAAAATAATGAACATTAGATCGTCGTGTATCCAGATTAGGATTCTGGAGTCGTCTGTGTGAATACATCAGGCCATGTTGATGAACTTATAACATTTCTATCCCATCAAATGAAATCCAGGAATTTTTATTTATTTTTATTTTATTTTATAAATAAAAATAAAAAATAAGGTTAACAAACAAGATATTCCAATAAATCTATCACCGAAACGTCTGAGAAAATGTTAAACTGGCGGGATCAAATAAGAACAGTCACAATAATTTCACAAAACAAAATTCCTTGATACCGTCAGTTCCATGTACATTAAGTAGGAAATGTTTCTAAACACCAATGTCACTTAATTTCCCTATGTATCCTCATTCCCTGGACATTCCTCGATTTCATTCCGAATTTGATTGTCTAATGTCATATGTCTTTTAGGCATATTCGCATCTGTGACAGTGAAAAGGTCTGCAGTTTCCTTGACTCTTGAGTTGACGAATACACCAAAAAGAAAAAGAGAAGTTCATCCAATTAAAACATTTTCGTATTAACTTAGTGGTAATTGTAGTAAAAGGGAATCTAGTGAACGGCATATAGCAACCAAATGTCTTCATATTACAAATTCACATCAGTTCACCCCAATACATCAGTTTACACTGAGGTTCTTCCTAATACCTATCAAAATTATTCATATTTGGTTACATTCAATACTTCTCCATATCATCTGCTATTGTCTGGGGCATTCTAGAAAAATGAAGGTGAATCCTAATTATTTTCATATACTGACAGATGCGGAAATGAGTCAGATATGAGAATCATTTGCAGATAATTAAATACAGTTTTCAGGATAAATTGATCACATTATCGACTACATTAAGTCGATTCAGCATACGACTTCACAGCTCATCATCGTTCACATCGAATTAACGCCATTTCACTGTGTTCTCCTGATGTGCAACAAACAGGATTTCAGTCGCCCTCATTCCTCAAACAGTAACGAATCACCGTTTTCGTGAACACTGCAAAGTGATTTACATTATATTAGACTGACAAATATCCGAATAACATCGAATCTGAGTGTATCATGACCACCAAAAACTTGACTCAATCAGACATCTGTATATACTCATGAAATTGATTGCATTGTTCAGAGTGAAGAGTGATAGCATTAGGTGACACCACATGGCTGGCTTTTGCGTGTAACGCGAATGTGAGGGGATGCATTGATCGCATTAATGGTAACATGATGGATATCATGTGAAGAACAGATTGGAGTTTGTGGGCAGAATGGAAAGGCGATATGTTGTACAATTCGCATCTGACTACTAGTATCATTTATACCGAAGAAAGGTAAGGAGGTAGTGCCATATTGATTGCATTGAATTTATTTTTCTATTGCATTCCTGATGAAAGAGGAAATTTATTTATCTAAATGCAAACCAACATATCGTCCCAACGCTATGTACGCAAAATAAGGAATTTGAGTTTGCGAGTTATGTACATATTTGAAGACAAACCGCATCATTTCTGCATAAATGCAAATAAACTTGTTCAAACATGTAACAGAATTGTAAACTGAAGTCTCATAAAACGGAGATGTAGCTTTGGGGTTTTATCAATGCAGTAAATTTGACGAGAGATTTCGTAAGGAATCAGAATCAGTTGTAGAACGATCGAAAATCAGATGGCTTACATGATCATTTATGATTTATGAGCTCACAATTTCAAGTTATACAATGACCGGTTGCATGTGTATCCTCAGAATTCGTTTTGTCCTCCGTTTCGATATACTCCGTCTCTTCTATGCCAAATATGTTGTGCGTATTGTGTTTTGATTTTTTTAAATAGGAGAATTTGCCTCCAAATTACCAATAAGCATATTTATTTCTTCCGCTGCACTCTCACACAAGGTTCATTCCTTCATCTCACAGTAGTGAAGATTATTTACTGATGACTATTATAATATTTTCTTGAAATTTGTTCCAAGGTGCTTTATGAAATCATTGTTGACTCCATGAATAAATCAGTCATTCACAATTGACGTTGCATCTGGTTCACTCCGTCAGCTGTTCTCTTATGATAACGTGATCAAAATTCAAAGGCGAAATCTGATAAAGTTAGCAACATAATTTGTCTAGGTACTCACGTTTGCATACTGGAATAAGACATTTATGGCTGCGTGAATGTGTATATATGAAAATCCATACTAATCCATTTTGTCCACAAATGTACACGATCTATTGAGGTAATTAAGCAAATATCAGCAGTGATTAAAATTTCAAGAAGCCTTAAAGTACGCGTAACACAAAGTATTCCAGTTACACGAATGACAATAATCACTATTCTGTTGTCTATATAGACACATAAGAAAATACTAGATTGCTGTAAAACTAACTCCAGTCAAACACATTCAAGGGCCTTAGCAAAAGTGTTTCAAAATTACAATAAATTTATAAGAAAAAAACGTTGCGGTATTTGATAATTGCTGATTATAAATGTTTATCTGTTACTATGCCCCCATTGTGAAACTGTAACACCTGCGAACTTTCCGCTTGCGAATATTATCCTGAGTCGAGTGTTATCATACCACAGCAATACTAATTATCAATTCAAGCTATCCGATTTCATTTCAAAAAGTTGTCTCCAAATGCATGAATAAGTCAGCGATTAAAATTTCAGTCGATCTAAAACTCTCAGCTAACTGGTACGTCTTTGAAGTAATTCGTATGCAAAAAGTAGAAGAAGGATTTCAAATGAAGGTTAACTATATTAGTACAGTGCTTATGAAAATTAGATAAAGCCTTGCGGTTGCGGAATCCGAATATCTTGGTATAAGCAAATCTGTGTCGGTGTGTTTTTTAGCTGATTTCATTGTTGAAACACCGTGAAATGCAAGAATATCCTGTTGCATATGACATAGGCAGTGAGATACCCTGTTCATGAATAGTTATCAGCGTCAATGAACCCAGGTAAATATTTCCAAATTACTGACGAATGCTTCCTTTTGAGCGATTACCCGGCCTATTTTTCACGTGAGTTGCTGGTCGAATAATAATCCGCTGTTAACTAACTATTTGTTTAAACTTCATCCAAACCTATGAAGAAAAACTACCGCGTTTTCATTAAATTATAGGCATAAATATGTAGCCATAGAATATTAGATGTGAATACTGAAGTACATTCGGAAGTGTAAAACACTCGAATCGGTTCAGCAAATTGCCACCACAAACTCTCCAGAATCCAAAAGGCAAGGTATATATTAAAATCATTCATCCGTTGAATGAACAAACAGCGCCATATTAATTCCACACTTGATCTATCAGTGATATGAGAGAACGATCAGCGAAGATACAATTCATAGAAACTAGGATTCTAATCACTTGGTTGACTAACAGTTTTTCTACGTTGTGACTTGGAAGTCGACAAGTTTGCAATGATACAATCTGTCGAATAATCTCAAATGACAACATGGCCGATATTCTTCACCCTCCGTCTTCAATCCATCTAAAATTGACTTTGTCTTGTGAAATTATAGTCAATCCACTACCCAATAACCAATACTTGAGAATAAGTCTACTTATGTGTATGCAGACTTTGGCCAGTGTGTTAGAATATGGTTGGATTTTAGACAATAAAATAGTAACCTACACCTAAGTATTACGGCTAAATCTCTCGTTTCTAAACGTTCCTAGTGGAACATTGAGCTTCAAGCTAGAGCCTTGAATTTTCGGAGGCAAGGGTGCTTATTATAACGAGATGGGAGTGAAAGTTTCGTGCCTGAACTTCCCTCTTCACCAGTCTCATTTCTGGCTTAATGTGATTAAGGGGTGCGATAAGGGAGATCGAATCTTGAACCACATGCTTGGATGGCGAACATCCTTGCTCTGTGCTATCAAGATATGCGTCAAATCTACTACTTATAAATTACTCCAAACCAGAGAAAATTCCTGGAGTCTTGACAAAAAATCCTGATCGATGGTGTAGCATTTTGTGAACTGATTCTCAATGATGATAATCCCTCAAAAAGAAATTGATATTTCTTCAATTTTATACACAAGGTGAATCTCTCTCGACAGTGTAGTACAGAATGAAAGAGAGAAATAAGCTGATTCCTCGACTGATTCGATGAATAAATCAACCATTCACAAAGCAATTCATATATACTTCGAATTATAAAAGATAATCTAGCAATATGTTTTTGCTACACGTTCACAGTAAGATTCATCTACTGTTTTCATGCTTTTATTCTTCAAATAAGGCAAATATCTCATCTACTCATTGTCAGTCATATGCTATTTTTGGTAATCCTGAGAATATCGGGAGAGTAAATATGAGATTACTGAATTTATCTTTCTTTCTGATTTCTATTGGAAGATTTTTGTCTAACAATGGAATGACGTCAGGCAACATCAGACATACTTCACAATTCCCTCTGCCTTGTCTTCTTTCTAAAATTGAAGAACAAATAAAAGACTTTGTGAAAGATAAGATTTCTCGACAGAAAATAGAAAATCTGAACTCGATTTGATGAAGAGAAGACAGAGAAACTAACGGTTTTTCAGATTTACTTACTACATTTATAATATCGTTCAATATATGTACTATGTCTTCGATGAATTCATCAAATCGTTTTTGTTCATTTCAACTTTTCTATTTTGCATCGTAAAACGTTTTGCTTTAGCTTTTTTATTCCTTCACGTTC
Source organism: Trichobilharzia regenti (assembly GCA_944472135.2). NCBI lineage: Eukaryota > Metazoa > Platyhelminthes > Trematoda > Strigeidida > Schistosomatidae > Trichobilharzia > Trichobilharzia regenti. The sequence goes on along the minus strand of OX235264.1, from coordinate 123,804,022 downwards.
TCGTTGAAACATACGGATTCTAGCTGGAGGCTTGAAGTTTTTGTAGTAGTGTTAGATTTCACAGGATAAATTGGCCAGCCTAATTCCCATCCTCTTCTCTTTACCAGCTTTATTTCCAGCTGAGGGAAAGTAGAGACAGAAAACACCTCTTTAGAATAAATTTGTTAAGACGGATGCAAATAATATGAAGGTGTGAAGTCCGACATTTACTTCCAAGAATACACGTGAAATGAGTTGTTTAACGTGAGAAATATTACTCCTTATAGTAACGGTTTTGTGTTCATCACATGTGAAGCACATTTCATGAGGACAAAAAAAGTAAGTAAGTAACATGCGGAGTGCACAGACGGAAACGATGGACGTCAGTCAGTCAATTTTCACATGTTGTATTTTCTTCTTAAGAGAATAATATACGCCAATGATTCAAGAGTTTATAGAGGACATCCAATTTAATTCCATGTGTACTTCATTCCATATTTATCACTCTATTGGTTGTGGACGTCTTTTCCACATTGGAAATACAGATGGAAGAGAAATGAAAAAGTTACAAACTTCACGTCTATGAAAAATACTTAGAGTAAGATGATGAATGTTATATTCCAGAACAAACTGATATGGTCATTAGAAGTAGTTATCATCTGAGTTACTTCAAATCGTCAATTCACAATTCTTTTCTTCCAGAGTCTGGGAGTTACACAAGAAAGAGAAAGAAGGAGTAAGAGGTGGTTGATTCATGTAAAAAAGTGTTGTAGACAGCAAATCACGAATCTGATGGCATTTTATTTTCAGTTTAACCTTGGATGGGATCGTATACGTGAAAGAGATTAGATAATGCTATTACAAGACAGAGACCATCTGAAAAGTAGTGATCTGTTCCGTAGATATGAAAAAAACTTATCAGTCGTCCACTTTTTATTTCATGTATACAGAAGTAGAAAGATGAAAACTCAAATGGAATCAACACGATAACGTGATATTCGGCAGTAAGAAGGAGAAAAATTGAGACAAATCTTATTCAAATCGTAAGATAAGAACTTCAAATGTGGCATCAATTCATCGATTCCCAACACAAAAGGAGGTCTCACGCTTATAGAATCGGAAAATGTTTTAGTGAATACCTATCTGTGTTTCTTGAGGTTGTGTATCTGACTTCATTGTGACATCATAAAAGTACAAAGAATTAGTAGGTAGGAATAAAAGTGTCCGTAAATTCTATGTTCACATGTTGTTGTCATACTTAAATCACAATTCGATGGATGTTGAAATAAAAAAGCCACGGTGGGTTATTTATTCGATTTGAAAATCTGCATTCGTATGAAGACGGAGAAGTCATTTATTATTGGTTTGGAAGTCGATTTCGGTATTTGGTCAACTAACTGACCAGCAACATACATGAAATAAAAAATTGTGTTACAGTGTGCAAGAAAGCATTTAGAAGTGAACTGATATTGATTCAGTAGGTACATTATCAGTAGTGACTGGTTAATATTATTGCGTTCTTTCATTCTTTACCTCTATACCTCGATTTCACATACCAGTTCACAAGAATACGTCGAGTTGAGTAACAGTGCACTGTAAGTGATGGTGACTGGACAAAGCAATCAACTCTGAAATGTCCATAATCACAGATAATCTTATTTCATTCAATGGAAGCGTTCAGGTCTCGTTGTCATTGAGATTCGCTTTCATTTGACGAAGTGGAACAGTCTGGGCTCGAGCTGAATATAATACTGATTTACGTTCGCCTTCAATTGAATTACATTTTTTTACACACATACGTTTCCACGTCCTGAAATATGCGGTTCAGTGACTTTACTGCACTGATGTCAATGAGTTGAAGTGTTCCTGCAGTGGAAGTGAATGCCTTTTCTATACTGTAATAATCGTGGTATATTTATTGTTTGAAATGCAAACACAACATGAAGAAATGGAACTACACATGTCAGTGGTGTCCGTCTATACAACTTGCTTTCATAAGACATACTATGCTCTACCTGTCGTCATTAACTCTGCTTCACTTAGGATGAAGAAATTATCATTCTGTTAGCAAGTAACATTTCTAAGATTTAAAATTTCTTCTCGCATGTACTATATTGCCGTAAGTAAATGCTAGTTAGGCGTAGATATATATATATATGCAATCTTTTAGCATCTGCTTTCTATGTTTTGACAATCGCAATCATAAAGTATATTCTGCTTCAAACTCATATGACTTCAGACGTGTGGACCTCCCTTAATTTATTACGCAGTATTATCAAATTATTTGCATCAGGATTGAAAATCACCAGAAATAATTTTCTGATGTTTTTAAGGTCCACGCAGTTGTTATGCAGTGTTTAAAATGAAACTACCGATCATTTAGTCAATTCTGTCGTCTTAAGGCTGTTGGAGATTTTCAGGGATTATTTTCGCTTTTTTATTCTACTCAGTTATACAGCTACTGAAGTTGACTTTCTATTTCCGCTGAAGACACTCTTAAAAACTGAAACTATTTTAGACTGCATCAACGTCAGTACGTTTTTATTTGAAGAAACCTACTTTGTAAATTAAACGAAATCTGTCAGGTTCTACATTATTCACAACATTATAATGAGCCGCCAGCAATAAAATGTATTTAGTCATAGCATATTTCCATTTTATTTGCCCATTGGCACGACCCATTATTGTTCAGACCAGATCGTCTGAGTTTACTGCTACACACAAGTATTACTTGATATTTTTATCATTGTTAGCTCAATGAATCGTTTACGAGACCTTGTATTGTGATACGTGACATACAGAATATCATCCAGCTGATACGTCCAACTCATAATCTGAAATGACCTAATTCTTCCTATGTAGGATTGAACTTTTCTTGCAGAGCTAATACATCACTCGATTAAGAGACTGCAGACCTGTTGACTTGATGCACAAAATATCGAATTATTTCGCAGCTTGAACCATTCTATATCGATGTACAATTGACATAGAATGACCGGTAGTGATTCTCAACAAAATCTTATTTTAACTGATGAATGCATGTAATCTTCGTTGATAGTTTCCGCTATCACTTACCACTGAACTATTTGTACATTTTTGAACATAAGTCAGTATTTATTATTGTTGGGCGTCCACACATGCTGGTAAAATCGTCTAACTTGCGGCCTGTCAATGCAACCAATATATCAGTATCAGGTGTGTTCTATTAAATTCATAATGCTTCGGAATGAGCGAATGTGTACGTTCCCTGTCAACCTTAGGGCGATATACGTAATCAAAGGAATGGTAGATCACTTTGCAACGAATACAGTTTCAGATAATTAAATTTCATCATTATGTATGTTCTCATGAACACGATAAATCATTATTTAGTCACATTTTTAGCCCTTATGGATGGAATTCCACTGCGTCTTCAGAATCTTCGCACATCATTCATTATTCAATGGTTTTACTCTGTAACATCCAGTAACAGTCTAGTTTAACTGAAACATCACTGAATTTTTTTTCAGTAGAAACGGAGTATATTTCTAGGCAGAAGTACATTTATCTTTGCATAGCATGTGAATTCTAGACCATCACTAACGTTCAGAACTAACATTTTCATCTCATCGTAAGGTGATTCGTTTTACCCAGGCAATGCATAATAAACTGTTCATACGGTGATGAACATCAAAACTCTTGATAACAACAAGAGAAGAAATTTCCAGAAACTACTTCAAACAAGCTTGATAGTTCTCCTCTCAGCTACATGACAGGATATTGGCTGCATGAGAACCTGAACACTGGAGTTTGGCATTAAGTGGCAGATATTTTCTTACATTCAAAAGCGGTTCATGGAATCACCAAGACAAATGTGATTCTGTTACTACGATCTTATTCTACTTCATAAGAGATTCATCTGGAACCTATCGAGTTCCATCAACAGGAATATTTTAATTAATACCAATGTGTTAGCTAAATCTGCTGTCAGAACTATGCTTAGAAGTTGATTCATTTTACCTAGGTATATGAATATTATATTTATTTTTTTTATTACAGCTTGATTTCACACCATATTTGTTTTGGTACAAGTATCGAATTTTCAGCATGGATATCGGTTGCCTAAATTTCGCAGGTTGATCATAGATATCAGGTGTTCGTCGGCAGGGGATCGAATCTCGGACCATGAGCATGGTCGGCGAGAGTCCTAACCACTGCGCCACCGGCGCAGTTTAGTGTGAACTTTCGAAAAACAAGCGCGACAGACTATTATTTAGACTTGATTCACACAATTCAGAAAACAAATCTTATTGTTGTATTCCATTATTCAATGAAGTTTTTACAAGTATTTCTTGGCTTCATCGACTTGTTCTGCAGTTGACGCTGTACGCATCTCTCATGTGAGTGAAGATAAATGCACAAAATTGTGGTCATGGTTATATGGAAGTTTCAAAAAGAAATTTAATTATGCAATATACATTACCAATGGGATTGATCACATCAGTGACATAGCGAATAGAACGCTCGCCGACTATGTACATTGTGAAGGGTTAGATCCACTGACGACGCACACTTAATATCAGGGATCGGCCTGAGAAAGTTGACTGCTCATATTGCATGTTGAAAATTCCATATATGTTCCAAAAATACGATGTAGCATCAAGCTATAGTTAAAAAAAATTATACGCAACATAGTGAAGGTACACATTTAAAGCAATAAATAAATTTTGATGAGACATGAACAAATTCATCGTTTGTTCAGACCGTAAAAAAAGCCATTATTAGATATTGCAGTGGATTCATGTCAGCCTTCCATGTCGGATAAGTAGTACGTAAAAATAACACTCGTTTGACATATATATTCGCTGTGAGGTAATATACGAACACCTACTGATCTTGCAATACTCAACCTACACACATCCTACCACTGCGGAACCAAGATTTCCCGATGTTCCATGGGCATCTTATTTCACATGTGGATATCAGTATTCAGATTGGCCTTGGCGGCCTGCTTAAATCGTGGGCTACCAAATACCTTAAACATTTCAAATCATATTGCATCTCATTTCTCATTTCCAATTCATTTTAAATTACTAAATGTTATTCACTTATGACTTCTAATCGGATTATTTATTCTCGCGACTATTTATTATCCTTAAAACCTACTCATCTGCAATTCCATAAAAAGACAAAAAAGCATCATGCAGGGTGGCAAAGAGCATTAAAAATACCCCTATTCAATTCATGAGTGTTCCCGCAATAACGAGTACTAATTGTCGCTCCCTGCCGGCTAAAATTAACTGTCTTCAATCAACTGTGTCCTCCATTATATATCGTAATACTGGGATTACATCACTTCAAGAAACAGGGTTACATGACCTATATGATGACAATCACGTATATCTAAATGATTTCAAATTGTTCAGACAAGATCGGTGTAGTTCCAGGAAGAACGTGGTGGCGGTGTCGCCATCTTCATCAATTCACAATGGTGTACGTCTTATAATGTATGTTACAAATTCTATAATGACAATATTGAGTGCCTCAACGTTAAGTGTCGACCTAAAAATTTGTTAAAATATAACTACATTTACATCTCAAATATTTATTAGACAGAAGACAAGTAGTTCAGCGAAGAGTCTCTTTTCGGCGAATTCATTTTCATAGCTGTACAATCGCAAATATATATGGTTATTTTGTGTGTGTGTGTATACATTAAATTTGTCAAACGAAAATACAATTAGTAGGTTCAGATGAATTGGACGTTGATAAGAGGATAGCAACAAAAGTGATGAGTTGTCATAAATGATTGTTAAATAAGAGTTACGTAATGGCATGAATAGTTTGATGAATGAGTTGTGCTCAAAGGGTGTACATGGAAACAAAATAATATACAGAATTATACAAGGGTTTTAAGTTAGAAAAATAAGCATACAAACAGAAGTAAGGTCAAATCAAACAAACAAAGAAAAGTTAGGTCAAATCAAAGGAGTAGTTACCACGTGAGTAGAAGTGGTTGGATAATTTTCTTTTGTATGCATAGTTCTGGTTCCTCCAACTGGATGGCCAGGGCTTCTGCGATGCAAAGAAGACGGAATCGTACTGTCTTTGGAAGGTTGTTCTTCACTTTGTAGATTACTTTGAAGGAGGCGTTCGTTGAGATGGAATGACCAGTATTGACGAGATGTTCGATTATTGCACTCCTTATATGGCCATTATTTCCTTTCTGTAGCCACGCTGGATAGTGTTCTTTTACCCTTTTAGACAGGATGCGCGTTGAACGACCGATGTACCTGGCTCCACAGCAACAGGTGAACTGATATATACACATAGAAGTGGTCATGTGCGGAATCTTGTCCTTTGGGTTTCTGCAGATCAGCGGGCGACTGGAGAACACTATTCTTAGTGTTGCCGCAGGGAAAGTTCTTCCTAAAGAGGTGGAAATTCTCCTTCTGAGGACGTCACTAAATAGGTCTCCTTTGAAGTCTAGGTTCATATAAAGTATCTTTTTCGGCACGGATAGTGTCTCTTGCTTTTGGTTTTTCTGTTTGATGTTTTTCTCTACAAATCTTGGTGGGTAGCCATTTTGTATGAAGATTTCTTTCAGGAAGTTTAGTTCTTCTTCCATGGTGTCGGAGCTGCAGATGCGTCTGACGCGAGTGGCAAGGGATTTAATTAGGTTTCTTTTCCGACTGATTGGTACCCAGCTGTAGAAACTTGTTAATTGTCCGTTCCAAGTCGGTTTCCTATGGATTGACCTTCTTAAAGTTCCGTCATCTCTCCTTGTAAGCTGAACATCAAGAAAAGGGATTTTAGATTCATTTTCAGTTTCCAAAGTGAACTTTGTGGCTGGATGGCATTTGTTGAATATTTGCAGTAGTTGATTGAGATCGTGACCGTCATCACAGATGATAAAGATGTCGTCAACATATCTAACGTACAACTGGAAATTGTCGATGGTTGATTTGAGTGGGCCATTCTCGAGGCTTGTCATGAAGCAGTCTGCCGACGACCTGTTTAAAAGAACTACTACTGAGATGTACACTAAATGTGCAATTCACATTCAACGACATTATTTACAGACAACAAGATGGGATCGCAATGGGATCTCCACTGGGCCCATTACTAGCAGACTGCTTCATGGCAAGCCTCGAGAATGGCCCACTCAAATCAACCATCGACAATTTCCAGTTGTACGTTAGATATGTTGACGACATCTTTATCATCTGTGATGACGGTCACGATCTCAATCAACTACTGCAAATATTCAACAAATGCCATCCAGCCACAAAGTTCACTTTGGAAACTGAAAATGAATCTAAAATCCCTTTTCTTGATGTTGAGCTTACAAGGAGAGATGACGGAACTTTAAGAAGGTCAATCCATAGGAAACCGACTTGGAACGGACAATTAACAAGTTTCTACAGCTGGGTACCAATCAGTCGGAAAAGAAACCTAATTAAATCCCTTGCCACTCGCGTCAGACGCATCTGCAGCTCCGACACCATGGAAGAAGAACTAAACTTCCTGAAAGAAATCTTCATACAAAATGGCTACCCACCAAGATTTGTAGAGAAAAACATCAAACAGAAAAACCAAAAGCAAGAGACACTATCCGTGCCGAAAAAGATACTTTATATGAACCTAGACTTCAAAGGAGACCTATTTAGTGACGTCCTCAGAAGGAGAATTTCCACCTCTTTAGGAAGAACTTTCCCTGCGGCAACACTAAGAATAGTGTTCTCCAGTCGCCCGCTGATCTGCAGAAACCCAAAGGACAAGATTCCGCACATGACCACTTCTATGTGTATATATCAGTTCACCTGTTGCTGTGGAGCCAGGTACATCGGTCGTTCAACGCGCATCCTGTCTAAAAGGGTAAAAGAACACTATCCAGCGTGGCTACAGAAAGGAAATAATGGCCATATAAGGAGTGCAATAATCGAACATCTCGTCAATACTGGTCATTCCATCTCAACGAACGCCTCCTTCAAAGTAATCTACAAAGTGAAGAACAACCTTCCAAAGACAGTACGATTCCGTCTTCTTTGCATCGCAGAAGCCCTAGCCATCCAGTTGGAGGAACCAGAACTATGCATACAAAAGAAAATTATCCAACCACTTCTACTCGCATGGTAACTACTCCTTTGATTTGACCTAACTTTTCTTTGTTTGTTTGATTTGACCTTACTTCTGTTTGTATGCTTATTTTTCTAACTTAAAACCCTTGTGTAATTCTGTATATTATTTTGTTTCCATGTACACCCTTTGAGCACAACTCATTCATCAAACTATTCATGCCATTACGTAACTCTTATTTAACAATCATTTATGACAACTCATCACTTTTGTTGCTATCCTCTTATCAACATCCAATTCATCTGAACCTACTAATTGTATTTTCGTTTGACAAATTTAATGTATACACACACACACAAAATAACCATATATATTTGCGATTGTACAGCTATGAAAATGAATTCGCCGAAAAGAGACTCTTCGCTGAACTACTTGTCTTCTGTCTACTAATGTTCGAATGGGAATTATTCAAATATTTATATTGCTCCTGGATGCGATTCCACGGAATTGTCTTTATTTTTCGATGAATACATCTACCTTGCTGCCAACGCCTTCGGAAACCCCTTTTCTGTAGTTACTGGAGATTTCAATTCTAGTGACCACAGCTTCCTTATTTAACTTGGACACGAAAACATTGTCAACTTCCCGACTCGACTGGATAATACTCTTGATCTTGTGTTATCAAATGACACAGGAATATTTGAAGCTCGAAAAAGAGCCCCACTACTCAATTTGAATCGCTGCATCATAAGAATACTGCCCAAAGTATATGGAAAGCTGCACAAAATGGTCTACTCATACCTTGGAAATAAAACGTAACACAGATGTTATTCTCACGACAACATACAGAATCTAAAGTCCATGTTAAAAGGCACATACTGGGACTTATTTACTGATCAAGCTCTTGATAACATAATTACCAACATAACACATTATCTTAATTTCTGTCTTGATGTTTGTTGTCCAAAAGAGACAGTCTTCTTAAAATTCGACCGCTTCTCCTCTTCTCAACTCACAAAGCTCCGTCGTGAAAAAGATAGGTTGTTCAGAATGAAAAATAAATCTGGTGTTAAGAGAAGGAACACTTTGAATAAACTTGAATTACAAAGATTGAATTCTCTCTATAACCAGAAGTTTCTTTCATGTAAATCGTCATCATATATGTGGATGTTATTAAACGAAATCGCAGGTGGTAAGCAAATAGTGAATGATATCAAGATTGTTCCAAAGCCTTAATCAACGAGTGGACATAATGTTAAGTTTAGACCCATTGCTATTACCTCACTTTTTGAAAGTTATGGAAAGACTTATTTTACTTATTCTTGAACCATCTTTAAGGCTTTCAGTGACCCTAACCAGTGTCTTCATAAACATAGCAGGTGCACTTTAGATGCCGCTGTTGTCCTACATCATAGTATAGTCTCTAGTTTAGATAAAGGAGCTAAATACGTTCGCTGTCGCTTCCTTGATTACACATCTGCGTTTGACAAATAAGTGGTTGGATTCCTATTTTTCTGATAGGAAGCAGTACACCGTCTACAATGGAAAGTCCTCCACTACCTCACTTACTTTAGCTGGTATTCCTCAAGGTGCTGTTCTTTCTCCTTTTCTGTTTTCTTTTTTTTTACATGACTTGCCTCATTCTGATGTAGCCACTTTTGTTAAGTATGCTTGCTGATAACCTCTCTGTTTCTATGCGTGTCAACTCTCAGTCAGATTGTTCCAAATTAGATAACTTTCTGTCGGAAATTAGTCAGTGGTCCTCTTCAAACGGACTAAAGCTTAATCCGTCTAAATGTCAGGTAGTCAATTTCACTTTCAGACGAAAACGTGACCTACATCAACTAGTTAGCTAACATGGCCACACTCTCATTGATGGCACAGAGGTTGAAATTACATCTAATCTCAAGTACCTTAGACTGAGTTTTTACACCGATCTTTCCTGGTCCTCCCACATCTTGCAAGTTACTAGAAAGATGTTTCACTTAAAGTTCTACATTAGGAAATTTAGGCAATCTGCCATAAAGCAGTCTTTGCTTTCTCAGTTTTTAAATTCTTGTATTCTACTCATCCCTCTTTACTGCTCCCCATTAATCTTTCCTGGACTACTTAAGAAAGACTTTGCTCTGCTGAGAAGGGCACTAAAAGCCGTTAGTAGGGCAAGTGGGATATCGTCAAACCAACTGGTTAACACTATTGTGGATAGACATATAATTTCATGTAAGAAACTAGAGAATACAATATTGTCAGACCCCGAGAATCCTCTCTATACGCGCAGCTCTCTCCTTGCATTTCATCTGGTAGGACTAGGAGCAGCAGCTATAGGAGGCTATATGCTAGAACTACCGAATACAAAACCTCCACACTACCATATCAGGCACAGCTGTTATTTGATGAGAAATCCGTTAGGTATGACACGATAAACTTACTGTGGCACTCTAACAAATAGTCACATTATTTTTTACTTTCCTTTCCTCGTTACTATTACAATTGTGTTCTCATCCTCTATAACACATCAACTTTATATTTCGTGTCCTGCGGTGTATTGTTTGAAATGTAAACGTTACGCTGTCGTTTATATTTTTTTAATTATCTTTTGTTTTTTCGCGTTGCTTTTTGATTTTAAAAATCTTATAAAATGTATGAGGTATTTAGATGCAATATATTGTAGTGCACACTGAAAATTCTATACCTGTACCACAAATACTGTTTCGAATAAAGCTGTTATTATTATTAATATAGCCAACAGCGCCAACCAGAATATGACACAAAATGCCTCATTACTTCTAGCCAAATGACGTGCTGTACAGGGGCGCACTTCACTCTAATGTGTGTTTGCAAAACACCGTTGCCGGAGGTGAAGGATTAGTGAAAATTCCATACACACTACAGTTGTCGACTTGAAAATAAAAATTGGCACGTTAGGAAATGGATATATAGATTGAGCTGTGCGCTGAAATATTTCCATTGATAGAATGGCTTTAAATAACAAACCAATCATCATTTTCAGATGAAGTGAGCATAATTAATTTCCCAAGAGAGTATCTGCGTAAAAATCATTTTGCAGAATCCGATCAATTTGATGACAGCCTATCCAATATGGGAAAATCAAACGTAGAGTACTAAAGATAAGTCGTTTCTAGAGATCTTGAGCCTTTGTCAATTGAAATATACCAGACCATCCATCGAGATAATATTCGTTTGAGAACATTTAAATGATTGGTCTAGAAAGTGGCATCGACAGGATGCCGACGTATGCAAGCCTCTTAGTTGAGGTTGGCAGTGACAAGACACGTTAGTTATTAAGATAAGTGTATGTAAATAACGAGAATTCTATACCATTCTATCTCATGATCGTCTTTGTTTTCCTCATAATCATCTACGACTGATGTGATATCAGTATTACCCCCATATTCCTGACTTCCTTTTTGATGAGTTATTTAAAATATGGAAAATTAGCTCGATGTCTTTGTCAACCTCATTCAACAGTTATATGATAATGCCACGTGTCAAGTGATTCACAACGGAAAACTCAGCAAGACGTTCGAAGTACATATAGGAGTAAGACAAGCTGGTTGTCTGCCTATTATCATCGACGATGATATTCTTAATTGTGGTGGACTGGATTATGCGTCAGACTGTTGAGGACGAGGAGTCAGGAATACCCTGGACCACCTAGAAGATCTGGATTTCTCAGATAATATATGTCCAATGTCACACAAACTCGAAGACTTGCAGGCGAAAAACAAACAAACTGGCTGAAGAAGCAGGCAACGAAGACAGGACTCCAGGTGAACACAGAGAAAATGGAGGTGATGAAGATGACCAATCAACAGAGACAGTATCAACAACCAGCACTAATCACCATCAACGGGAATTGGAAACGGGAAGATACACCTTCATCAAATACCTTCACGTGAAACCAGTTTGAAAATTTTCCACTGTCACTCAGCATAAGAAATAAGATTCGGCTTTTCAACATCAATGTGAAGTCGGTTCTTCTATACAGGTTAGAAACTTGACAAGCGCATCACAAAAAAAGTTTTCCAACAGGTTGCAGACTTTCATCAACAGCTGCCTTCGCTGGATTCATACTGTAGATCAAATGGCCAACCAGAAAGAAAAAGTAACAAGAAATTCTGGTTGGGAACAAACCAACAGGCGAGAGCAGGTCACTGAAAAAAGCATGTAGGAGCAAATGGAGATGAATCGGACATACGTGGAGGAGGCTGTTGAATAACATCGCACTCCAGGCCCTCAAGTGGAATGATAATGGCAAGCGATAAGTGGATCGTCAGTGCTAGGGTGACATGGAGGAGGTAGTATAAGGAAGAGATGAGAGAGTTCAGTCAGTCGTGTACCCAGTTGAAGAGGATGGCAGGAAATTGATGTTTCCTTAATTTTCATGTGTTAAATAACCACGTTTTTGAAATAAAATTTGTTATGTGTGTAATCCTACAGAGGAGAGTGAGTAGTGTGTTTAAAGCTCCATCTCAGTTAATTTCTATGTATTCGATTTCGGCTGCTTGCTTGAATCTCTGAACTACCTGAACTTCCATCCAAGACAATGAATGCATTTTTTATACTTTAATTCTTGCCATTATAATCATTCAACTACCTCCCTATCGTTGATCATCTCTTCTCTTTCAATAAAACCTAAAAATTCAGCATGATGTTTTGATCTGTTGTATGCTGCCTTCAAATGTTGGATAAAATGATATCACAAACTTATCGAATCTTTTGATGATTTACAATATGCCCTTTATTAATGGTCCTCACACACTTGATCAGCATCCAGTGCATGTGAATATTTTGTCTAGTGATACTTAAATAATCTTCGGTTGTGTGCACCTGAAACTGATCAACAGAAGAAAAGTAGGTAATATTACCTAACTAAGGTATGAGCAGGGAAACTGCATTTTCATTCAACTGGATTCTTGAATGTTGACGAAGATACCACTGCTAACAAAATTGTCGTTCATTATATTGCGAGTATTTAAAATCTTTAAAACATGCTGGTTCACAAGTTTCTACTAAACTTCAGGATTTAGAAAGCATAATCATGGGTAGCAATGCATCAAAATACATGAGATGAACTGTTCCCAAGAGGTTTTCTCCGGTCAAAAATTTTGCTGCTGAAGTTTCTATAACTGACATTCAAACAAACTGCCTATATATCCCGAAAGAGGCAAATCAGAAAAATAATAATGCATTAGACGAAGTGACACGACATTGTGTTACACATGATCTCCCTGCAATGATTATTTCATTTGAAGGTAGAGAGCCAAGTAGAAAATTCGAGCAACAAGATTCACTAACAATTCTGCGTATTAGATTAACGCAGTCGAAAATACCGTGAGTATTATTTATTCGCTAGAAAATCAATACACTGGAGTAAATTCAATGTTTTTGATGTGGTTTTGTTCTCTGAGCTGGATGGTTAGTTTGCGAAGCTTTCATCACCTTACTGGGTGACATCTTCAGCGCATACTTCAATTTGAAGTGAGCTTTTAGATTTCTCCACGAGTTTATTAATCATCTCTCCTGGTGGGTGACCTTGGACGTGATTGGTTGTTTATGTGTGTTTTCACACTTTCTAGGCTACTTGTATTGGAACTGATTGTTTCTTTGACTTGAACTTTGACCCTTTGTGTGTGAAGTTTCTTTCTTATTGGTTGATAAATTTTGTCTATCTCGATGTGTCTATTGATTGATGATTCACTGGAATGCCAAGCTTCTAAAAATTCTCTAGCATTCTTGTTATTTCCTTTGTCTAATATTTGAACGTTGTCCCAGTCGAATTGATGTCCGTGGTTGTCTGTGTGTAGTGAAATGAGGGAGTGTATATCATGTCTTTTGACGGCTAGCTTATGTTCGTGGATACGAAGACGAAGGGGACGTCCACTTTGGCCAATGTAGTGTTTTTCACAGTTGTTACAGTTTATTTTGTAGATGATGTTGGTTTTGTCTTCTTTCGCTGTTGAGTCTTTTGGTTGACATAGAATTGAGTGCAGCGACTTTGTTGGTTTGTGTACGACGTCAATTCCTAAAGGTTTGAAGAGTCTTTAGTGATTTCTGAGATATCCTTTATATATGGTAAGGCGATTTTCTTTGTGTTTTCCTTGGTGGCTTTTGTTTTGGTAGGTTGGCTTGGGGGTATATGTCTCTTGATGAAATTCCGTGGATATCCATTCTTTTGGAAGACGTCCATGAGATACTTTTCTTCAATTTTTCTTAAGGTGGGAGTGCTGCAGTGAGTCCTTGCTCTCTTGAATAGTGTTTGTATGCAATTCCTTTTGTGTGCTATTGGGTTGTTGCTGTTGTAATTCAGTATTTGGTCTGTGTGAGTTGATTTCCTATAAACTTGAGTTTCTAATTCTCCTGTAGTTGTTCGCCTGACTAAGACGTCCAAAAATGGTATTTTGTTCTCGGATTCCTCTTCTCTTGTGAATTTGATGTCGTTGAAGACGTTGTTTATTAAGTTGTGAGTTTTGTCTAATTCGTTTCTTTTGATTATTACAAATGTGTCGTCGACGTAGCGTATCCAAATCTTGGGTTTGATCTTTGGTAGAATTATATTTTCGAGTCTTTGCATCACTGCTTCTGCAATCAAACCTGATATTGGCGATCCCATGGGTGTTCCTTTGACTTGTTCATATATTTGGCCGTTGAATTGGAAGTATGTTGTTAGGCATAGATTTATGCATTCCATCCAGCTTGTGTGTTGCATTTTTGATTGTTGTGGAAGTTGTTCGTCGTTGCTAAGTAATTGCTCCATGGTTTCTTTTGCTAGTTTTTGTCCGATAGAGGTATATAATGCTGTCACGTCGAAGGATACCATTATTTCTTGTTCATCTATTTGGATGTCTCTGATTTTCTCTAGGAATTGGATAGCAGAGTTGATGGAGTGATCACAAGATTCCGTTAGGTGTTTTAGTTTTCTGTATAATTCCTTGGACAAATTATATGTTGGAGTTCCTGGGAGTGATACAATTGGTCGTAACGGGATATTTGCCTTGTGTATTTTGGGTCTGCCGTAGAATCGAGGTAGGACTGGTCCATTGGATTTCATTCGCCATTGGTCTTGTTTTGTGATCTGTCCAGTTTTGCTGAGCTTGTTTAAGGTCCTTTGGATGCGGTTGTCCAATGTTTGTATGGGATTTGTTGGGAGTTGTTGATATACATCTTCATCTTTGAGTAGTTCTTCAGCTTTCTTGGTGTATTCTTCTCTGTCCATGACTACTGTTGTTCTTCCTTTGTCGGCTGGTAAAATGACGATGTCCTTCCTATTTTTCAGCTTTTTGAGGGCCTTTAGTTCTTGAGAGTTGAGTTGTGTGTGTTGTCTTTTCTGTTTGACCATTGGTACAATTGTTTGGCGTATCTCTTCCTGTGTTTCCTCGTTCAAGTTTGATGATTTGAGTAATGATTCAAGGGCAGCGAAGAAATCAGTTTTTGAAGCATCTCCGGTGTTGTAGTTTAATCCTTTTTGTAGTAGTTGTTGTTCTCTATCATATCTAAATTCAATGTTCATATAATCTGTGTTGTGAATTCCAAATGAAATTAAGGGAGATAGCTACGGGGATACGGGTAAGACTGCTGGAGATGACTGAACAACATGAATGTCTATCGTGTGTGATGTCTAAGCTCTCCTCCACTTCTCGGTTTCCACTTATCGAATTGCTTTTCAGATGGCTGAAGAATAATTATTAGTAATATTGTCAGTGCACACTCATACGTCTTACTGCTAAGAAGTAGTGTGAATCGGTGACAAAATGCATTCTTGACAAGCCACTGCAGGCTCTTACTAACAGCCGCCTTCACTAACTCCATACTGAAGACCAGCTGTTAATTGAGAAACAATTACCAAGAAGAAGCTCTCACAATGAAAAGAATCAATCAAGAACCTGTATTCGAAAGAATATTTGAGAGGAAGTGGACGTGGGTGGAAACAAGCTGACCCGACCATGGTACGCCATCGCACGCGTATCTGTCTCTGTAGTGAAATATAATGGGGAACGACGACATGTGGTTGGGTCAAAGGATGGGCTGGAAGAGATTGTATGAAGAAGAGGTCATTATTTTTTGGAGTGCTTTATGAACTCGAGCACATTGTGACTTCATTCCCAACTAAAAAGTCATACCTCCGAAAGGGGATTAGAGAGGAATATTGGAAATTGGTTGACATTGTTTCAGTAAGAACGACGCATAGTCACAAGTTGTAACACCAAACAATATTTTACTTGAATGTGTTTTACGAAGTGTACATATTTCGCAATTCAAATAGGCTGAAAATTCGGTGCTGTCCCAAAATAATAATAATAAAATAATTATTCGTATCATTATTATTTAAAACACAATACATAGCAAACTACTTGCTAGTGATAAGTAGTATAAATTCAATATCAACGAAATATTTCGTTAGGATGTAGTTAACTACACCTTTTTTAAATATCACGAAATTTCGCCATCTGATTTCTGATAATAAATAAAAGTGGCACACTTCACTCCCGCCGCATCCCCAGTCTTTAGTCGAGAATGCATTCTTTACAATATCCTCTGTTTATTTCATTCACCACTAGGTCAAGTGTATTTGCTTCGAATGGCGAAGTAGTCCGCGAATATGGGGATTGAATCATCTGTGTTTCTATTCACTGCTGTCCAGTCTATTTTAATCTTGATTCTGATTACTTTGCAAAGTGTGATATATTATTAAACATATCCTTCTATCAGGTGACATGGGTGTCACCAGATGGGCAAACCAACAACTAAATTGACTTCATCTCAATTCTGTTCAAGGAAGTGGAGGCGCAGCCTACCGGACACAAAAGTAAGAAGAGGAGCAGTCGTTGGTTCAGACCACTATCTCGTACAAGGGACAATCCAAATCAAATTAAAAGCTTTCAGAGAAGGAGGAGCTGCAGACAGACCACAAGCCATGTTGAACACTCGAAAGCTGAAGGACCAGGATACAAAGGACATCTTCACTGCAAGCATAAGGGAAAAAGCCGAGACACAAATCAACACTAGCGAAGAGGTCAGCGTCGAAAAGCACTGGGACAACTTGAAAATGGTGTGGAGTCAAACCTGCATGGAAGTTCTAGGCAGAAAGAAGAGACAGGAAAAACAGTGTCTCACTAAGGACACTTGGAAACTAATAGAAGAGAGAAGGACAGTGAAACAAAAGATTATCCAGTGTACCGACGAGCAACAAAAACAGGAGTTGAATGCAAGCTACAATACACTAAACAGAAGAGTGAAGAAAAGTGCCAGGGAAGACAAAAGAAAATATTATGAAACCATGTCAAGTGAAGCGAAAGAAGCTGCAGGCAAAGGGGACTTCGCAACACTCTACCAAACAACTGGGTACCTTTCGGGTAAAGGCTCGGCACAGATAAATCCAGTCGAGGATGACAATGGAAAGTCAATTACCGAAGAGGTGGAGCAAAGAAAACACTGTGCTGAACACTTCAAAAGACTTCAAAATCGACCACCACCTACAACGCGCCCAACAATACCAACAACGGAAGCATAATTTTCAGTGAACATCGACCCCCGACAAAATCAAAAGTCCTGAATGCAATCAAGATGCTAAAAGCTAGAAAAGTAGCAGGACCAGATGGAGTCCCAGCAGAAGCATTGAAAATGGACCCAGAGACAACAGCGGACTTGATGACACCACTACTAGAGAAGGTGTGGAAAGAGGGTCAAAGTACCTGAGGATTGGAAGAACGGATACTTATTCAAACTACCAAAGAAAGGAGACTTAAGTCAATGTGAAAACTGTCGCGGAATTATGCTTCTGTCAATTCCAAGCAAAATACTAAGCCGCATCATCCTGGAGAGAATCAAACAAGCCCCTGGATGAAAAACTTCTACCGGAACAGGCCGGATTCAGGAGAAACAAGTCATGTATTGATCAAATCGTCACACTATGGATCATCACTCAGCAAAGCTTGGAATGTCAGTCACCTCTCTATCTCAACTTCATCGACTTTGAAAAGGCCTTCGATAGTGTCGATCGAGAGGTCATTTGGCAACTACTTCGCTACTACGAGGTGCCATCGACAATTATACATTTCATCCAACAGTTATACGACAATGCTGCATGCTGAGTAATCCACAACGGGAAACTTACGGAAGCCTTCGAAGTAAGGACGGGAGTGAGACAAGGTTGTCTACTACCACCAATGATTTTCCTGATTGTAGTAGATTGGATAATGCGACAGACAGCGGCGAGCAATGAGGAAACAGGCATAAAATGGACCTACACAAAAACTTGGAAGATCTGGACTTCGTCGATGATATATGTGTCTGATTTCCCACAAACTGGAAGATATGGAAGTGACCAGCAACCAGCTGGTAGTAGAAGCATCAAACGTAGGACTTAGAGAACATAGAGACATAGGACATAGAGAAAAAGAGAGAGGATGAAGATTCCTGGCCAACACCAACAGCAACAACAACAACAGAAAACAATCAGCATAAATAAGAGGAACCTGAAAGAAATTTTATTATTTTTTTTATTTTTGATTTTTGATTACAGCTTGATTCCACACCGTATTTTTGGTACTAGTATGGAATCTTCAGCATGGATATCGGTAGCCCAAATTTTGCAGGTGTGCGTCGGTGTGGGCTCGAACCCCAGACCATGTGCATGGTCGGCGAGAGTCCTAACCACTGTGCCGACCTCCGTTACCTACCTACCGGAGAGGCATCGTTTCAACTACAGGCGGACGGAACTGACGAAGTATTCAAAGCAAGAATCAAAGCAGGACAAGCTTTCATTACTCTTAAGTCTGTGTGGAAGTCAACAGCACTCCGCATCAAACACAAGATCCGGATTTTCAACTCCAATGTGAAGTCATTGCTACTTTACGGATCAGAGACTTGCACTGCGCGTCATAAAAAGCATATTAAACAAACTTTAAACCTTCATTAACAGTTGCCGTCGCTCAATAATCAAGATGAGATGGCCATAAAAGATAAGCAACAGTGATCTCTGGGAGCGAACCAACCAAGGATTGATTGTGAAACAAATGTGCAGGAAAATATGGAGATGGATTGGCCATACTCTGAGGAAACAAACCATCATCAAGTGACATCCCTAGACAAGCCATTGCTCGAGTGGAACCCGAAAAGGGAAGTGGCGAGTTGGTTGTCAGTGCAAGGGTGACTTGGAGGAGGTCATGTGAAGAGGAGATGAAAGCATGTGGGCAGACTTGGGGCGGGGTGAAAACGTTGGCAGAAAACTGAAGGCAATGGAGATGAGCAGCTGAAGCTCTATGTTCCTCTAGGAATTAAGGGATATAATAATAATAATCTATTAGTCGTCTTCTGCGTTCCGATTTCACTTTAATATGCGTTGGTTGTAAATTAATCATTGTGAATTTCGACTGAGATGATACATTAATCGCTATATCCCCAACTCTCATTGACCGATTGAACGGCATGAAATCAACGCGAGATTTCAAATCTCTGTCAGTTTTGCTGCGTTTGAAGGTTTGCCAGGAAACTGTATTGATGGTTGAAGGTTTCGTTTTTTGCCGAATCGAGACACTCGTGAAATTACCTGCGCCATAATTCCACGAGCTCAACTGAAATCCACTGTTTGATAGAAGCGATCTCAACTCAATTCTTCAATGAGATATAATGTTGCATTACCACAGACACCGTGGTTTGAGCTTTTTGACTGCTTTACAGTGGCACTTCAGGTGGACTCGTATCGACAATCCCATATTCGCTTGTCATTGCGTCAACACTGTTGTGCGACTTACGAGACACATTGATGTGTATGACTGAATTTCAGCGTATCTTTCCACAGGTGAATTTTCGGTATAGAAGGTGTTTCTTACTGCTCCGATACTTAACATTAGGTCCATCTCATCCCGGACTGAACGACATTTTGAATAGTACGGAAGACAATCAGGTATCAACCAACCTTTAGTTGCATTTTTAAACTCCTGTATTTTACCTATTGTACTCTATGCTCTCCATTAATCTTTCTGGGCTTCTCAAAAAAGATTATATCATATTACGAAGTATTAAATGCTGTGAGTAGCTTGTGGTCTCCACTGCTGAGCTCGCATATATAGTCGAGAGCAATAAATTCCTGTACAAATGGCAAAGGCTATATGTCAGACCTCTGACCCCCTTTATTACACTCCCTTGTATCATCAGTAGGACACTTTATGTGAGAAGACTCTGTTAGACGTGAAACTTACTATGTAATTAGCACAGTAATCGACCCTTTATCGTTCATTTCTGTATTTTATGGTGTCACACTTTTATTAATTTATCACACTCTGTCCGAAGACATGGAGATTTTATGGTGTCAACGTAGCCGAGCCGAAAGAGGTGGCGAAAATTCGTGCCAATTACATACAGCCAGTATGTGATTCAGAATCTATCGGAATATTTTTTGACAATTGACGTGATTAGAACAATTATTCAGTTTGAAACTGCGCGAAATAATCCCTGTCTCACAAATATTTTAAATAATCATGTTTGAAGTGAGGAGAAATCGAGGAGAAAGAATTAGTGGACCTGTGTCTACATGCGTCAGGGTGTCGAATGGAGACTGAATTGAAGACGTTGCGGAAGCGATATTTGAGATTATCGCAACTGAATCTCATCCTTATTTTCACATGCAATTCTTCGCATAAACGTCATGTAGTGCGATTTAAATTTCCTCCGATTTACGATACTCAGAGTACCCGTGCGCAGGACCGATTAGCATGTGTGTCAGCAGTATAATCATTCGCCACTTGATTGGAATCAATATATTTGCATATGTGTTTCAACACAGGGTATGTGGAAGCATTTGAGGTAGCCTGATTGGACATCAACACAAGGATACTTCTCAGTTCACATGGTATACTGAGATGTGTGAACATTTCTGACAAGTTCTTGACGTCTTCCTTCTTGCTGGCAGATGAAATTGACATTTCATACCATTTGTTAACTTGTGACTGAATAAGAAAACTGCAAAAGGTATGTGTGAAAGACAAACAATTTAGTTTCATTAATGAAGCTTACTGAGAGATTAATGAAGTAGCAATATGACGCCTGCTGAAATCTGTTCTCACTAGTGTATCTATCTGAATTAGGGAATGAAAGCAAATAGTAACCATAGAATCTAGAAAGTGAGCGTTGTAATTTCAACAAGGTAATATGCATGGGAATCACTACCTGTATGCATAATCTGTATGGCTCAATTATACTTGCTAGTAGAGCAGCTGAAACCACCAACCCTAGTCTATATTTTATTTGTGGATGACCATCATCAACTTAGATGTTGTATGGGGCATTCAGTTTAACTGGACTAGAACAGACTAGACCAACGCTGTATTCCGAACTGAAGAACGTGAGATATGTTCCTTTTCCACCAAGTATATTTCTCCAGCAGAAGTAGGACTATATCGGTCGAATATGTCTGTTCCAAATCTCTATAGAATATTCATGTGTACACCTCAACAGATACTGGTTTTCTGTTGTTTTCTTACACTCGTTTATACTTATAAATCTTTATGTTTTCAAGTTCTCATCATAACCTTCGTGGATATGGTTTTGTTTTGCACCGGTGAAAATCTCACTTCCATTTACACAAATACCTTGAAGACGGAAACATATTCTGCATATCTCAGAGATAATCCAACCAGTCCTATTCACCTGAAGTTAGTTCGTATTCTTACTGGAGAGAACACATTTTGAAATGCACTAACTACCAAGTGGTTGTTTCAAACTCCAGTCACACATCTTAGTTCCAAACGGATCCATATTTTTAGTTGTTCATTCTTGGAAATACTTCGCAAGTACCTGATTTGTTGTATGTGGATTTCAAATCGATATGTTGTCACATAGGTTCTATTACCTGTTTGGAGCAAGAGAAGTGTGGTGTATAAAGGAATATAGTATGATATGTAAGTGTGTTCTTACGAAATCCGTGTGCTCTATATCGACTAACTGACGGTAGTCATTCCACAAAAATTTTTCAACTTATGTATTCTCCAGCCAATAATTTACTTTCAACTCATTTAGCCATCATTTTGAGAAATTACTTTCAGAATTAACAGCATGTTCAAAAAAAGGATGATTTCCAGGTGTGATTTCTGTCGTGTATGAAAGTGAATGAAACCCTGTTATGGTGAAATCGTTGCTGTCGTTATCGACACCAGAAAGAAAAATCAGAATTGATTCTTGTTTGTCGTTATTTATACAACGATTAATCATAATCCTACACATGTCAAAAAAATGTTTATACATCGATGAAATAACACCGCCTTCTTTCCTGATCGTCAGCTTTTGTGTCGAGTGGATAGAATATTGTTATGTGAGTAGTTTAGCTTCAGGAAGCAAACCACTATGGATTATTGTCTCCTAGTGACTTATTCCTCGACCCTGAGGACAACTGATCCCCAACGCGTCACATTTCCAAAGCATGCCGAATTTATCCGAGACCACCTATTACTGTCAGGAATGTCACTGTTTCATCGGATATAACACCTTGATAGAATCAATCGTAGTTCCAATCAAATGACGATTCCCGTCAATAAATCCTGTTTCGAATACGCACGAATCGTATTATCGTCGCTTTACCGATGACTGTGCACACAGCGAAACAGAAGTTATGCTATGGAATCTCCCCCTATTTCCCTGACGATTATCGCCGAGTTGTCTCTTCGAAATACTCCCAAGTATCTGAAAGTTTAATGCATGATGGTTATCAATGCATTCTGAGTGAAACTGTATTGTGGATTAATATCAGTAAAAAGTTTGAGCATTGTGGATTAGCTCAAATAAAGTATAATTATATTTCAGTTGATTACACACAGTGATAAGTTTTGTTATTGGTAATATTTCTAGCAAAATTACTGCGCGTGTTCACGTCACTGTTGGAAATATTATTTTTATTGTTTCCTTGAGTTCCTAGTGGAACATAGGGCTTCAACTGCACGTCTCCACTTGCTTCTGTCTTCTGCTGTACTTTTCGCCTGCATCCGTGTTAGTCCATATTCTTTCAACTCCTCTTCACACGATCTTCTCCATGTCACCCTTGGATGTCCCACTCGGCTCTTCCCTTTTGGGTTCCACTCGATGGCCTGACGCGCGATGTAACCAACCGGCCTCCTCAACGAGTGTCCGGTCCATCTCCACTTCTTCCTGCGTATTTGTTGGGCGATTGGTTCTTGTTTTGTTTGTTCCCATAGTTTCTTGTTGGTGATTCTTTCCGGCTCAGTCATCTGATCTTCAGTATAGAGCCAGCGAAGACAGTTGTTGATAAAGGTCTGCAACAGGCTGTTGGAAATACTCTTTGTGACCCGCCTAATTTCTGATCTGTATAGAAGAAGTGACTTGATGTTTGTATTGAATTTTGTAGTTGATGCTGAGTGACGAAGATTTCCTGATTGCCTTCAGGTTGATGAATGTGTTTCTCGCCTTCCCGATTCTCGCTCGATTTGATATCCTCGTCCGTTCCGACAGCCTGTAGTTGAGAATGCTCTCCAGATAAGTGAGTGAAGTGAACACTTTGAAATCCCTCCCATTGACGGTGATTAGCGCTTGCTGTTGCTGCTGTTGTTTTTGTTGTTGGTTGGTTATTTTCATAACCTCCGTCTTGTCTATGTTCACCTGGAGTCCTGTCTTCGCCGGCTGCTTCTTCGACCAGTTTGTCCGTTTTCGCTTGTAAGTCTTCGATTTCGTGTGATATCAAACATAAATCATCCACGCGCGAAATCCAGGTATTCTAGGTTCTTCACGTCATTCGGTCCAGGATATCCCTGTCCCGTTTCTCGTTTCCCACTATCTGACGCATAATCCAGTCAGTCCACCACAATTAGGAATACCACTGGTGATAGTAAGCACCCTTGTCTGACTCCTGTGTTTACTCCGAATGCCCCGCTGATTTTTCCGTTGTGTACGACTTGACATGTGCCGTTGTCGAACAGCCGTTGAATAAGGTTGATGAATATTTGGGGTACGCCGTAGTACTCGAGTAATTTCCAAATTACTTCGCGGTCAACGCTGTCGAAGGCCTTCTCAAAGTCTATAAAGTTGAGGTGGAGGTTTGATCGCCATTCCATGCTTTGTTCTGTGATGATGATGCGTAGAGTTGCAATTTGGTCAGTACATGATTTGACTTTCCTGAATGCAGCCAGCTTGTTCTGGTCGGAGTTCTGTCTCTAGTGCGTCCTTTAATCTCTCCAGGATGATGCGACTCAGGATTTTACTTGGCGTCGATAGGAGCATGATTCCTCGCCAGTTCTTGCAGAGTGAGGCCTAAGTCTCCCTTCTGTGGTAGTTTCACGAGGTAAACTTTCCTCGAGTCAGTAGGCACCTTTCTCTCCTTCCAGACCTTTAGGAATAATGGAGTCAGCATATTTGCTGTCGTCTCTGGGTCCGCTTTTAGTGCTTCTGCGTGTATCCCATCTGGTCCAGCTGCTTCTCCAGCTTTCGGAAGCTTGATTGCACTCAACGCTTCAACTTTCAGATAAAGCAATAAGAAGACGTAATTTGTCTGAATCGTGTAATGTATTTGCGCAACACATTTCGAACAATCTGATCACACACGGACTTGTCATAGGAATATATATGAAATTAATAAAGAGGTAAGAGGTGAGAAAAATAGACTTAGGTCAAGTTAAAAGGATATATTCAAGGTCAAAATAACAATGAAGACCACTAAACCAAATAGCAGAGGTAATAGTACATTTGCTATGGTATCAAAACAAAATTTACCAAGGAAGGTGGTTTACTGTGATGACAAATTGTTTTTGAACGCATAAAGGTGGCTTGAACTTTCTAATTGCTAGGTCTTCTACAAACTTTAGGATACGTCCCAAACACGTTTTATAGATAGGTTAAAAAGATCTGTTAACATCAATTTTATGACCTATCTCTATAATATGTTTCGCAATAGAAGAGCTAGGTCTCCTGTTCTCACCGTTATTAGGTTCTGATGATTCCATTTGTTTCTGGAGCCATTTTGGAATATGCTCTGAAGCGCTTACTTGCAGAGATCGATGGGTCCTCCCTATGTATGTGTGTCCACACGTACATTCAAATTGGTAAATACAGTGGGATGTGACGTCATTTTTCGCATGTTCGAAGGGCTTAGATTGATATAATGTCTAAATTCATAAAGGGAACTAATTGTTTTAAACTTCAGCTTTCGTTGGAGGATTTGTGCCAACTTGCAGTTGTGTGCGTGCTGTTGTTGGTATTTCTGGACGGGTTGCAGGTGATGGTAAGTTCAAGAGTCCTTTGGAAGTGATCCGCCCATTGTTTAATCTGTTTTTCTTCCTTGGTAATTGGGTCCCCTTGGCTGTCTTTTATAGGTTTCGCTTGTGTTGGTCTCTTCCCCGATAGAGATTTGGTTATCTGATATAGTGTCCTCAGGTTACTTTTGCCTGCTGCCTTCTCAGCTTCAGTAGCTAGATTGTCTTAGAATCGTCTTTTGTCCTTCCTAGCACTTTTCTTCACTTCTTTGTCCAATGCTTTGTAAGTTGAACTCATCGTCTCCTTCTCCTGTCCGTCCTTGCATGGAATCATTTTCTCTTTCACCATTCTCCTCTCTTCTATTAATTTCCAAGTGTCCGTTGAGAGCCATTCCTTGTCTTGTCTCTTCTTTCTTCCTAGAACCGTTGAACACGTTTCGTTGAGAATCGCCTTCAGAGACTTCCAATGTTCTTCCACGCATGATTCTTCAGTGCTGTCGCGTAGTGTTTCCTGCTTTGCTCTGACAGTTGCAGTGAAGGTGTCCTTTTTGGTTGTGTCCTTCAGTAATTGGGTGTTGAACTTGCATTGTGGCCTATCCCCAGGTGTCCCCGAGGCGTTTAGCTTCACCTTGAAAGTCCCTTCCACTAGATAGTGGTCTGAACCCACATCTGCTCCTCTCCTTGACCTTGTGTCCAGTAGGCTTCGTCTCCACTTTCCTGAAATTGAGATGAAGTCTATCTGGTTTTTGGTGTGTCCATCTGGCGAAATCCACGTCATCTAGTGTATATCCTTGTGTTTGAACACACTGCCGCCAATCACCAAATCATTGAAGGCTCAGAAGTCTGAGAAGAGTTCACCATTGTCGTTCATTTCACCGAGGGCCTCAAGACCCACGGTGGTTTCTCAACCTGTATTGTCTCCTTCCAGCTTTTCATTTATACCATCCATCAGGATTTTGATATCGCCACTTGAGACGTTGTCCGTTGTTGCTTGTAGTTGTCTGTAGAACGCCTCCTTCTTCTCTTGTTCTGAGACGTTTGTAGGCGCATAGCATTGAATGACTGTACCTTTCCTTCCTTTTGAGTTGAACCTGGCTGTCGTTATCCTGGAGGAGATTGGTTCCCACTGCATGAGAGCTTTGGTTGCTGTTGGTGACATCATGATGGCCACTCCCTCGGTGTGCTCGGGGTTGTCCTCTGGGTGGTCAGAATAGATTATTGTTTCCCCAGTTGGTAGTTGGCAACTTCCAGTTACGTTCCATCTGCTTTCGCAGATTCCCAACACTTCTATTCTGTACCTTCTCATTTCAGCGGCTATCTGGGCAGCCTTTCCAGCTTCGTACATTGTACCATTCCATGTACCCGTCCTTATTTTTGCTTTCATCGAAAGAAGGCACATCGGCTGACTGGCTTCCTGAAGGCTTTCACCAGCCTGCGTCATTTCACTTCCCGGATTCCAGCTAAAAATAAGGTTACTGTTTATATTTTCAGAATTTTTGGTATATTGGTGCATTAAAGTTTCTGTAGCGGTTTGGTTGAGTTTTGGGGGTGGAGTTGCTAGCACAACGGCCCAACCATCCCACTTCATCCGGGCTTGGGACCGGCTAGAAAACTAGCAAGCTAGAAGTCTAGGCGAGGTTGTTGGATATATTACCAATAGCAAAACTTATCATTGTGTGTAAACTATTGAAATATATTTATACTTTATCTTTATTGTGGAACCTGTTCACAATGAACACATGTGAGCACTGGTAGAAGCCTTTAACATGATTCATGTTTAAATCTGCATCGATAATAAATCTCACTGGTACATCCTACGTCTCCACTGTAATCATGTGGCGGTATAATACACAATTCTACTATCTCTCTTGACATGAAGTCAATATTTTGAATGTGAAGGCTGTACTTATTAAGGTTCAGAGATGTATAAGCGTATCAGATGTCAGGACTACAACCAGCCCCATGAGATTTGTGGAAATCGTTGGAAGAATATCTACTGTTGCACTCATCTAAACTGCCGGATTCAACGTGACACGAAAGCTGATCACCGTGTTAGTCATATTCACCCGTCGACCTCCTGATTATCTGACATTCAAAATGGAGAGGACACTTCAGCATACGTCTGTAGAGATATGATACATTTGAATTTTTCCTTAAAAACTGTGAAACATTGAGTGATGGCATTCACCAAGTCAGCGTACTCTTGTACCCTTGCATTTCTTCGATGAGGTACTTTGTGGATCCATTCATGTCAGTGTTCAGGTTTATTGGTCGAAGGTAGAACCTAAACTCAAGATTTCATCGCATAATTGCATTGTTATGAACAGCTTCGTGAAACGAAATCCTAGAATCTATTTCGAATTATTGAATGATGTGGCTAAAATAAACTAATGGCACTTACATTCTATTATGATGAGACCTACAAAGTGCATTCTTTGTGTATCCTAACACTCGATCGATGATCACACATTATTTGCGCACATATATCACTTATATCAAGTCTCTTCTTAGACAAGCACACTCTTTCGAAATTGATGAAAAGTAGAAAAGGCGATGACGATTAGTACGCGGATTTGGAAGATAAATGACTCTCTGAATAGTTTCAATACCGAAATCAATAAGAATAATATACATAGTCGAATATATGCTGCATAGAAATGGAAAGTTCAATCACACTGAGAAAGAGAACACAATGAAGGTAAAAAAGTCTAACTCGAATTCAACAGAAAGCCTTCGATAGCGAAGACTAGAATGTAATATTGAAACTTATTGAACAATTGAGAATTGTGTGGATTGGTGACGGCAAACAAATAGCCCGGACACAATGCCAAAAATACAGTGATTTACGATATAAAATTCAGTTGAGTACAGGAACTCAGAAGAGACGCCACGCTATCAAATATGATGACCATATTTTCTGCTACATATCTGATCAATCTTCAAGCCAAAATTGGTAGACAGACATTTGCGTCAATGTTTACGTCCCAAATCTGACTCATGAGAAAAACATCAAGAAAGACCAACCTTGAAGTATTCAACAACCAATCACAACAGACTTCGCGTGAGCGGATACGATTCGCAGATATATCACCGGACTGTTTAAGATACGCCAACAAAAAGATAACAGAATAACCTTGAGCAGGAAAACAAGCTATCAGAGGAAGCTGATTCCCGGCTAACAATAAGCCTACTTATAATGTATATTAACACCTATAAATATCTGCTGATTTTCTGAATAAACGATCTGTTGCCTGACCCTCGTCTTCTGTTGTTACAAGTTAACTGAGCTATGGATCAGTTTTGACTACGGATGGATATCAGTTGGAGAACCATTGTAAACTGGTAATGAGTACTGGACAGCTAACTTTTCCTAGTTTCGACCCACTAAACGTATACAATGGTTCAAAACCAGAACCTTCAGCTTAAACTTCAAGGTTGTAGATCATTCAACCATTGGACTCAGCTCAATGATCCACTACACATGAATCCTAACCTCTACCAAATCATCACTTTATTGTGACCACCAACTATTGTTATCGGTGAGTATTTGTGGTCACTCCCTAACTGTTAGCTCCTACCTGTCACGGTGTTTCATTAAGACTCCAGACGACTTCATCCAGTAACCAGACACCAGCGACTATCACATTAATTTTCAGGAGATAATTTGATCACGGATTCTTATCATTTGGACAACCATTGAAAACTAGAGAGTACTGGATATCTGCTTTGTTATAACCTGAAAGTCACTAACAGTTTGCAACCAACCGGATGTATGTACATGTTTGAGGATTCATGAGTTCCGAGCTAGGATCAAACAGCAGTCCAGTACTCCTTAACAGTTTTAAACGCAATCTCTAACTGCCAACCATCCGTCGTCAAACTTCAAAAGCAAATCAAATCCCTACAAACTAAAGATATTGATGATAATCTCGGGAATAGCAGTCCATTACTTTCTCTCCTATATTTGCACATGATATTCTCTTTTATATCGAAAACACAATACATGTCAAATTGATTTTTGAAGGAAAACACCCTTATTACCAAGCTTCATCTTGTGTTTATCAGCCCACACACACACACCATGAAAGCAATGTGCTGTAACTCGCAAAGCTTGAAGGTATTAAATGGATCATTTTTAAGTGGAGAAAATCTGAAGTATCACGAAAGATTGACGGGAGAATAGAAATAATAATAATAGCAAAGCTTTATTTCAGACAACATGTGAACATATATTACAAAATTTTGCAATGTATTTAGTTCCAGAATATTTTCTCTTCATACAGAATTTACATGTACATAAAGCAATAATCTGAAGTACATCATTGCGTCACAGTGTTGTCGCATATGAAGAGATAATCAATTCTGTACACGTTTTCTTCAGTTCCTTCAAGAATTGCATAGCGTATGCGGGGAAACTAATTAAATAAATATGCGCGAGAGTTCATGTACTCGTCATCAGATATAATTACAAGATCAAAACAATAAAATATGAAGCAAGCTCTAAGCATTTTGATAGAAAGTAATTCAGGTAGTCCAGTGATTTAAGCAGGCTACCAGATGAAACCAGCAATAAAAAGAAGTTTCCCTGAAGCTAAGCTGGTAATGCTTTATCAGCCAATCCAAACAGGATGTCACCTCCAAGTGCATTTATTATTTTTACATGAACTTGAGGTACCAAGTGCATTGGAGGGATAGAAAGAAGAAGGAAGGGCTTCTATCTGGTGCTTTCACACCATATACCAATAAAATTATGTCTAAAAGGAAGCAGATATTCGCAAAGTGTAATTACCAGACATCTTGTGGTCACGGATCATTTCGTCAAGATTTCTTAATAATTCAAAATATAGTTCCAATCGTTCTATCTGTAGGTGTACGGCATCGTATTTGGTTTTTACGTCGTGCTCGAACATGAAATTATTTTGTGGCTGCTTACGAATCAGCCACAGGTAGCCCGTGTACTCCTCCCCGTCAGTGCTTGAGAAACTCTGATACAACTGAGGAAAGCTTGTTGTTTAAAACAAGAGAATTTTACATCCACTTGTGGTGATGAAATACATGGCACGGAGTTCTTGGTTAAGAAACAGGCTTTGCGATCTGTTCGGGGTGGAGAGTCCGTACACTGATGAATTTCTGGCCGGCAGGTGCTCATTGAGAATGGTGTCTCCATTGACTTGTCAAGGAAGGCCGTTGTGATTGACGTTGTGTGGCTCATTGCCTGAAACCGTGTTTTTCTCCGACACATTTACCTTCGTGGTATCGACGGTGCTTAAACGGACAAGATTTGTAGAAGAGCCAGGCGGACCAATGCCATTAGGACGGTGGCAGTGTCATCTTTTGGTGTCGATTAGTATTGCGTAAATAGCTAGGTCGATGGACGTTTGTTCAGTGGTTGATAACAAGCTTTCAAGATATCTGCATAACTGCAATGATTTCAAGACTACCGTGGCCTCTAGACTGGTTGCTTAGGAAACGTCTCCAAAATCGAAGAATCCAACAATTTCATACCTCATATTTCCCCAGCCTGTCCTACTTAGGCAAGAATACACAACGATGTCAGATGGAAATTATATTTCACTGTCGTATCAGCACATTTACGAAACAATATATAGATATACATAAATTATATGGTCAGTAACGCATTGATATCCACAACCCCCCTTCTTCACATAACAAATCGGAAGCTGGTTACATGCACCGAAAGCAATGATATCACATTTTCAAGGTGAAAACTGAGGCGCTTAATCCACCTATTAACTTCATCCAGCAGCTAAGCTGACTTCCTGTTGAAGTTTAGTATTGAATAGGTGATTGAAATGAATATATTTGAAATATTTCTCAACTAAAATTGAATGCAGAGGATGAGTAGACAGGATTTTATTTGGCGGCTTGTTTAAATGACTAGGCTTACTGAATTCCCGTCAGTATATAATGCACAATGCTCACTTCATCAACCATCCAACTGTGAGTTTGGTTCGTCGTGACATGAACTCTCAGATAGATTTAGTTTCCTATCAACGTAAAGCAGGACATATATCAAAGGAAATCAGGAGAGAATATCTTAGAGAATCGGATATTGTTTCAGATGGAATAACATAACGTCACACGGTGTGCTTCCAAACACCATCGTACTTGAAGATCCTGTAAGAAGAGTAGATATTTTGAAATCTAAATACTCTGAAAATTCTCTTCTGTGTGTTAAAGTGTTGTCTAGAATGAAACTGTTATTGTAAGTTTCAGGTTAATCCATGGATTGATAACATTTAGTGAACCATTGAACCATCAACGAGTACTGTACAGCCAGCTGTTTCATCCTAGATTTTTTGTGGATCATCGGCTATACGCATCAAGCACCAGGATTCAAAACCACGACATTCCGGTTACAAGTGAATCTGCCTCGTTTTCAACCACTGACGCCTGACTCTATGTAGTATGATTTCTATCTCTTAGCAACTAATGATAAGTTTAGCACTTCATCCAGTCGGAACGTGAATGGATATCCCGCCGATGACATAGGTTGGTGGTCGTGCTAAATACACGAATCGGTAGTAGTTATAATTCATGGACTTTGAGCTGGTCCCTAAAGACTGAATGCTATGTAACTAGAAGGTCCTTGGTTCGAACTCTGGTGATGTGTGCGTACTACCAATGAGTTCCAAAGTAAAATGAATCAGCTGGCTGTCTAATACTTTCTGCTGATTTTTAATGGTTCTCTAACTGATATCGATCCGTAATCTAGACTGAAACATATAGAACTCCTATAAACCAACTCTTGTTTTTTTATAAGGATTTTTCGACTTCAGTGGAATTTTTCCAAGATATTATCAAGTGAATATTCCAGGTTAGCTACAGTAATTCACTACTTAATTCAGTCTCGTAAGTTGAATTTACTTCAACACTATGAAGTGCCTCATATATATATATATATATATATATATATATATATATCAATCTCATTCAACAGTTATGTGAGAGTGCCACGTGTTAAATGATCCACAATGGAAAAATTAGCAAAGGTTTTCAAGTGAAGATAGAAGTTAATGATAAAACTGTCTACATTCAGCGATAATAAGCGTAAATGGGATGGGTTGGATCATGAGACAGACCATGGCAAACGACAGGATTTCACAGAATTTCTTATGTCTAGTGTC
The DNA here is from genome assembly GCA_944472135.2 of Trichobilharzia regenti. Lineage (NCBI taxonomy): Eukaryota > Metazoa > Platyhelminthes > Trematoda > Strigeidida > Schistosomatidae > Trichobilharzia > Trichobilharzia regenti. The sequence continues at coordinate 123,771,624 of OX235264.1, read as the reverse complement.
ACACAAACTCAACAACTTATAGGGAAAGTCAACAAATTGACAGAAGAGGTATTGATATGTATCCACATGATGTGTGTGTTTGTTTTTGATAGTCTGTTACATTTTGCTGTGTATATGGATCGATATTCCATTATAACTGACATTATGCTTTTGTCTATGTATGGCCATGTTATCACATGACATTACAACCAATCATGGTAAGACGTTATCTTATTGGATCATGTGTATTAGCCATTTTCATATGTACCCTTAATTTATCATTCTTGTACATAATTCTTGTTTTCCCACATTTCGTACACTCGTACCATTTCACTCACACACTAGTGTGACATTTATTTTCCTTGTCTGGAAAATACAAGTATTATCGTAAACCTGGTGGTCTTCTGATTTCCCTCTTTCCGCGTCAGGACTATTAACTACTTGACGAGTACACAACAGTTTCTGACCATATTTAATGTCGGTGTTAATTTTGTTGATGAAATTCTTCAGGTAGTGATTTTTCTTCAGAGTCCCAGTAATGTTTGATATTTTTTTCCTAACTAACTTAACAACGTCAAAAATTATCCCATGCATATGAACGATGAATAAATTTGTTTTACATAAGCTGAGGAGATTTTGTAAGTTCTTATTTAATATTACTACTTTTATAAAGCTATGAGCAGAATTTGATAGCGAAACGTCAGTAAAAAAAGACAATATCGTTTTGTTTTTCATTCATTGGGAAATACAAAAAAGCCTTTATAATAAGGAATATCATATACCCAATGCTGAAATATTTTCAAACTGTTAAAAGTGAACTTGGTTTGGACATATATAAAGATTAAAAATAATTGACACCCATTGCACAAGTGGAGTCAGTGGCACAGTGATAGGATGTTCGCCAACCACCTCTCACGTGGTCCGGGGTTCCATCCACGACCGCCGACTCACTCCTTTACCTCTCTATGCCAGTAATAAGACTGGCAAAAAGGGAAGGTCGGTCATGAGGCTAGCAACCCGTAGAAGTGAATACCACTACTACTTCAAAGTTGTAGCTTGAAGCCTTATATTCCAATGGTAACGTGAAGGAACCAAAAAAATTGCACAGGTGGGGGTGGCCATTGTCACTCGAGTGTTCTGGACGGATAAAACGCTTTGACATTTGAAAACATTGGTATACTAGGTCCAAGCCAACCATCAACACTCACTGGGGAAGTCAGGATCCTCGATCCCAACTACTACCAGCCGCCCTACCTTGCACTAAAATTAAAATCGATTGCAAGTTTTTATTTTTATTTTTTTTCACTTATTTTAATATGGTTTAGTTCTACACAGTATTTTTTGGTACAACTTTGGAATTTTCAGTAAGTGATGTTGGTAGCCCAAATTTAGCAGGCTGACCATTGGTGTGCGTCGGCGGGGGATCAAACCCCGCACCATGTGCATGGTCGGCGAGAATCCTAACCGCTGTGCCACCCACACATTTGATTCCAAGAAGTAAATTTATAAAGATCAGCATGTCAATGACATTGAAAGGTAACTAAAATTGCTTTCAATTCATCACCAAGCTGATATATGATGTAACATTTTAAAGTGAGCCGACATCATTTAGAGAACCATTGGAGAACCTGCAGGGAGTATTGAACAGCTTTCTCCTCCATCGTAATCTGGGACTCTTCAGCAGTATGCACCCGCTACTCGGGTTTGAATCCAGGACCTTCAGGTTACAAGGCCAGCGAGCTCGTAGACCATTAAGCCACTGGGATCAGACTGATCCAATAGCCAGTTCATGAATTCTAACTTCTCCCAATTCATGACATAGCCTGACCACTTCACAATATCTTCTTCGATGAGTTACTGCCTCACCTTTTAACGCAAACATACATTTTCAAAAGGTTAGGTGGCAGAGATGATTAGTTTGACTGAACAATGAACAATGAGTTTTTCAAAAGTAAAATGTTTTAGTGTAAACGACACACTCGTTTGCATATATATGTATAAAACCCTAATTTAAATAAATGTTTCAAGAATAAAGGATATTCAGTTATTTGTGACAATCGTACACAGTCACCTACACACATTTTGTAGTTCCTTCTTCTAACGAATAACATTCAATGACTTCAAGCAATCATATACATATAGGATTTATATCTTCGTTGAAATAAATCTGACAGTTTTAAATGTGAATACATCGATGTATGTTCTCATAATTCAATAAACAAAATTATTGTATGCATACACGCATCTACCCACACACGTGTAGGGTATCTGTCGCCCCACTAAATAAATAGAGGAGGCGTGCAGCAGGGTGGGTGGATGCTATGGAAGACTAATGTGGCGCATAACTGGGCAATGAGGTGGTAATACAATAATAATCATACTGGATTTAAGCGAAAACGGGAATAAGGATTCTGTTGTTATCATCGTTATGCAATGACACTACACATGTATAATTCACAAAATACAAGAAAAACAAAACGATAAGGCATAATGGCACGAAAAAGACGGCGTTTAAACAGGAGGCGAAGGAGGAACAAGAAGAGGAAGCGTGAAAAAGGTTGATGATGAGAATAGCGCAAGCTCTGATGATAAAAGATAAAAGGGGTTACACAGGGTTGGTTGTCGAATCAATTTCACAGCGCAATAGTAGTGTATCAGCAGAAGTACATAATAGATAGATAAAAGTCAGGGTGGGGTTGTTCATTAATAAACGACACACACAGATTATAGGAATTTTCTCTCCCAATCACTCATCATCATCATGATTATCATCATTATTTTGTAACACCCCAAGAAATTTCAGGAGATGATGGTGCAGATTTCATGTGAATATCATTTTCTTTTACAGTGTCAGAAGCAGTTTCTTGTTCAACAACTTTTAAAACTTTCTGCAAAGTAACTGTGATTTGATCTGTACAAAATAAGGTATATATTTAAAGATATTTGATTGTAAATAACATTTATAACAATAATAATAAACAGATATTTAGATAACATTATTTGAAACGATCCATGTTTAATGAACACCTTAAAGAAGATTGGAATTGTCACAGTTAACTAAAAAATACATTTACGAAATAAAGACCCATGTGTATTTGAAATAATTCTACTGTAACTGTAGAAGACAAAAGACTTAGTAACGGAGTTCCATTTTGGAATTCGACATTTACAAAAGATACGTAGACGACACATTCGTTATCTGTTTATCAACAACTGCCATCCTTCTTTACAATTCACCATAAAAAAGGAATCTAAAATAAGTATTCCGTTTCTTGATGTGTGCCTTAGTAGACGTAAAGACGGCGGATTTCTCAAAAGATCCATCCACCGGAAACGTATCCAGAACGGATAACTAACTAATTTTTATAGTTGGGTGTCTATCTCCAGGAAAAGGAACCAAATTCATTCACTCGCTCTGCTTTAGGATAAGATACATTTGTAGTTCTGATTGCGTTGACTCAGAACTAGACTTCATAAAAGCCAAGCTTGCAGAAAACGGTTACCCGAACCGATTTATTGGCAGCAACATGAAAGATAAGCAGTTAAAACTGGTCACCGACTCAGTTCCAAAGAAAACCTTATTCATGAACTTGGAATTCAAAGGTGATCAAGCTTCAGATATACACAAAAATCGTCTCTCTAAATCAGTCAGTAAGACGTTCTTCGCAGCAAAATTACAAATGACGTTCACCAGCCGCAAGTTGTTCTCCATCTGTGTAAAAGATAACCTCCCCTGTCTGGCCGCCTACATGTGCATCTCCCAATTCACTTGCTTTTATTGATCGTAGCCAGGGAACGCTTTCCACTCGGATATGAGAACATATTCCAGCATGGTTTTACAAGGGAAAAAGGAAGTGTGTTCGAATCTGTATTCTAGAACACCTTATCGACTCGCGTCACTCTGCCAACCCTGACCAAGATTTTAACATCATCTACCGAATCCATGCTAAATTACCTCATTTTCTTCGTTACAGACTTCTAAAGACAGCTGAGGCCTTGGCAATTCATGAATTTAAGCCAGAACTATGTGTACAAAAGAAGTATGTACAATCCCTACTTTTGCCTTGGCCGTAGAGGGATAGACATTTATTTATTTTGTTTATTTAGTTATTCTATGTACTTTTCCCTTATTACTACGATTATTGTTATTATTACTATACTCACTTTGAAATGTTTCTGCTTGTCCCACTTGACATTCTAAATCAGAAATTATTATTTATTTATTTTTGCAATATTGAATTTTGTCTTATTAAATTTCACACCATGTTATGTAGCATTTTTATATTCGTCTACTAATCTTATAATTATGTACCCCTTTCCAAAATCTATACATCTTATGTATTATTCTATATATGACATTAATTATTTTGCCACTTGACATTGAACTTGGATTATAATCACGAATATTTTAATTGCATTTCATACTACTATGATTATTCCATGTGTTCACACTTTTGCTATAATTCCTGCACGGGATATAATTTCTCAAAAGAACCATATATATGTATATACGATTGGACAGCTTGATAATAAATTCGTTCTTGAAAGGCGTCTCTTCGCTGAATATTGTGTTCATAATAGAAATAAATTTATCTACTCATTTAAAAACTAAACTGTTGTGCATAACATCAACTAGTCGCAAAGTAACGATCCGAGTTTTCGCATAGATCTTAACCAGGGTGAACATGTCATAGTTTCAACAGTTCAATGGAAAGTATCAGTAGACGAAATTTCATTCTAGTTCAGCTGACACTGCGGTCATTTGACAGCGAAATGTTCATTGATGTGCTTGATATATATATATATATATATATATACCAGACATTCTAGATGATAAATGTTCACATATAACGTCATCAAATACTAACCCTCAGGCTAACTAAAATGATACGCCTTAATCTCTGCATTTCTCATAGGGTTATTTTGCGACGTTCAACATAAAGTGAGAATGTGTCAGGCAGTAGTTTTGAATTTTAACGCTAGTAATCTAGTCACCTAATGACGAGACATTAACAACTTTAGCATTTAAAAGAAAAAAGAGGACAAGTAAGGCTATCAATTACAGTATTTTGTGCTGAGGTAAAGATATCAGACAGCAATAACATACTCAGACATAGCAAACATTGTTTTCAGCTAGATAATTCATTTAGTAAAGATAAGACTAACTACCAATCGGAAACACTTAGAGAAATGTCAGCGAAAAAAAGATCAAGAAGCCTAGTGAAGATTTCTTCTCTGCGATTTCATTCTCGAAAGCAGATGTACAATAGCGTTCATAAAAATGAGTTTATATTGATCATCATTATTATTCCATTGGATTCCGAGTGGAAAATAGGGGTTCAACAGTATATCTCCACATTTTGATTTAACACTAGTAACTAGTGTGATGCGTCTACTCCTCCGATTGGTGTAGACTGGGTTCTATCAGTCAGGTTGTAATGTGACCACTATACTAGCCAGCTCGCCATCACAGTGCACATTGATTTTATGGTATTACATGGTTAGAGTCAATCGGCAGGAATGGTGGTCACATTACAACCTGACTGATAGAATTCAGTCTACACCAATCAGAGGACTAGATGCATCACACTAGTTACTAGTGTCAAATCAAAATATCGACTACAGTCCTACAGGAGGTCAACCGCGGGCCCGAATAGCTCAGTGGTAACGTCTCTGACTGCAGCACTGGGTGACGCGGGGTTCGAATCTCAGAAGGGACATGAGTTGCTTCAAGGTGATTGCAGATACGCCTTGCTGACGAGTGCCAACTAGCACGAAATCTAGGTCCAAGGCTTCCTGCCGATTGCTTCCAGCCATCTAATATCTCCACATTGTTCTATCTTCTGCCGTCGTTTTCATCTGGGTTCACGATTTCCCATAATCTCTCATCCCCTTTACCTCACACAATTCCTTCCACGTCATCCTCACACCGACGACCCACTTGTCGCTTCCCATTTGGATTCCATTCGAGCACTGGCCTGCACTGCACGCGATGTCATTCGATGGCTTCCTCAACGTATACCCAATCAATCTCCATTTTCTCCTACAATTTTGTTGAGCAATAAGGTCTTGGTTGGTTTGTTGCTAGCTAGAGTTTCTTATTGCTAATTCTTTCTGGTCACCTGAAGATTCACACTTTAGTATTCAGCCAGTGAGGTGAGCAGCTGTTGACAGAAGTCTGTAACTTTTTGAAAATACTTTTCGTGATAAGCTGGCCAAGTTTCTGACCCATAGAGAAGAAGTGACTGACTTTACATTTGTGTTGTGAATCCGAATCGTGTTCCTTATGTTGAGTGCAAATGATTTCCAAACTGATTTCAGGTTGATGAAGGTGTATCTTGACTTTCTTATTCATTCTGGTTGGCTGGCTGACTGGTTTTGACATCTTCATCCGTCCAACCGGCCTGTGGTTGAAACGATGCTTCTTGGATGGATAAGTGAAGGACGTAACCTCTGTTAAATCACTCCCCCTGACGGTAACTGGTGCTGATTGCTGTTCCTTGGCTATCTTCATCACCACCGTCCATCTTCTCTATGTTCACCTGAAGTCCTGCCTTCGCTGCCTGCTTCTTCTGCCAATTTATTGGTTTTCTTTTGCAAGTCTTTGAGTGTGGGTGAAATCAAATATAAATCATCTGAGAGATCGTGATTTTTCACATAGGTACATTTATTATTTCATTATCAGCGCTAACTGTGGTGACAGCTGTCTGCATGAAAAAAGTGTAGACAACAATTGCAGTTAGTGTTTACGTCCAAAATCTTGGTCGGGAGAGAAAACAAACAAAATCTAACCTTGAGGAACTCAACAACCAATCACAATAGATTTAGCATGGGCCGATATGATTCGCAGATATACCACCAGACTGCTTAAGAAACGCTAACAAAGAGATGACAAAATAACCTTCACCAGAAAACCAACCAATCAGAAGACGTTGCTTCTCTGCTAACAATAACGCATGTAATACTGTACAAAACACCTATAAATATCTGTTGATTTTCTAAATAAACGATCTGTTGCCTGACTTTTGTCTTCTATCGTTACATAACGAAAGGAGATTAAAGATGGTAATAATTTTCAACTTAATGTGAAAGTTCAAAGGTGTGAGTGAACATAGATTACAAACAACTTGGAAACAAAATGACTCACAGGACTAGGAAATAGTTGCGTCATATGTAAAATAGTTTCAAAAGAATTTGCAGCATTGATTGCTTAGAAGAAGAAGTCTTATTTCTGAGAAAAATCTTGGCTTAAAATGGATACTCGGCAGGTTTCACAGTGGTTAGGACTCTCGCCGACCATGCACATGGTCCAGGGTTCAATCCACTGCCGACGCACACCTGATATCTATGGTCGGCCTGCAAGATTTGGGCTACCGATATCCATGCTGAAAATTCCATACTTGTACCGAAAATACAGTGTGGAATCAAGCTGTAAATCAAAAAAAAGAGGAAAATGCACTTCAGTACCAAAGAAAACACCATATTTGAATCTGGACTTCAGAATAGAGACTTGGCAGTTGATAACCTAAAGAGGAAAATCTTTGATTCCCGAAAGGAAGACCTTTCTTGCAACAACTATAAGAGTAAAATTCTCTAGCTGCCCACTGCTTCTAAGCGATGTGAAGAACCAACTTCCGAATATGGCCACTTCTATATATATATATCAACAAGTGAACCTAATGTTAAGTTTACACCCATTGCTATTACCTCACTTTTTGAAAGTTATGGAAAGACTTATTTTACTTAATCTTGATCCCTTTTAAAACCTTTCAACGACCCCAACCAGTTTGCTTATAAACATAGTAGGAGTATCTTAGATGCCGCTGTTGTCCTACACCATAGTATAGTCTCTAGTTTAGATAAAGGAGCTATGCCTTCCTTGATTACACATCTGCATTTGACACTGTTCCCAGGTCTCTCTTGTTAAGTAAGCTTGCTGCAACACAGGCTGAGAGCTGGACAAATAAGTGGTTGCATTCCTATTTTTCTGATAGGAAGCAGTACACCGTCTACAATGGAAAGTCCTCCACTACCTCACTTAATTTAGCTGGTGTTCCTCAAGGTGCTGTTCTTTCTCCCTTTCTCTTTTCGTTTTTCCTACATGACTTCCCTCATTCTGATGTAGCCACTTTCGTTAAGTATGCTTGCTGATAACCTCTCTGTTTCTATGCGTGTCAACTCTCAGTCAGATTGTTCCGAATTAAATAACTTTCTGTCGGAAACTAGTCAGGGTCCTCTTCAAACGGTCTTAGGCTGAATCCGCCTAAATGTCAGGTAGTCAATTTCACTTTCAGACGAAAACGTGACCTACAACAACTAGTTAGCTCACATGGCCACACTATCAATGATGGCATATAGGTTGAAAATACATCTAATCTCAAGTACCTTGCGCTGAGTTTTTACACCGATCTTTCCTGCTCCTCCCTCATCTTGCAAGTTACTAGAAAGATGTTTTACTTAAAGTTCTACATTAGGAAATTTAGGCAGTATGGCATAAAGCAGTCTTTGCTTTCTCAGTTTGTAAATTCTTGTATTCTACTCATCCCTCTTTACTGCTTCCCATTAATCTCTCTTGGACTACTTAAGAAAGACTTCGCTTTGCTCAGAAGGGCACTAAAAGCCGTTAGTAGGGCTTTCATGTAAGAAACTAGCGAATACAATATTTTCAGACCCCGAGAATCCTCTCTATACGCGCAGCTGTCTCCTTGCATTTCATCTGGTAGAACTAGAAGCAGCAGCTATAGGAGGCTATATGCTAGGACTACCAAGTACGAAAACTCCACAATACTTTATCTGGCAAAGCTGTTATGTGATGAGAAATCCGTTAGGTATGACACGATAAACTTACTGAGGCACTCTGACAAATAATCCCACTAATTTTTGTTTTCCTTTCCTCGTTACTATTACACTGTTGTTCTCATCTTTCTATCACACATCAACTTTATATTTCATATCCTGTGTTGCATTGTTTGAAATGTAAACGCAACGCTGTTTTCCTTATCTATTTTTGAGTGTTGCTTTTTGATTCGAAAATCTTATAAAATGTATGAGGCATTTAGATGCAATATATTGTAATGCATGCTAAAAATTCCATAGCTGTACCCCAAATACTGTTTGGAATAAAACTGTTATTATTATTACATATATCAGTCCATTTAATCGTGAGGAGCTAGGTACATAGGTCGTTCTACGCGTACCCCTTCAAAACGTGTTACAGAATAATACTCATCATGACTGCGACGATGACGCACTAATTCAATGAGAAGCTCCATAACTGAACACCTCATCAGCACACCCATCACAGCATCTCAAGTGACTACACATCATTCGGAGACATTTACAAAGTGAACAAAAATCTACCAAAGGCAATGTGTTTCCGACTTCCTTGTATTACAGAAGATCTTACCGTGTGCATTGTAGATAAACCGGAGCTATGTGTACAGAAAAAACCAGTCCAACCTCTACACTTACATTCTAAGCCCCTTGTAATCTTTATTCACTCACGCCTTCAAACTTTTATATCAAGTTGAAAATTATGATTACTTTTAATCTCCTTATGTGGAGTTAGGTCAGTTGATTTTTTCTCTCGTATACACGAGAAACGAGATATGTCTCATGGCACACGAAGGACAGAGCAAACTGGCAAAGTGGAGTATACTAAAATTGGCTTTGATTCTATCACACATTGGTAGACCACCGACTTAATTACCAAAAACACATAAGAAGAAATCTTCAATTCCAAATGGTACAATGGTTTTAATTGAAGTCATCTTGATGTTGAATAATCATTCGAAAAGTTTTCAGTGATAAAAGATATATCTTTTTATATATGTTTTAGTGAACTAACGATCAAGCCATCAGATTGAGATTAGCGGACCACTTTTGCAGATATTATTTACTCTGACTGAGTGGTTTTAACATAGACCTTCGCACACATGTACAGCAGTACTTCGAGGTTGCCACAATCCATGTATCACACAAAGCAAGAGAAGAGACTACAGACAGATTCAAAACAGAGATGATCAGCAGAAGTGCGAGTCAGGGAAAAAGAATAGTGATATGAAAGAACAACAGAGTATTGTTGGATACAACAAATCACAAGGATTGAATGCATCTGTCCCGCTTACAGTGAATGATTTCGAGCCATATCACCAATCGCCTCCAACCATTATTGCTTCTTACCATCCCGAGGACTTCAACCAGTTAGTCAGTCAGTCAGTCAGTCAGTCTACACCTCCCTACATGGTTGGCCTAAACTAACTATTAAGGATTTCATGAAGTGGATCCAAGTTTTGACTTGACCACCACTAGCTCTTTTCTAATCTAATCCCTCCTATGTCAGCTGACAATGTCCGTCGGAAAAGGTGATGGTTACGCAGGCGTGTCAAATGTCCCAGACCCCTTGATCGATGTAGCTTCACAACCTCATCTACTGATTTTACATTCTTACTTAATACTCGACGCTTAACCTCAATATCACTCACCCTGCTATTTTGTAACAAAAGAAGGCAAAACATGGAAGCCAAGTTATATTTTTCATTGATCAGACCGCGCTTTGTATATCGACAATTTATATTTGTTAACCAATCACTGAGCGTGTGATTTTGGTCTACATTAAATGACATGAAATAGAATGTTCAAATATACATAGTATTCTGTTGCCAATGTAGTACTGAGCTGTGGGAATAATATTCCGTTGGCAAACATTGTCTGTATCACACCACCACAATTTCACCTAACATGGGAGATAGAACGCAGACATCTATGATCGACGACAGCTGACCAGACTTTTCATGTCCTCCACTTCTAATGACCATGTCTCACTTACAGCCACAAAGGAGGACGGATCGAAGTGCTGCTGAGCAGTACACACGCCCTTTGATCAATAACCAGCCGGATATGACATATATGCGAGAGATGGCGTAAGTTGGCGGGTAGATATTTCAGAATTTAACTCTCGAATAATAATGAATAAAAATCCAAGATTCCTGGTTAGAGAGATGAGAATTTTGAATGTTATATTGTAACAACAGAAGACAAGGGACAGGCAACAGATCCTTTATTAAGGAAATCAACATATATTTATAGATTTTCATGTGCATATTATGGATTATTGTTGGCAGAAAAACAGTCTTCTGATTGGTTGTTTTTCACAGAAAGTTAACCTTGCATCTCTGTTAACTGTTTCTGGAATGTCAAGTCATCTATATGTTAACTGTATCCGCCTACGTACAGCCTTTGTTCTCATTTTTCTCACGACCAATATTGGCAGACCTAAACACTGACGTAAATTACAGTCCACCAATTTTGGCTAACAGCCAGCTCTCACCACAATATTAATTTTAAGTGTATGTCAACTAGGCACAACAAGGTGAAAATAAATCTATAGAGCCATCTGTCGAAAAACTGTGGGTCTTTCATGTCTAGCAGGAAAATAGTTCAATTCGACCTAAAATTCTTCTTACATCTTATTAATTTTTCTACATGTGCAAAATAAATTACGTGGCAATGAAAAACAACTTACATATTAGTGACTGCATGGATTCTGGCTTGTTTTTCCACGAAACTCCAAAAAGATAGACCGGTATGCCTAACGCCATCACACCTAAACTAACAGCAGAGGATTTTGGAGACTGATATACTGTCAGTATTCCAATAGCAATGTCGACAACCAGATACAACACTGGGACGAATATAGGTAACTGGAAAAGAGAGAAAAAAGAGTGATAATAACGTTATCTTTGAAAAGTTACTCAACAAACAATGGTTTTTCGGTGAATTTTTCAATAAATGAGGATGGTGCCCACTTAAACAGTTTTTCCAACAAAACAATTCAAAGATAGCATGGAAATAAACTTTGACAGGTGTAACTTGTATCCACGTTCATCAAAAGAACAAATGGCTTCATCTTTCAATGAGTATTTAAGGGTTATGTGTAACAAGTTGACATCAGTTAAAGGATCCCTGGAAAGTCTGGGAGTCCTAGATAGTTATTTCGTCCTAGTTCTGGTTTCTTCAGTGGTTCATACCCGCAAGAATTCGAATCCAGCAGATTCCGGTTAACAGGCTAACTAGCTTGTAGACCATTCAGCCACTGAGACTTTATCCAATGACTAGTCGATGAATCCCGAAAGTCATTAATTAGCAATATATGCATAGCACTACCTCTAACCAATATCACAGGCAGGTAATTGTTCTCTTACGTGATTTGGTGGACCCCACTTGTTACGATGTCTCAGTAGAACTCCACGTAGCTACTACTCTCCTATAGATAGCCACTCCGCAATGAACACCAAATGTAACTATCGAGTGTTAGTTTGTAGGGATTTGATTGGTGACGGGTATGATCACGATCTGATATCACTTATGTGTAAATAATTTTTTGCATATAAACAAATCTGTGTGTGTGTACATAAATGTCACAGTCACACTGTTCTTATTATGATAACATACTTTTCAGCATTTTAAGAGCATATAATTATGTAATTTAGAAGTAATAGAAAGTCTTAGACATTAGACTGATCGAGGCATCAAATTAAATTTTCTATTTGTAGAGATTCATGAGCAAGATATATCCGATATTTAACAAGGAAATCATAAGACGGTCAATCAGATACTGGTGGAGTTTGTCCTCGAAAAATGCATTATTAATCTGAGGTGCAACCTAGATGGGGTGACTAATTGGAATTTGAAAATAGGCAGAAGTTGGCATGACGCATTAACTTCCAGAACATCACCTCACTGATCCGAAAGCAAAACCTGTTACGTACATTGAGTTCGAGGAATAAAAAAGCCTGTTAGGAAGACGCGATAGAGAAAGCACTAAATTTATCAACTGAAACCCTACTTACTAGAGAACAGGTATACACCAAGATTAATAACCAAAAGCATGAAAGAGAAGCCTCCATCACCAAAAGTCATAACTGTTCCAAAGAAAACTCTCTTCATGAACCTGGAGTTCAAAGGTGACATCGAAGCAGAAGTTCTAAGAAACCATCTTCCGAATTAGACATTTCAAGCAGCCACCTTACGTATCATCATATTCTTCAGCAGATAACCTATCCAGTCTAACGTTAAGGATGAAATACTGCTTTTGGCCGCCTCGACGTGTATTTATCCACTTACTTACTCGTGTACAGCAAAGTATATCGACCGTATATAACGTTAGGTCCACAAAAGTATTATTGATATAAGTATAAAACGTAAGCACTGTGGTAGAGTATTACTCCACTATGGATAAGATTTCATTTTGATAAATCACACTGGAGTGTTATACAGTAATATTAACTGATGACCACGTTTCGAGCACAAACTATTACCGCTCATAATCATATCAAGTCGCTCACACACCATTTTCCTTCATTTATATACATGTGTGGAATCGATTAGATATTGGAATAAAAATCAATATAGGATGATGTATTTTCAAAAATAATAATATGAGTGTTATCAATCAAATACAATCAGATGAGAAATAAGACGAGTGTTTTCATAGTCATAATAAGTAACTTGTTAGAATGTTGTGATGTTGTGGGTAGACGCGGAGCCAGGTGAAAAGGTTGGCAGGGAACCTAACGTAATGGATACATGGGGCTAAATCCCTATGTTCCTCTAGGAATTAAAAGAAACAATTATCATTATTATTTTTTATTATTGCTCCCTTGGGTTCCTAGTGGAACATAGGGCTTCAACTGCACGTCTCCATTTTCTTCTGTCTTCTGCTATACTTTTCGCCTGCATCCATGTTAATCCATATTCTTTCAACTCCTCTTCACACGATCTCCTCCATGTCACCCTCCCTTGGACGTCCCACACGCCGCTTCCCTTTCGGGTTCCACTCGAGGGCTTGACACGCGATGTCACCCAGCGGTCTCCTCAGCGAGTGTCCGATCCATCTCCACTTTCTCCTGCATATTTGTTGGGCGATTGGTTCTTGCTTTGTTTGTTTGTTCCCATAATTCCTTGTCGGTGATTCTTTCCGGCCATCTGATCTTCAGTAATAACAATAATAATATAATAATAATAATCTGGTGTACGTTTGCAGAAAAATGTAACCTGCCCGAAATCCAGATGTATTCATTTCAGGATGTGTTCGACGAATGTGTAGTAAACTACCAACAGCCATTGCAGAAATGACAGCAAAAGCAAATCCTGTTAGCTCGATTAAATAGAATATATCGTCGAACATTTGGTAAGTAATAGCTAACATCACCTACAAGAGAAGGAGGGATAGAGAGAGAAAAATGGATATGTACACAATAAGTAACAACAAATTTTAGTTTTCAACAATATACTTTAATTTCTAATTCGCTTTATATTCACGTCAGTATTTCCATTAATGAATTGCTCTTACTAGACAAGTAGTTTCATAATCAGTCTTCGAAGTACTAAATTTTATTCCCACTGACAAGTACTGGGTTACAGTTTGTTCTTAATAATTTTGTATAGATAGTGAAATTAATTTCAAGTTAATTAATTTTCCTGTTACCAGGGAATAGCCTTTCTCCTAGGTGAAGGCACTGATAAAATGCACCGTCTTCTGAACACCTTGAGCAGCAGTAATCTTCGAATGTTTGGCATGAGATTCCTCCAACCGTATCAAATGAAAACGATGCTATAGGACTCGACTAAACTGACTCCTAGCCTCAAGATGGGAGTGAAGTGGTAGAACTTGTTGGCCCCCAAATCACTTATTTGGGAAGTTGTATCAGCCAGCACCAAAAGGTTGATAGCTGATGAAATCTCAGGATGGATACAGGAGGCCCGTTTAGCATTTGCCATAGTCATCAGAAGTTTTTGGTCATACGTGTCTGCGTTCTATCTCTCATGTTAGATGATATAATAGAGTAAGTGGTATTGACTTTAGGCATCGATTGTTAAGTAAGGAGAGGAAATCAATCGATGAGGTTGTAAAGCTACATCAGTGGAAATGAGGAAGACATATGCTATGCCTGTGTTGCCATTGCCTCCTCGACAAGTAATGTTAGCTGAAAAGATGGATCCGGTTAGAAAAGAGCACACATGTGAGTTGTTCGAGTCGCCACAATTCACTTACCACAAAAACCAAGAGGAGAAAGTAAAAGGAAATGCAAATCAATAGAAAGTAAACAGAGGTATAAGGCAAAAATATTAGTAATATGGAAGAAAAATACAGTTTCATTGGAAATTAAAAGTCATAGGGAGTGAATGCATCTGCGCCACACATTGAGAACGATTTTGAGCCAGCCATATCACCAATTGTCTCCAGCTATTGGTGTTCACCGTCCCGAGGACATCAACCAGTCAGGAAGTCTACACCTTCATACGTGGCTGGCTTAAAATAACTGTTGTGGATTTCATTGATCGATGAGGCCATGTTTTGGTTTGACTGACGCTAGCTCTTTTCCAACCTGATCAAACCTATGTCAGCTAAAATTTCCCCTTCGAGGAAAGCGATGACTAGGCTAGGAATGCGTGACACATGTCCTAACCATCTCAGTCGATGTAGTTTCACAGCCTCGTCGACTGATTTCCCCTCCTCACCTAACACTCAACCGGTGTCTAACCTCAATACTAATCAGCCTATTACACCTACAGCCTAACACGAGAGATAGAACGCAGTCACTTGTGATCAAAGACAGCTAGTCATGCTTTCCATATCTTCTACTCTCAGTGGCCGGGTCTCACAGCCATAAATGAGGACGGAGCGGAATGATGAGCAGTACACCCGCCCTCTGGCCGATAGCCAGCTAGCAGTATATCACGTCTAGGCCAGAGACGGCGTAAATTGGCATATGAGAAACTTGTCTTGTGTATCCGTGCTATTTCCTCAGCGATCAACTCGTTGGTACTGGCTGATGCAACTTCCCAAATAAGTGAATTGGTGGTCAACACGCTCTACCACTTCGCTCCCTATTTCTAAGCTAGACGTAGTCTATGTATTCCAGTCCTGTAACATCATCTTACATTTTGTGGGAGCGAACCGCGTGTCAAACATTCGTAGACTGCAACTTCAGGTATTCGGAACATTGTGCGTTTTGTCAGCGCCATCACCTAGAAGGACTATATCATCTGCACATTCTTAGTCAACGAAATCCTCAATAGTTAGTTTTGGCCAGCTATGTAGGGAGATGTAGACTAACTGACTGACTGACTAACTGGTTGAGGTCCTCGGGATGTTAAAAAGCAATGACGGCTGAAGGCAACTGGTGATATGGCTCAAAATTGTACCGGATGGCACAGATACATTCACTCACTGTGATTTGTCATACCCGACAGTACTCTATTGTTCTTTCATAATTACTAGTCTTTTTCCCTGACTCAAACTTCTGTTTATTATCTCTGTTTTGAATCTGTCTGTAGTTTCTTCTCTTGCTTTGTGTGATACATGGGAGCAAATTGGCGTTTTGAACTGCTGCACATCTGTGCAAAGTTCTATGTTGAAACCAGTCAGTCAGTGGTAAAAGACAGTTACTCATTTCGGGTCTTCCTGGTTTCATCTTACAGGGACAGAGAGAATCGCCGTCCGCTAAGCTCGCCAGATATCACGTTTTACTCCAGAGATGGTAAGCCTTTTGTATTCATGTTGATACTTTATCAGTAATCAGTGTACTAGAGCTGATGCAACTTCTCTATGTTTCAGCCAGATGTAAGTGCAGACCAGGCCTGAAGCATCATGTTACACGCGACTATTTTGTCGTTTTTTTCATTCTGTAACCCATTATCGTGAAGCTACAAAGACTGAGATGGTTAGGACATGTGTTACGTATGCCAAGTCATCGCCTCCCTCGACGAGCTATGTTAGCGGATATAGGGTCAGGCTGGAAAAAAGCTAGCGGCGGTCAAACAAAAACTTGGCATCAGTCAATGAAATCCACAACAGTTGGTCTTAGCCATGTAGGAAGGTGTAGACTTCCAGGCTGGGGTCCTCGGGACGGCAAAAATCTATGGTTGGAAACAATTGGTGACATGGCTCAAAATCGTTCTCAGTGGCGCAGATGCATCCACTCCCTGTGACTTATGATCTTCAATGAAATTGTTTTGTATTTCTTTATTACTCCTTTGTCTCACACCTCTGCTCACTGTTTCTATTATGCTTTTCTTGTACTTTCTTCTCTTGCTTCGCGTGCTACACGGAGTGTGGCGACTTGAACTTCCGCACATTTGTGCAAAGTTCTATGTCGAAAACAAACAAACAAACAAAATCAATGCTTTATGCTCTTGTTTCCTATCATTTATCTCCAAATGATAGTTTATCAATAGACCAAGGAGTTGTCAATCCTTTCAATGACGCGAGGTTATTCACTATTTCCCATAGATTGTTATTTCTCCTACACTCTGAATTATTACCAACCGACAATAACCTACGACTATTCTTGTCAATTAACATTATATATTTATAAACCCTCAAATAAGTGAAGTTTCGAAAATCAATCCCTTTGCTTACTTATGTGTTTTTTAATTACACCACATAGGAAGTTTTCATACCAAGATTTCTACTCGCTGTCTTCACGTCTAGAAGGACATTATCAACTGTGTACTCTAAATTGTAGTTGTTTTGTTTCATCGTTGCAATGTATACATATTGGGTCGATGCCCACATTCCTGTTGACTACTGTTTCGTTTGAGTGACATGCTTTCAACTCTGGATGTTTATGAATTCCCATATCGTCGCAAATTTTGTATCATGTGACGATCGACACTTAGTGTTTGTCAGTTATTGGAAGCTACTTAATATCTAACGATTCGATTAATCGAATTAGTGACTACCAAGAGTGTACCACCGCTCAGTTATTCAAAGCACTTATAATTCAATATTACCGAAAAGGTCATGTTTTCATTCAGTCAAATCAAGATTAAAAAAAGATACTATGATTGGAAACTAACTAGTGCCAGGAGTCTAGTCGTTTTAATTTAATTTTTAATTTTTAATTTTTGATTACAGCTTGATTCCACATTGTATTTTTGGTACAAGTATGAAATTTTCAGCGTGGATATCGGTAGCCCAAATTTTGCAGGCCAACCATAGATATCAGGTGTGCGTCGGCGTGGGCTCGAACCTCGGACCATGTGAATGGTTGGCGAGAGTCCTAACCACTGTGCCACCGACGCACTGCAGACTGAATTCTATCAGTCATGTTTGTAATATGACCATCGACAAGCTAGATGGCTTGTTATCACGGTGTACTATGAGTTGTTGTTATTAGATTGTTGGAGGCAATCTGCAGGAAGCCTTCCATCTAGGTTTCGTGCTTGTTGGTACTCACTAGTCAGTCAGCAAAGCGTAGCTGCAACCACTTTGGAGGAATTCATGTCCCTTCTGAGATTTTAACTCACCGTCTCCCAGTGAGTGCTGCAGTCAAAGACGTTGTAACTGAGCTGTGTGAGCTGGCGACTGACCTCCTGTAGAACTGTATTGGATACTTTGACTTCATAAATAGAATACGGTCTGCACCAAACAAAGGAGAAGACACGTTACACTAGTTAATGACTATTGTCCAATCAATAAAATATCCATACAGTCCTACACGAGGTCAGTCGCGAGTCCGAATAGCTCAGTGGTGACGTCACTGACTGCAGAACTCACTGGGTGACACGGGTTCGAATCTCAGAAGGGACATGAGTTCCTCCAAGGTGGTCGCAGGTACGCCTTCGCCCCTAACCATCTAATATCAAAATCAAAAAGTTCAATTACACTGAAGGCTGGCGAGTGTCATGCACAAATGTTTGTCCCAGGAACAATTTACTTGTATATAAAGTAGGTGTTAACAGAGTTTCCTAGTGTCATGATAAAATATTGACGACTAAATGCCAAACCTTGCGGAACACCAAAACAAATGTCAGTTTAAATTATTTGAACAAACGACTTTCTAAAGTTCACCATGTCGAAATATGCTGTATATTTGAGAGATCTATTTTACCAAACTTGCAAATCTCTTTTCCATATAAAGCCTAATTTTATGCTTGCAACAAGCTAGATGGATTCTTTGAAAGTTAGGAGTTTATTTTCGACAGAACATATTTCAGAACATTAGAAATAATCATAATCATGAAGATGATAATGACAGTGTTTATTATCTTTATTATGAAATGCACAAAAAGCTTACGATCTATAAGATCGTAAGGAGAACTGGAAAACCCCGAATTACGGAAAAATACGCAATAAACATTGTTTTGTTTCAACTTTAACCACAGATTGATGTCAGTTAGAGGAAGAATGAATATCAGGAAGAACTGGGGGGCTATTGTCAACAGTACGCACTCATCACAGAGGTTCGAACCCAGGACCTTCCGGTTACAAGACAAGCCTGTAGACCATTAAGCCACTGGGACCCAACCCAATGGCCAAGTGAGTCAATTCCGACTTCTACCAACTCGTAATTTCGGCGTAGCACCATCGATGACTAGTATGTGTCCTCACTCCCGACCGGATGACCTGACTGGCCATTACCCCTCACTAGAACCCCAGACAACATCGTCCTGTAGGCAGTCAGTCACTAGCGAGCCATGAGATCAATTTTTAGGAGACGATTGAGTTAAGAGTTAGTTTGTAGGGGATTTGATCCGTTTTCTCATTTTACAGATAAAAATATGTTGGTCGGCTAATCTTGTTTTTGTTGTTGTTGGGAATAATAGATATTGTCCCCAAATTATCATGTTCCTAAGGGTGATATGTGAACACTAATTGTTGATTGTCTATTATATGACATAAATGAAAATATTTCGGATTTATTTATCCTACGGCTACTTAACTGGGGATTTGCATAGACGATAAGCAGAAGTACTAATGTAACAGTATACAGATTATTCAAGCTGGAGACGGATCAGATACACATGGAGGAAAAATTTGAGGTGACACTTCGCGCCAGGCCATCGCTCAAGTGTAACACTAGTGGTAAGCGACAGTCCAGTGGAGAGTGTGAGAGTGACAAAAAGGGGATCGTGTAAAGGGGAAACGAGAGATTATGAGTGATCGTATGTCCAGCCGAAGAGGATTGGGGAGTAGAGGAAAAAGTGGAAATATTCTATTGATGTCCTTATATTCCAGTTGGAACCCAAGTGGATAATAATAATAATAATGAGGAACCACGTGAGACGACCAAATAATGCTTTTGTCTGGAATGACTAGTATATGAGACACAACTAACAAAAGCTACTGACACTAGTAGTATTCAACATGTCGCTAGACTTTTTCAATTGGCATTCAGGAGCAGCGGTATCAATATTATCTGATTATCTTATTAACATGCCGAATACATTTATGATCCTGTACAGTTGTTATAGTATTTCATCTACTTATAGCTTCAAAAAACAAACAGCCATTTTAGGCCACCTGTGGATTTTTTTCCTTTACTTTATTCTTTTGTGTTTCCAGCTTGAGATCTGAAGTTTGGGTAGCGGAGGTCTTATTTTTATGCGGTGGGGTTGTTAGCCTCATTCACGTCAAACCTTCCCAGTTTATCGTCTTTACTGCCAGGTCAGAAAGAGATTTAGGAGTTAGTCGGCGGCCGGGGATTGAACCCTACACCATATGAGTGGTTGGAGAGTATCCTATCGCTGAGCCACTGATGCATCCGCCAGTTGATTAGAGTACCCTATTATCTTACTGAATAAAGAAAAGTCATAAGTGAGCTTACTTCATAGATGATGAGGATGACGGCAGAACACTCACTGACATAATACCACAGAAATTTCGCTGGGCGTTTAGGCTCAGTACTTGTGTTAAGAAAGGGAAGTGTACATGAAACACACTCCAAAGTATACTTACCACAGATAACACCGAGGGAATTGGAGTTAGACGTTCAATGTTAACCATTGAAAGTAGAGCAGGCATATGTCCTTCCTCTCCAGCAGTAAGTGCCAATCTAAAATTAAGATTATTTATTATTTATTTGTTTCAAAAACATGAAATTGGTACAATATAGGCACCAAGAGATGCACCACATAACAAATATTATATATAGAAAATAAGCAGGGAATAAATGTGGAATGTTATCCAGAAGCCAACAAAGCATATTTATCGAGATCAAGTCATATATCTCACAACCTTTCGAGACACTGATCCTTCAGACCCTGACCAGGGAGTCGTGACATGCCAAATGATGTTAATCTAACACAAATATCCCTCATCATATGACTCCGCGTCATAGGCTGACCACATTTCCACTGTTTCCATCCAGTCCCAGGAGCGGCGAACGGAGATCGGTACGAAAGTTTCTGGGATGACATTCGTGCAGAGCCACTGAAGCCTGTGTTTCCAGTGACGAAATTCAATGAATAGTAATCTCTGCCTTGCCGAAATACACGCCACTGGACCTCGGGATTACTGATGCGATAAATCCATCGAATAAGGACAATTCTATGGAGACAGAGATGATCGAATACGCAGAAGGTCCAGGTTTGACAGGCATAGAGCAAGATTGCGCCCACCGAAGTATTGTAAACCCAAAATTTGAAAATCAGGCTGACGTCCAAAAGGCCTCAAAGGTGACTGAAAATGTCGTAGGCCATCCTAACCTTTACTATGCAATTAGAAATTGTAGTGACCCATTTTATTACTCATCATCGTAGTATACTTTCACTATGTAATTGGACTCTGATTTGTTCATCACTCTAAAGATTGCGTGTTAACAATTGATACTTTTGTACTCACTCAACTTTTGAATTTCGACTACTGCGAGAATACACGTTCGTACTCCTTCTCAAGTGCCTTTTGATCTACGTTGTGGATGTCGAGTAACCACAACGTTAGGACACAATAATAAACGCGAAGAAGTACTGGGATATACGTGTACGCTAGTTTGATCAAAAAAGGCACAACAACAAAATCTCATGCATCACACCTGTGCCAGCACTCAAAAAGTTACCTAGATATACAAACTTGTCGATAACTTCAAGCGGTTCACCTACAAGGATAACTGCACGTACAGGCCCCAACAAATATTGCAAAAGAACTTTGCACTTAGACGGCGTATATCTATGACCAGTATTTAAACTTGAATTTCCCAGAACTAATACATAAAAACTCCCAGGTTATTACAAGGTGTAATTCCAGGTTCAACAAGGTTAACCCAAATATTTCATTACAAAATCCATGAAGCCTAAACCACTAAAACCACCCACACTTTCTGTTCCAAAAGTACTTCTCTGCCTGAAGCTACAATTCAGTGGGGACTCATTGGCAGAAATAATGAGAAACCACCTAACTAAAAATAAACTTCTCTCCGGGCTAAACTTCGATTAACTTTCTCCACAACGCCAATCATTCACATGAACGTTAATATAAGCTACCACTGCTGACCTCATCAACGTGTATCTATCAATCCACCTGCTCGTGAGGAAAGGGTATGTCGGTAGTACCCAGCGTTTGTTACCCAAGCGTATCATCGAGCACTTACCCTCATGGCTTTATAAAGGAAAAAAGGTCCCCCACCACCACAACTCTATCCTGAGACACCTGATAGGATCTAGACACTAAGCCAACCCACAGAGGAACTTCACAGTTATTTACAGAATACGAAGGAACTTTGCTAGAAGAGTGTACATCAAACTTCTTCAAACAGTAGAATCGATGGCAATCCACATATTAAATCTCGAATTCTGCAGTTCAGTATCACAACATCTACAATGGACCTGATCTGTCTTAACATTCAAGAATTTAACCTTCGCTTACTCTCTATTAAATTTCTCTCCCTTGTTACCACCGTTGTTAGCCTGACTCTTGTTCAATTTCAGTTGAATTCTACTCAAATGATGATATAACATTATGGATGACAATTTTGTCAAATGAAACGACTCAGATTGATATGTACCCCTCCTAATTTCAACGTGATTGAGACAAAAGATGCCTTAGTTGCTATATCCAATCCAAAAACACCCCTTCATATGCCACATGTTTTATTCCTTTACGTTCCCAGTGGAACATAGGGCTTCTAGCTAGAGGCTTGAAGTTTCGGTAGCAGTGGCGTTTATTTTTACAGGATGAGGGTTGCTAGCCTCATACCCAGCCCAATCTATCCCCTTTACCAGTCTTATTACTGGCTTAGCGAGGTAAGGGAGTGAGTCAGCGACCGGAGATCGACCCCCCGGACCACATGAGGCGTGATTGGGAGCATCCTATCACTGTACCGCCGAACACCGATGACTTACACAATATATGGTTTTGATTTTATATTGTAAAGTGAAACTTTCATGTTTGCACATTCACAGTTCACTTTATGTTATAAGTTACTGAAGATGGAATCTACATAAAAATCAGATGCAAACTTAAATGTTTAACGTCTAACATCCAAACGAGTTATACTCACATGAATCAAGAGGCAAACGTGAAAATTTAAAAAACAAAAAAGCAGCATAGCTGTCTAGTTCTGATTGCTGGTGAAGGTCTAGTGGTCACGAGTGTGTTATGCTATAAACAAGTTGAATTAAACAAAAACTGTGATATCGTTAGTAGTAATTATGTTCCATAGGTATGGATTCAGTTGTGACTTGTATGAATGGTAAAATACTAACAGAATAACTAATGTGCCCAACCCTTTACACACTGTATCTTCTTTCAGGTGGAACGCAAAACAAGAAAAAATTACCACGAATAACTTACCGAGAAATGGAAAATACCTCACCGTTTATACTTCCGAATACAGAGGCGCCCACCAGAACCGGCATTACCAAGCCAAAGGAGCCCATACATCTTGTTGCAAAACTCTGTTAAGTTTATAATTAAAGAAACAATTGATTTCTGACTGAAAATGAATAGATGTTCTACGTGGATACAATGTTAAAACTCAGTCTGGCAGAAAAAGTGTTTTTTGCTTCTCGCGAGCTTACGGCGAGTTATCATCTGAAGTGGTGACAACTAGTGGCGTCTGTCAAGGATGCTCACTATCCCCATTTCTATTTAATTTCATCATAGATGTACTAATGGACTTCACCCTAACTCACTTCAGTGACTCACGGATTGATTTGTTACCGACTAGGAATATGCAGATGATATTGTCCTTCTACGTGAAGACTCTGAGAAAATGCAGAGTCTTCTGAACACCTTGAGTCGCAATCTACGAATGTTTGGCATGCGATTTGCTCCCGCCAAATGTCAGGTGATGCTACAGGACTGGACTACACAGACTACGCCTAGCTTAGAAATAAGGAGCGAAGTGGTAGAGCGTATTGACCACTAATTCACTTATTTGGGAAGTTGCAAAACCTATAAAAGACAGCCAAGGGAACCAAATTACCAAGGAAGAAAAACAGATTAAACAATGGGCGGATCACTTCAAAGGACTCTTGAACCGACCATCACATGCAACCTGTCCAGAAATACCAACAACAGCGCGCACAAAACTGCAGTTGACACCAATCCTCCAACAAGAGCTGAAGTTTTGAATTCAATCAAGTTTCTGAAAGCTGGAAAAGCAGCTGGACTAGATCAAATACCCTCCAGAGACTACATCAGACATGCTGACTCCATTATTGCAAAAGGTCTGGAAGGAGGGAAAGGTGCCTACTGACTGGAGGAAAGGTTACCTCGTGAAACTACCAAAGAAGGGCGACTTACGCCTCACTCTGCAAGAACTGGCGAGGAATCATGCTCCTATCGACGCTAAGTAAAATCCTGAGTCGCATCATCCTGGAGAGATTAAAGGACGCACTAGAGACAGAACTCCGACCAGAACAAGCTGGCTGCATTCAGGAAAGTCAAATCATGTACTGACCAAATTGCAACTCTACACATCATCATCACAGAACAAAGCATGGAATGGCAATCAAACCTCTACCTCAACTTTATAGACTTTGAGAAGGCCTTCCACGGCGTTGACCGCGAAGCAATTTGGAAATTACTCGAGTACTACAGCGTACCCCAAATATTCATCAACCTTATTCAACAGCTGTACGACAACGGCACATGTCAAGTCATACACAACGGAAAAATCAGCGGGGCATTTGGAGTAAACACAGGAGTCAGACAAGGGTGCTTACTATCACCAATGATATTCCTAATTGTGGTGGACTGACTGGATTATGCGTCAGACAGTGGGAAACGAGAAGACAGGGATATCCTGGACCGAATGACGTGAGAACCTAGAATACCTGGATTTCGCGCGTGGATGATTTATGTTTGATATCACACAAAATCGAAGACTTACGAGCGAAAACCGACAAACTTGTCGAAGAAGCAGCAGGACTCCAAGTGAACATAGACAAGACGGAGGTTATGAAAATAACCAACCAACCAACAACAACAACAGCAGCAACATCCAGCGTCAATCACCATCAACGGGAGGGATTTGGAAGAGGTTACTTCATTCACTTATCTAAGGAGCATCGTCTCAAATACAGGAGGAGCGGACGAGGATGTCAAATCGAGCGAGAATCGGGAAGGCAAGAAACACATTCATCAGCCTGAAAACAATCTGGTAATCTTCGTCACTCAGCATCACCAACAAAATCCGGTCGGATTTTCAATACAAACGTCAAGTCAGTCAGTTCTTCTATACGGATCAGAAACTTGGCGGGTCACAAAGAATATTTCCAAAAAGTTGCAGACCTTTATTAACAACTGTCTTCGCTCTATACTGAAGATCAGATGGCCAGAAAGAATCACCAACAAGGAACTATGGGAACAAACAAAACAAGAACTAATCGCCAACCAATAAATATGCAGGAGAAAGTGGAGATGGATCGGACACTCGCTGAGGAGACCGCTGGGTGACATCGCGCGTCAAGCCCTCGAGTGGAACCCGAAAGGGAAGCGGAGAGTGGGACGTCCAAGGGATGGTGACATGGAGGAGATCGTGTGAAGAGGAGTTGAAAGAATATGGACTAACATGGATGCAGGCGAAAAGTACAGAAGAAGACAGAAGCAAGTGGAGACGTGCAGTTGAAGCCCTATGTTCCACTAGGGACGCAATGAAGCAATAATAAAAATCATCCTGGAGAGAATCAAACACGCCAACCTGGATGAAAACTTCGACCGGAACAAGCTGGACTCAGTAGAAACAAGTCATGTACTCATCAAATCGCCACACTACGGATCATCATTGAACAAAGCTTAGAATGGCAGTCACCTCTCTATCTCAACTTCATTGACTTTGAAAAGGCCTTCGACGGTGAACACCAATGACTGGTGATATGGCTGGCTCAAAATCGTTCTCAATGTGTGGCGCAGATGCATTCACTCCCTGTGACTTATAATTTCCAATGAAACTATATTGTTCTTCATTATTACTATTCTTTTCGTCTGATATCCCTGTCTACTGTCGCCATTATGCATTTCTTCTACTTTCTTCTCTTGCTTTGTGTGTTACACGGGGTGTGGCGACTTGAACTGCTGCACATTGGTTCAAAGTTCTGTGTTGAAAACTGACAGACAGCTTATCACGAAAAATAGTTACATAGGACCTCATGCTTTTCTAGTAGTTAACATGCCTGAAAAGTTATTCATTGTCACTAATAGGAGTCCTGTTGAAAGCCTTCGAGAGATATACAGCCCTTCAAGGTTGAATGGTTTTGTAATTTATGTTTGTAGCACTAGCAGTCAGAATTTAATTTTTAAGATTGTTAAGCATTGTTCGAAGTGGTTCAGGAGGATTTTCAACCAACTATGTCTATTCACATTCTGTTACATGTTATCTGCTTTCCTGTAGGACAAGCTTATGTGCCTGTTTGAATCAAAGGGAAGTCACTCAGATATTATGTACACTATTTTTGTCTGCATGTCTATTTTGAAATAGTTATTATATTTGCATATCGTCCAACAAACAAATTTTCAAGTGAAGTTTTCGCTTATCTTCAAACAACCGGGGGGGGGGGTATTTTAAAACTTCCTTTCAACTACAGGTGACAGCACAACAGATGAGAAAGTCAAAACCAGCCAAAATTGGAAAGACAAAACAGACCTCCATCACTCTAAAATTACTGTGGAAACCTGTACTCAACATAAAGAAAAAACAAATCAGATTTTCAACACGAATATTAGGTCAGTCATTTCTCCTGTGTGGATTAGAAATCCTGGCGTGTGACTCACGAAAAGCATTTCCAACAGGATGTCTGCAGACTTTTATCAATAGCTGTCTTCGCTCTATATCAGATGGTCGGAAAGGATTAGAAACAAGAAACTATGAGAACGGGACAATCAAGATCTTGATGCTTAACAAATATTCCGAAGAAAATGGAGATGGATTGGATACACGCTGAAGAGACTGACTGTTGGGTGATTTCGGTGATATCAGGCCACCGCTCGAGTGTAGTAGCCTGAATGGGGAACGAGGAGTCGGGCATGTGTCTGAATATGACATATACGAGATGAGCGATTGTAGGACCAGCTAAACAGAACCACAGAGAATAATATAAAGTGAAGACAGTGATAATCATAGTCTGAAAAAGCTTTTCGATACCAACGAATTTTATAAGACTAGAGTACAAAACCGAATGAAATTGAACAGTTATGACAACTTACCACAGCTATAGCCGCAGATCCATCACCTGAAGCGAGAACTTCTGTAGGTGATAATACTGCAAGGTAGGCTACATTCGTTAAGATGTAGATGAATGTAACTGTTGTAAGAGAAAGGACGATCACAATTGGAAGAGTCCTGGGTATAAAAGAAATAAATATATTACTTTATACTGTTAACTAATTAAGGGATCAGTACACTGAAAGTAAAGTTCACTCGTATAGATACTAAATCACAAACTGATGACTATGGATTTGAACTCACTGTCTAGTTTGACATGAGTGATAGTAACATACTGTGGTGGTGGGATACACACAATGTGTGCCAACGGAATACTATCCTCACATATTTCCGCAGTTCAATAAAGCATTAGCAGCAGAACACGATATATTTATTTGAGCATTCTATTTGATGTTAGAGGCTGAATACTTTTCACACAGTTCAATACACCATTAGCAGCAGTATACTATATATATTTGAACATTCTATTTCATGTCGTTTAATTTAGACCAAAATCACACGCCCAGTGATTGGTTAACGAATACAAACTGTAGATATATAGTAAGGGCAGTTTTATCAATGAGAAATATGACTTGGCTTCCATGTTTTTTCTTATTTAGTTACAATATGACAGAAAATTATTTACATAGCGGATCAGTGACTTATGGATTATGAGTTCGGACATTACTATGCATCGGTGGCACGGCGGTAGATTGCTCGCCGAACACGCAGTTGGTGAAGGGTTCGATCGCCGGCCGCCGACTCACTCCCATACCTTGCTAAGCCAGTAGTAAGACTGGTAAAGAGGGAGGGTTGGGCAACCCCGTCCCGTAAAAATAATCACCACTGCTACTGAAATTTCAAGCCTCTAGCTAGAAGCTCAATGTTCCACTGGGAACGTAAAGGAATAAAGAAAACGTCACTTGAACTACTGAGGTTTAGGCGTCCAGTATTATCATCAGACCACATACATTAGCTACAGGTCAAAGCCAAGAGCACCACAACTGGTCATACAGCAAAATTTAGTTTTGATATACATGTACAACAGTATCCAAAGGATACTCCTCCACATTGACTTTCTACTCCATTTCACTTCAAAGAATACTACCCAGGTTTAAAGTGAAAACAAAAATTCTTTCTGACACGGAAAAGTCTGCTATATATGGCAGTGCATTTACAAATTATTATTATTACAGGCTCGAAACTTAAAACAGTTCTAAGTAGGGTTATCTGGTTTATATTTTCACAGACATATTGCAAGAAGATGGCACAACTTAGAGTTCCTATTTAGACATGTTTGTGTTTGTTCGTACGTCGTTACAAAAATACCTAATGCGATTAATTACAGTACTTTAGTGTTAAGGATTTCAAAATATACTCTTACCATGGTCTGCATAACCTTTAGCAACACATCCTAGTTAAAAATGAATTAGTAGTTTCAACATACAGGATACTGGAGACAATACTCATTTACATTTGAATGCGCAGCTCGGAAAAAAACTGAACCAAACAAAGCTATTTTAAAAGTGTTTACCCCTATTTAACCAAAATACTAACTGTTTTGGGTAATTCCAACTGTCTTATAGTGGCTGTTGTACAACAACGCTAACTGTATCTTCATAAATCGTAGGTAAATGTTCCCCCAAGTATCCCCCATTCTGTATATTTTATATCATTATAAATAAGAACAAATTAGATCTTACATGCGTATCTAATAATAGCTGAGGGTAAGCGGTTCCCGTTCAGTGATACATACACATGTTCTCTGACTACGTATTCAAGCTTACAAAACACACAGAGGATAAATTGAACAAAAGTTACCTTGCAGGATTTTTTACTTCTCCAGTTAGGAAATTGAGACAATTCCTGAAACCAAAAACATAGAAGCTCCAGTTTAAAGTTTATTAAACATAAAAAAGTGAAATAGGGCTATACGACGAAACGCTGGATTCATCTGAGATAAGCCCAGCATTAGCTATTTTAACAATCTGTTATAGGTCTTATGAATTAACTAAATGACGGTAAAATGGTTATATGGGCACCAGAAGGGACCAGTTAATTTCAGAACTTGAGAAAGCAACATAATTCTTATACAATTCATATGAAGAACTCAAACGTGTACACATTTAATGGATTTAAAGTACAAGGTATTCATAAACGACAATTCTACATTACAAAACACTAAATGTGACTGCCAAAAGACACTTAATTTCTTGAAGGAAAATACTACAGAAACTAAGCGGCTTTGTGTTCGAGGAATGTGTAGCAGCAGTAATTCCCCATAAAGCATAAGGTATTTAGAATATCTAACCTTCTTGATTATAGTCGCTGTCCACAAATGATTTTGCTTTTTCATTTGCATATTATTAACTACCATTACTTAAGCCTTCATTAATACACAGGAGTTTGCTGAACAATCAAGGTATATTATACCTTTTGTTTTTTATTCTTGCAGTGAATTCAACAACTGGAACACATACGCACACATACATTTCTAAAACTATTTATCCAGATATAAGATGAAAAGTAGTCAACAGTAGGAGAATAAAAATCCCTAACTTTTCAATTAAACGAAAACTTAATAACTGTTTAAAAGCGTTCTGAAGAGGGTCATGTTAATGAATTAGATGATTTCTGCTTGTTTGCAAGCCACCATCAAGTGTATGCACTTTAATACAAATTAACTTCCAGTTTTATGTTGAGAAACGTCAGCGCGTTAATATTAGATTCACATTCAGATTTATTGGTTGAAGATAGAAGGCTTGGAGCCTATGTTAATCCTTTTCTAGTCAATTTCTGTGGTTTTCCGAACCCTTCTTGAATGAATCAGTTGAGGTTGCAGACACCACTTCTTCTGGGAGTCGGTTCCAAGAGTTTATAACTCGATGTGAGAACCAGTACTCAATAGCAATATGATTTCTTCTTGGCTTTTGAACTCTCCTGCTATATCCTCTAATGTGTTGCGACCTGATGGAAAGGAAAAGAGAGAATAGGTCAGGTCCGTAGTCATTATTTTAAATTTTAAACATTGTGATTAAATCTCCTCTCTGCCTAAGATATGACAGGGAGGAGTGATTTAAACTGTCTAGTCTTTCCTTGTATGATAAGTTAGTCATGACGTGAGCCATACGTGGTACCTTCCTTTGAACCCTTTCTAGAATGTGTGAATCCCCTTTTAGACAAGGACTGGCGGCCTGGATGCAGTTTTCTAGTCTTGACCTCACCAGAGATGTATATAAGGAGGTAAACATATCTCTGGTGATTCTAGTAAAGGCTCTGCGAATTGCCCATAAGGACCTGAAACTATTTTGCAACCACCGCGCGACAGTGTACTGTAGTTTCTAAGTCGTAGCACCCAAGTCCAAGTGAGTCTGAATTGATGGAAGTGTTATTCCCTCTAGTTCGCAGGAGCTCGTGCTTGCTTGTCCAATGCGCATGGTTGCACATTTTGCCACATTTATCGGGAGCATCCATTGTATGGACCACTCTGACAGTTTGTTGAGGTCCTCTTGCAATGTGGACGTTTCACTGTTTCCCTTCAGCTCCCTCCAAATTTTTAAGTCATCTGCATATAGAATCATCGGGAGTCAGTGAGCAGAGATAAATCACTTATATACAAAATAAATAGGAGAGGTTCGAGTACTGTGCCTCGTGGCACTCAACTACGTACCGCTGTCCAAGAGGAGAATTTTGAGTTGATACTAACCCTCTGTCTCCTATCTATGAGGAATGCCCTGAGCCAGTTTAGTAATCTACCTTTGATACCAGGACTTTCCAACTTCATGAGTAGTCTTTTGTGAGGTACTTTATCAAAGGCTTTACTGAAGTCTATGAAGACGACGTCACCAGGTCTTCTGTTGTCCTTTGATTTGACCCAGCTTTCTCTTGCAGTGAGATTTGACAGGCATGAGAGGTTCCTCCGGAAGCCATGCTGTGCTCCAGATAACAAGTTGCTATTTTTCAGATAAGCCATGATGCCTTTCTTGATAATTCTTTCCAGTGTCTTGATTAAAGTGCTGGTGAGACTGATAGGCCTGTAATTTGAAGGGCTTTGTCTTGATCCTCCTTTGTGGATGGGGGTTACTATGGCATCTTTTCAATCACGAGGCAACACTCCATTTAGGAGAGATAGCTTAAAGGTCGTGGTCAAAGGGCCGGCTATGTGAGCTGATAGCTTCTTGAGATAAAGATTATCAGGACCCATTGATTTCCTTGCATTTAATTTCATTAAACAGTTGAGCACGTTGCCTTCGTCGACATCAACGGAATCTATCCCATATTCCTCTGATGCAGTCAGAGCTGATCCTATTTGGAGTGATGACTCATGAGTGAAGACTTGGGAGAAGTAGTCCGCCATTGCTTCTGCTTTTTCTTGATCTTCTTTGATTGTATCATTGTCAATAGTCAGGTTTGGGACACCATTGGACGCTTTATTCCCGAAGTTCATGTACGAGAAAATTTTCTTAGGTTGTGCCTTTGCATTTTCAACCAGATGTGCTTCGAACTTCATCCTTGACTGGCGAATTTCTGCAACAGCTTTATTCCTACCATTGTTATGTAATTTCCTGGTCTCAGGAGTCCCAAATGTGGCAAACAGGTTCCAGCATTTGTGTTTCTGTCTGAGTAACTCACGAATCACTCGGTTTATCCGAGGGGGCAATGCTTCCTACCCTTTGGACAGACCAAAGGGTGAAAGGTTCAGTTACTTGAGTGTAAAGTTGCTTAAATTGGTTCCATGCGGCTTCTACTTGGTACTCTGGGTTGATGTACCAGTTTATTGAGTTGGCTCCTGAGACGATTGCATTTATATCAGCTCTCCAAACGTTTGATCAAGCTGGGGTTTTGGCCCTTGCTGCCGTTGCTGTAAACTTGAAAGTGAGCACAGGTTGCTTAACTTCAAAATATTATGCAGAAGAATAACTTAACAGATACAGTGACAGTATAATAACAGTATTTTCAGCATTTCACATTGCAACGTATTTACTACTTGTAAATATACCTTCCAGGGGAATAACTTCCAGATAAAGTTACGTTAGTAACAAGATTGATGCACACAATAGTACATTAGTGACTACAAGAACAGAATAGCTGTTTATTTTATGCAAAAACAGAGCTCCTGGACTTATGCAAGTGTTCTATTCTTTGCATCACTGTTAAAAAAGGGCTAAATGTCAAATCTCTCGCAGTATAAATTCCAGAACTGATTACTCTGCACAGCTTTTATATGTGCAAATGCACATCTCAAAATGATATGTCAAAACTGTACAACTTAAAAATGCAAAACCATGGCTGTCTCCAAAACACTTAAAAATACTACAGAAGTTTTGAAGTGGAGATTTGAACTGAGTGTCACGCTTATTCAAAGGCATTCACCTCACTAAAATTACAATAGACTTCAGGTATTGTTCAAACACGTACAGTACAAAATAAGTCAGACTGCATTTTCAAAAACAGTCGAACGAAATTCTTTTACCTCTAGTACAGAGGAAGGCAATATTACTATTCACACAACGGTTACTACTCTGCATAGTAGTTACAACATGTTCCTAATAAAAATAAATAAGTAACTTCTGAAACTGTGTTCAGCCGGACATACGGCAAGGAAATAATAACTTACCAACCAGAAAAAGCCCAAAATCCCTGATAAAATGCCAGTGCAAGTGCTCCTGGTGACGTTTCACTATCTTCAAACGAATCCTTGAAACTCTCCGTGTTACCTAATCAAAATAAAGAGATACCAGTCAAGTGGTGAGGCTGTCCTTTATTCCAAAACAGTGTCAAAACATTGTGGCCTTACCTAGAGCTAAGTAGTAACATCCAAACCCAATAATAAGCAATAGAGCTGCTACTTTGCAAGCAGTGAAGACAACTGCGATTTTCGTTGCCCATTTAACACTAAAGCAGTGTATGAAACAAAGTGTTACTTTATAATAGTAACATTAAAAATGAAAAACGCACGAATCCCAAGAACTGCAACAAGTCGAACAGCATCAGTGGGAGTAGTACAACTAAGGAATGCTGGCCGGAGAATATAGTCTGCAAAGATAAGTCCATTTGCAGCACAGCTGGCAGATCCAATTACTACAAATGTGATCCAAAAGGCAAGAAAGGCGGGTAAGGGTCCAAATGTCTGGAGGATGTAAATATATTCTCCACCAGATCGAGGAATCGTGACTCCTAACTCAGCGTACACAATTGCGCCTATGCAGAAATGAATTTCTGGAACATAAACTCACCAAGAGCGCTGAATAGACCGGTTACAGACCACAAAATCAAAGATAATCCAACAGACTTAGTATATGTTACAACTCCTACTGGTGATACGAAAATTCCAGAACCAATTATCACTCCAACAACAATACTGACACCTTGCAATACAGAAACTTCTTTTTTTAGTGTTACTGACTGGTTTTGATCGCCATCTTTTTTCTTCTTATTGAACAAACCCATCGTGTGTGACAGCACGAAAACAAGTGCAGCAAGTTCGAAAAATTCACGCGAAAAAATGCATGCAAATAAGATTTCAAAACTATCATTGGTTGAATATTCAATGTCTGGTATCATATAGAATCATTTCAAGAAGAACAGAAGAATGTATGTAAATATTTGTGTTCCATGTATTTCAATAGGGATTTTGTAGTAACCAACATACACTGGCTACATATGCTGATGTAAACAAACCACGGATTGGGAACTTATGTGCTTAGATTTTCATGTAACACCAGTTATTCGAAAGCTGCATGCATAATATTCCATGTCATCACACAAATGATGAGAATAGAACCTTAATATTGCAGATCTTCAGCGGTGTAACTATAGGTTCAAGCTAATCGATAGGTATTCGTCTAATGTTTGATCGATAGCTTAGGCAGTCAGAAAACTAGGCTCGTCTCTTAGGTTTTTAGAAAATACCTTCTTCATATCATGATCTCAAAAGGGAAACGGTAAAAATTTTCGGTGTACTGTTGCCTTCAGAATGAATTACATCTTGTGTAAATGTTTAAAACCTGCATGGAGATTTCCGGGATTTACTTTTAAAGGGGATACCAGTTAACGGCTAGTTACCAAACCTTAATTTCAAAACCCTTTGACTATGCAGGTTGCGTGAAGAATAATACAAACAGTGCGTACAGAACAGTTTCAGCTTCTCGTGCGAGGGTGAGGACTTGTCAGTTGAACAGTCTGGAAGTGACTGTGTGGTGAGAGCTGGCTGTTAGTCAAATTGGTAGACAGTAATTGACGTTCAGCAAGAAACCACCAATCAGAAGACTGTTTTTTGCTTACAATGTACATGAAAATCTATAAATAGCTTTCGATTTTTTAAAAACTTCATGCAGTTCTTCCGATTAATAAACTTGAACAAAGCAAGAACAACAATTGTACCAGGCTAATATGAGCTCATCTTTTATTATTTCGAGGATTCTTCTCAACTGGTCACAACCTGAACCAATTACTCTTTATGATCGTGGAAAAGTATGTTAATATCTTTAATGTAATTCATATTTTTTAATGTTTAGGTTGTAAACAGTTGAGAAGAATCCTCAAAATAATAAAAGATGAGCTCATATTATCCTGGCACAATTGTTGTTCTTGCTTCGTTCAAGCTTTTGATTTCCTAAATAAACGATCTGTTGCCTTGCCCTCGTTGCAGTTGAACCAACCATCAAATAGTAAGTTTAATAAAAGCAAACGTAATCAAAATTCTCACCAAAAAAATGTGTTTTCTGCAGGCATTTGTGCAAGTAGAAGCACTTTAGATCAAGTTTCTTACTTTCACCAGACTATGTGGGACTCTGTCGAAGGCTTTCATTATATCGAAATAGAGGATAATTACCAGCTCTCTCCTATCTCTTCTATAGGTGACTTCGTTGAAAAAGTCTATATGGCAAGAGACGCAAGATCTTTTCTTGAGGAATCCGTGTTGTGACAGGTTGATGAGTTTGTGTTTTAGGAAGTAGTCTGACATTTGGTCTTTGGTTACTTTCTCCATGATCCTTGATATGACAGGTGCTATATTGATGGGCCTATAATTACATGCACTAGTTTTGGCCCTCGTTTATGCTTAGGTAATATATATGTTTTTCCAAGCTTCAGGGTAGGTCCCAGTCACTAAGTAGCTTTTAATGTCCTTACCGCCGATGCTATGTTTTGTATATTAAAGTTGATTTCACCTAACTTGTAGCTATTTTTGCAGGTTATGTCGAGAATTGGGGACGGATGCGCTTTGGTGTTACTGGAAAACCATTCACTCAGGAGTTCACTAATTTAATTTAATGTGTTTCATACAAATTTAAATTTACATGAAAATGCATGACCTGCAGATCATCATAAATTATACCTTCATGTTCCAAGTGGCTAATATTGTGGTCTTCACCCTTCTTCAGCCGTTTTTGCAAGATCTTGCATAGTTCCTGAGTTGTAGAAGTTCCCCCTAGGGCTTTATTTTCCTCTAGTTGTGCCTTCATTTTATGTCTCTCCTCAAGATTTTTAAATTTTTCATGTATCTGGTGTAATGCCTGTATAAATAAAATTTCCTTTTCGGTTTCCTTAGTTTTAATCGCGTTTTGCGGTCTTTGAATAGAGTTGATGTCTTTAGGGCAGATTTCAGGGGTGCGATTGTGTCTCTTACCGAACTGATTGTCTTGTAGAAGATATTAAGTATTACTTCTAAGTTATTATTGGTGAAGTATTCACACCAGTCAGAAATTCTCAAGAGCGTTGGTAGGAATTCCTAGTCGGCATTTCAATGGTCCCTATATTGATAGGAAACCAGGGAACTTCAAGGTGTGTGTTTAGTTGTTAGTTGTAAGGGTATGGTGCAGTACAGTATGTTGTGATCGCTGTTGTCCAGTTCATCCCCCACCTCTGTCGAGATCGGCTCTATTTTGTGGCAGAGGATTAAGTCGAGAAGATTGTTGTGTCGTGTCGGGAGGCGTACGCACTGCTTCCATCCTCCTATATCTATGGCTTCTAGGATCACCTCGTAGGTTCTCGGTCTAGTGCAGGTATCCCAGTTCATTCCGGGGAGGTTGAAATCGCTACAAACTAGTTTGTAGTCGAATTCCAGCTTAGGTACAATCTCTAGCATTTCTCCGATAGCCGTATCAGTCGTTATAGGGCTGTTAGGGGCTCTGTATATACATCCCACAAGAATGTTATTTTCATTCGTGTGGATGCTTATCCACTTGGATTCTGGGAGTTTATCAATAGTTAGGTTTGTAAAGGTATTGGAGTTAGTGGATTTAGAGGCATATATTAGACAGCCGCCTCCTCTCTTGTCTACTCCGTCATTCCTGTGGATGTTATAGTTATCAACTATCAGCTTTGTGTCAGGTATATCAGTAGTAAGCCAAGTTTTAGTTACCAGAATCAGTGTTGGCCGCTCCGTGTATACCAAGCTGCGAAGGAAAGTTATCTTGTTAAGTAGAGATCGAGCATTTAAAAGCATGATTTTCAGAAAACCAGGGTTGTTGGGATAGTTAGTAGGTTTTCTTGTTACTATCCCTAACTGCCGGTTGCCTATGTTATGTTCGGAGGGATTCTCAGATGAGACATTGTCAGTGTGTCTACTATTCCCTGAACAAATTGTGCTGCGAGAGGGGCTATTGTTCGCTGCAACTGAAAATAACCCTGTTGCATGTATTAGTTCCTGGCCCCATTACTTGGGTATCTAGGATCATTTCCTTGCATAAGATGGTCTGTTTAACTGATCACGTTGTAATTTACAGCGTCATAGTACCCTGTTTTTAGGTTGTTTTGACGATAGCGCATGCTAGGTTTTACGTAGTTGTACACTTGCTGACTCATCTCGTGAGTGTACCTAGAAGGACCAGGGGCCAATCTAGACCCGTTATGCCAATGGGGCTTCACGTAAATACTATGAGTGTTTGACCATACGTTTCTGTTGATATGGTACCTAGTGGTGCCCCGTCCAGTAGCCCATGCGTTTTCATTATTAATTATGGGTCCCGTCCTCAGGTTATATGTGCCTACTGGCATATTACAACCCCGGATATTGCGGAAATCGTGGGTATCACTCTGCTGTTTAATCAGCTTGGCGCCCCTTGCATGTCTGCTGGCCTGTGATTTTGTGTTGATAGAGCTATTTCCGCCGTTAATAATAATAATTTATATCTTCATATAAACATAAATTCACATGAAAATGCATGGCATTTTTACAGGCACGATCAAGTATGATATAATGTCAAATCTTAGATTGTCTACAAGTTAATAATGTTTTAGCAGTTAAATATTTATAAATAAGTAAATAAATTTATTCTCATGATACAGTACATAAGGGACGCCAGTTTACATGCATCATCAAATTGTTACAGAAATAGGACCATATTATTCAGTCGCAATTTACAGTGGATAGCAATGTATGTTTAACATATACGCTGGAGATTATACATACACTTGATAAATGTTAATCCCAATAATATAAAACATCCTTTTCACTTATGTACAATCGTTTCTGTGCATAGTTGGGAAAATCCGCTAGATTGTTAGTGAGTGCAACACGCCAGGAAATACAGAAGTATTGTCTTTGCATTAACAAAAAAACCAGGTCTTTGGTGGATGGGTTATAAGTGCCTGGGAAAAAAAATGAAGCTTGAAGTCAGTTTTCATACATAATTTTGTTGTGTACAGAATTCTTGATTTATAGTTCATTGATGTGTTATTTTGAAATCAGAGATATGTTTATTTCATTTAAATAAATAAATAGATTTTTTCTCATGGTACAGTACATAAGGGACGCCAGTTTATAGGCATCATCAAATTGTTACAGAAATAGGACCATATTATTCAGTCTCAATTTACCGTCGATAGCAAAATATGTTTAACATGCACGCTGGAGTTTATACATACACCTGATAAATGTTAATCCCAATAATATAAAACATCCTTTTCACTTATGTACAATCATTTCTGATATATATATATATATATATATAATTGCACTAATTGTCTGCACCAGGCCGTATAGTTGTTTAATTGTACAGTTGTCCTCCAGGTTGAGCTGGAAAATCGACTTCGTTCCGTTTTCATCCCGTGGTTGTAGGTATACGATAACCAACCAATATTGGGGTAAGTAGAACTTTTACAACGGGTTGAAAGCTGTTTTAGAAAAGTTAAAGTTCTCACCTCATGTAGTCTGTCGCCCTCAATTTGTCTACTACTCTTAGTTCGACGAAGAGCACTTCCACTCACGTCTTCCGTTTCTTTTATGGGACCTGCCGCAATGCGTGCGTAGTTCTTTTTCAGGCTTATATGCTGGTTGTTGGGCTTGCCACAAGAGAGGTATATGGACGAATGAGGAGAAACCTTGGTTTTAGGGGATTTCTTTACGGCTTTTACAATGGGATTATCTTGTTTGGCCCTGGGTGCATAGTGATCTGCCGATATTTGCAGGTTATCGGTAGTAGGAGCATTTACATCTACTTCATGAGTGTGGTCAGTAGAGTTACTAGGAGTGTTCTCACGAGCTCCGAGACCCATTACAGTGTTACTGCTCCTTTTGTGTTTCCCTCTACCTTCGCGTGTCGTTTGTTTACCCACTACAGTTCAAGTGTCACTTTGTGCTTCAGTGTCCTTCGACACTTCGGTACTGACGCTGTTTGTGATTCGTGGTATAATCGTGTCCGTATCTATGGTGTTCCTAACTACTTGTCGTTGGTTGGGGTTTTTATCCGGGACTATTTTAAGACTTTTGAATTTCGTAGTGGAATTCAAAATATCCCCAGATTTCCTGAGTTGTTCGGCCATAATACAGCTGTCAAACCTGAAAAGTATGGGACATGTGTGGTTGGTCTCTTTTTTATTTAGTCTAATGCACTGACAAAGTGTACTTTAGGGGCTGGCATCTCTTAACAAGGAGTGCTGGACCAATTTTATGGGCTCACTGTGAGACATGTTGCACACTATGGCGTTCTGTTTAGAAGCAGGTCTCTTAACAACTTCGCTCGACATTATAGAGACGGTAAACAGAGGTGTGAGACAAGGGAATAATAGTAACGAAGATCAAAACAGTTTCATTGGAAATCATAAGTCACAAGGAATAGATGCATCTGCACCACTGAGAACGATTTTTAGCCATGTCACCAATTGTTTCCAACCATTCGTTTTTACCGTCCCGAGGACCCCAAACAGAGAGAAGTCTAAACCTACCTAGCACTCGAAGCCTAATTTCATTATTGCACACCCTATTATACCACTTCAGGCGGAAGGTAGAACTCAGGCACCTATGACCAAAGGCAGCTAATCTTTTCATGTCTCCCACTCTCAGTGTCTAGGTCTCACAGCCATACAGGAGGACGGAGTGGATTGATGAGCAGTGCGCCCACCCTCTGGTCGATAGTCGGATATCGAAACATGTCGAAATAGCTACAACTTCTGCAAGTTGTTCGAAGAAATTTTCCCCCAAAAGTAGTAACGTCACCACGATGAAAAAATTTCGCCAGGTTGAGACTAATGATGGGAAAGAATACTTTGTAATCAATGAGCCTGCTGAGAGTAAGAATGTCAACAAACCATCTGTTAATGTAATTGAAGATTGAACGATCAATTCATGGTTGTTTGCTCAAACCAACTTCCCCAATTTTCGCGGAGGCATCAATACGACAGTCATCGTCTCATCGGTCGCTGTTCAGAAAGAAGTCAGCAGTAAACCATCAGAAGT
This sequence comes from Trichobilharzia regenti, assembly GCA_944472135.2. NCBI lineage: Eukaryota > Metazoa > Platyhelminthes > Trematoda > Strigeidida > Schistosomatidae > Trichobilharzia > Trichobilharzia regenti. The sequence continues at coordinate 123,731,535 of OX235264.1, read as the reverse complement.
AAAATTGTGATTTATTATTGTAATATTTGTTCACAGACCTTAGTTCAAATATTATTTTTATATGTTGGTGTAACAATAAAGAATCCACGAGCCACCAATTGGTCTTTTGGATTTTTCGTCCGTTATAACTAAGCGTTTCTGAGAAACTTCAAGGAACAACGTGAGCCCGAGCGTAGCAAGAGCTGAGCATTAACGGTTTACGAGACGTGACTGACAGTTTCTGATGGTTAAGTCAGTTTCTGATGGTGAGATCAGTTTCTGACGGTAGAAACAGATTCTGTCAGATTCAGACAGTTGGTGAAAGTTTGGATAGACACCGTTCATCTTTTCTGGTGCCGGTCAGGTCCTCTTTGAACAAGCAATATCTGGAACCTTTTTGGAATTGGGTCAATTTCAACAATGCCTGGGTCAAAGAAGGGACAGAGTGTCTTGGATGCAAACAGGAAGGTAAGTCATGGTGACTTGTCTGTTAATTGTAACGATGTGTCTAATGTTAAGCATGACATGGTTGATGTTACTGTTTCGCCGTTCAGGGATAATAGGAACATCAAACTCCCCAGATTTGAGCCACGATGTTTTGATGGAAACCCGGCTGATTATTTACAATTTGTAAAGGAGTTTGAGATCATGCTGAGTAGTTTTCTATTAAGTGATGAATTGAAGTTAATGTATTTGATGAGATATTGCACTGGAGATGCTTCAAGAGCTATACAGTGCTGTAAGTTTATGAAGCCAAAAGAGGGCTACGCTGAGGCTATGAGCATATTACGTCAAAGGTTTGGAAGACCTTCAATGATTGTAAGGAACGTATACGAAGCTGTCAAAGGTAACGGCAGTCAACTACAAGATGACTCCAAGGCACTTACTGAGTTTTTAGATAATCTTATGACTTATAAGAATACCTTGATTTCTATGAATTGCATGAGTGACCTCAACTCCAGCTCAGTCCTAGAGGTAATTGCGAGACGCCTACCTACTCGACTGCAAAGGGAGTGGGTGAAGATAAGCTCCCGTATGGAGGAAGAGGATATCGATCCAAAATTTGATGATATCCTGAAACTAGTAAAAGATAGTGTCAATCAATCGATGAGCAAGTTTGCCAGTATATTGAATCTCACCCCTAGAATAGAGCAGTCTGAGGGTAAAACGCAATCATTGATGACGAGTAGGCCTCAGAGAGGTGGATATCGAGAAGGCTCCATGATATCCAGTAATGCATTTAGACCTAGTGAGTGTAACACGTTTCGTAGTACATCGTCAACAGATAAGTTACAAGAGGCAAGACAAACACGGTTGTATTTTACACGTTTGCAAGAGGTGCATACAAATGTAAACTGTGAAACAGTGAGCAAGTTCAGTGATAAGCTAAAAGTGAACTCCAGGCCTGACTCCGAATTGTGTGACGATCACGGTGCGGTGAAGAAGTCTGTAGTTGCAACTGGTAAGCCATTGTTTAATAGAGTGTCACAGAATAGAGTTACTGCTTCAGAGTCCAGTTCTGGCTCCATAAGTTTACAAGGTATTACTAGTCAGAGTGAAGTTATAAAACGTTTTAGGATTTGCGAGGAGGAACCAAAATTGTCTACTTCTGTTATTAAAGAGTTTGAAAATGATAAAGTTGACGGTAAAGTGAATATTCGTGATAATGATCATGATAGTGCAGATTTGTCTTTGGTTGATCATGATGAGATGAGGGATATGCCTACTACTGCTGAGTTGAACAAAGGTTCTGTACAACTTGAAGGTGAAGTAGAAATAAATGCAGGTGCAGTTGTAGAAGGCACGCATACTTGTGAGACCGTCAGTGTGATTGATCAGCATGTAGCCCACCTATCATCAGATGCCAGTGCTAAGCCTGAGCTGATAGTAAAAGACGGCAGTGGTGGTAGTCTGGCAGGTAGACAAATTTCTGAAAGCCGAGCAACAACACCTTCTGATCCACCGATAACTTCATCAACTGGTATCAATCAGTCGTCGTTGGTGCTGCCATCCACAATGAAACAGACGCCCATCAACTCAAGTATCTTGTGCAATGACTATGATAATATTGGTGCATTTGAAAGTACGAAAGATATTGCTCAGTTTAGTGAGGGTAAGCCAAGTGTAAACGAGAGAGTAATTGTTAAATTGACGTGCACGAATAAAGGCATTTCTAGTTTCAAGTTACTATTTGAATGCTATTATCTTTGGTGTAAATTACTCTGTTTCTACGCTTGGTTGACCAGATACGTCGTATGTTTGTTCGTCATCTATATTCTACGATACAATGACATGAGCGAGTTGCCGTTCAGATTTGAAGATATAGCTGATAGAAGGAAGTCAGGAAATGAACTCTGCAACGATTTTCCAACCTAGAGCGTCAACCTGAGAAGGGTTGTAGGCGTACTGCTGTAAGTCCTACAATTCTTCAAAGGGTAGCGCATCAATGAGCAGTCCAATATGCTTGGTGTGTGATTTTGTACATATGTTCATGTTGTATACACTGAATTGATATCATCTGTCATCTAGCTGTTGGTAATACTGTTTGTGTCCGGACGACTTCCACTTGGATCATCAACCTGAGAAGGAATGTAGGCGTAGTGCTGTAAGTCCTACAGTTTTTCAAGGGTAGTTCGTCAAGGCAGAATCCACCACTTTGATGTATTGATTGTACATATGTTTGTGTTAAATAATTGCGTGAGTTCCAATTATTGTAATTGTTGGTTAATCTTGTTTTTGTCCGCACATTCCACAAATTACAATCGTCAAACTGTGAAGGGTTGTAGGCGTACTGGTGTAAGTCCTGCGATTATTCAAAGGAATTCCATCGAGACACGGTCTGCGAGTTTGTTTGTACTGTTTGTATATACGTGTGGTGTGTCATATCAATTGGTGTATTTTGGATTCATTGTGTTTACTTGTTGTTTTCGTATCTTGTTGTTATTGCGTAATTTTGTTAAAATTTTCGTCGTGATTACTTCTGAAGTTGTTTCTAGTCTTCTACGTCCATGAATGAATTGATTGATGTTAAGGACAGCAAATGGGTCGTATACGCCGGGGAGGCTGTGCTATTGCTGAGAATGAAATGCATACGGAGATAATTGTTAGCTGCAGTCCCACACGCCGGGGAGAAATAATGTAAACGACTGAGGCTCGCATGCGTCACCGTTACTAGAACTGAGGCAGAATGAGTGACAAGCGATTGCAGTGGTAATTGGTAGTGAGTAGATAAGAGGATGAGCGTAGAGTATCGTGGGGTGCTGCTATGATCACGTTGCATTCTGCAAGAGTCATTCTAGCAAGTGGCGATTGTGTTGCAAGAGGATGCCTTTGACTGGAAGGCGCAGGTCGTCATTGATGTGTGAGGTTATGCTGTGGGTGTGCTTGTGGTGTGTTGGCTTTTCTGTTTGTTTTCCATTTCAGCTCTGTCCGTGTGACCCAGGTTCTCGCAATGGCATCCAAGTCAACGTGTATTGGTTGTGATGGTAAAAAGGAATAGATCCTTTTTTGCCGGAGAGTGTCAATGTAGTTGAAGATTGAACGATCAATTCATGGTTGTTTGCTCAAAACCAACTTCCCCAATTTTCGCGGAGGCATCAATACGACAGTCATCGTCTCATCGGTCGCTGTTCAGAAAGAAGTCAGCAGTAAACCATCAGAAGTAAAATTGTGATTTATTATTGTAATATTTGTTCACAGACCTTAGTTCAAATATTATTTTTATATGTTGGTGTAACAATAAAGAATCCACGAGCCACCAATTGGTCTTTTGGATTTTTCGTCCGTTATAACTAAGCGTTTCTGAGAAACTTCAAGGAACAACGCGAGCCCGAGCGTAGCAAGAGCTGAGCATTAACGGTTTACGAGACGTGACTGACAGTTTCTGATGGTTAAGTCAGTTTCTGATGGTGAATCAGTTTCTGACGGTAGAAACAGATTCTGTCAGATTCAGACAGTTGGTGAAAGTTTGGATAGACACCGTTCATCTTTTCTGGTGCCGGTCAGGTCCTCTTTGAACAAGCAATATCTGGAACCTTTTTGGAATTGGGTCAATTTCAACAATGCCTGGGTCAAAGAAGGGACAGAGTGTCTTGGATGCAAACAGGAAGGTAAGTCATGGTGACTTGTCTGTTAATTGTAACGATGTGTCTAATGTTAAGCATGACATGGTTGATGTTACTGTTTCGCCGTTCAGGGATAATAGGAACATCAAACTCCCCAGATTTGAGCCACGATGTTTTGATGGAAACCCGGCTGATTATTTACAATTTGTAAAGGAGTTTGAGATCATGCTGAGTAGTTTTCTATTAAGTGATGAATTGAAGTTAATGTATTTGATGAGATATTGCACTGGAGATGCTTCAAGAGCTATACAGTGCTGTAAGTTTATGAAGCCAAAAGAGGGCTACGCTGAGGCTATGAGCATATTACGTCAAAGGTTTGGAAGACCTTCAATGATTGTAAGGAACGTATACGAAGCTGTCAAAGGTAACGGCAGTCAACTACAAGATGACTCCAAGGCACTTACTGAGTTTTTAGATAATCTTATGACTTATAAGAATACCTTGATTTCTATGAATTGCATGAGTGACCTCAACTCCAGCTCAGTCCTAGAGGTAATTGCGAGACGCCTACCTACTCGACTGCAAAGGGAGTGGGTGAAGATAAGCTCCCGTATGGAGGAAGAGGATATCGATCCAAAATTTGATGATATCCTGAAACTAGTAAAAGATAGTGTCAATCAATCGATGAGCAAGTTTGCCAGTATATTGAATCTCACCCCTAGAATAGAGCAGTCTGAGGGTAAAACGCAATCATTGATGACGAGTAGGCCTCAGAGAGGTGGATATCGAGAAGGCTCCATGATATCCAGTAATGCATTTAGACCTAGTGAGTGTAACACGTTTCGTAGTACATCGTCAACAGATAAGTTACAAGAGGCAAGACAAACACGGTTGTATTTTACACGTTTGCAAGAGGTGCATACAAATGTAAACTGTGAAACAGTGAGCAAGTTCAGTGATAAGCTAAAAGTGAACTCCAGGCCTGACTCCGAATTGTGTGACGATCACGGTGCGGTGAAGAAGTCTGTAGTTGCAACTGGTAAGCCATTGTTTAATAGAGTGTCACAGAATAGAGTTACTGCTTCAGAGTCCAGTTCTGGCTCCATAAGTTTACAAGGTATTACTAGTCAGAGTGAAGTTATAAAACGTTTTAGGATTTGCGAGGAGGAACCAAAATTGTCTACTTCTGTTATTAAAGAGTTTGAAAATGATAAAGTTGACGGTAAAGTGAATATTCGTGATAATGATCATGATAGTGCAGATTTGTCTTTGGTTGATCATGATGAGATGAGGGATATGCCTACTACTGCTGAGTTGAACAAAGGTTCTGTACAACTTGAAGGTGAAGTAGAAATAAATGCAGGTGCAGTTGTAGAAGGCACGCATACTTGTGAGACCGTCAGTGTGATTGATCAGCATGTAGCCCACCTATCATCAGATGCCAGTGCTAAGCCTGAGCTGATAGTAAAAGACGGCAGTGGTGGTAGTCTGGCAGGTAGACAAATTTCTGAAAGCCGAGCAACAACACCTTCTGATCCACCGATAACTTCATCAACTGGTATCAATCAGTCGTCGTTGGTGCTGCCATCCACAATGAAACAGACGCCCATCAACTCAAGTATCTTGTGCAATGACTATGATAATATTGGTGCATTTGAAAGTACGAAAGATATTGCTCAGTTTAGTGAGGGTAAGCCAAGTGTAAACGAGAGAGTAATTGTTAAATTGACGTGCACGAATAAAGGCATTTCTAGTTTCAAGTTACTATTTGAATGCTATTATCTTTGGTGTAAATTACTCTGTTTCTACGCTTGGTTGACCAGATACGTCGTATGTTTGTTCGTCATCTATATTCTACGATACAATGACATGAGCGAGTTGCCGTTCAGATTTGAAGATATAGCTGATAGAAGGAAGTCAGGAAATGAACTCTGCAACGATTTTCCAACCTAGAGCGTCAACCTGAGAAGGGTTGTAGGCGTACTGCTGTAAGTCCTACAATTCTTCAAAGGGTAGCGCATCAATGAGCAGTCCAATATGCTTGGTGTGTGATTTTGTACATATGTTCATGTTGTATACACTGAATTGATATCATCTGTCATCTAGCTGTTGGTAATACTGTTTGTGTCCGGACGACTTCCACTTGGATCATCAACCTGAGAAGGAATGTAGGCGTAGTGCTGTAAGTCCTACAGTTTTTCAAGGGTAGTTCGTCAAGGCAGAATCCACCACTTTGATGTATTGATTGTACATATGTTTGTGTTAAATAATTGCGTGAGTTCCAATTATTGTAATTGTTGGTTAATCTTGTTTTTGTCCGCACATTCCACAAATTACAATCGTCAAACTGTGAAGGGTTGTAGGCGTACTGGTGTAAGTCCTGCGATTATTCAAAGGAATTCCATCGAGACACGGTCTGCGAGTTTGTTTGTACTGTTTGTATATACGTGTGGTGTGTCATATCAATTGGTGTATTTTGGATTCATTGTGTTTACTTGTTGTTTTCGTATCTTGTTGTTATTGCGTAATTTTGTTAAAATTTTCGTCGTGATTACTTCTGAAGTTGTTTCTAGTCTTCTACGTCCATGAATGAATTGATTGATGTTAAGGACAGCAAATGGGTCGTATACGCCGGGGAGGCTGTGCTATTGCTGAGAATGAAATGCATACGGAGATAATTGTTAGCTGCAGTCCCACACGCCGGGGAGAAATAATGTAAACGACTGAGGCTCGCATGCGTCACCGTTACTAGAACTGAGGCAGAATGAGTGACAAGCGATTGCAGTGGTAATTGGTAGTGAGTAGATAAGAGGATGAGCGTAGAGTATCGTGGGGTGCTGCTATGATCACGTTGCATTCTGCAAGAGTCATTCTAGCAAGTGGCGATTGTGTTGCAAGAGGATGCCTTTGACTGGAAGGCGCAGGTCGTCATTGATGTGTGAGGTTATGCTGTGGGTGTGCTTGTGGTGTGTTGGCTTTTCTGTTTGTTTTCCATTTCAGCTCTGTCCGTGTGACCCAGGTTCTCGCAATGGCATCCAAGTCAACGTGTATTGGTTGTGATGGTAAAAAGGAATAGATCCTTTTTTGCCGGAGAGTGTCAATGTAGTTGAAGATTGAACGATCAATTCATGGTTGTTTGCTCAAACCAACTTCCCCAATTTTCGCGGAGGCATCAATACGACAGTCATCGTCTCATCGGTCGCTGTTCAGAAAGAAGTCAGCAGTAAACCATCAGAAGTAAAATTGTGATTTATTATTGTAATATTTGTTCACAGACCTTAGTTCAAATATTATTTTTATATGTTGGTGTAACAATAAAGAATCCACGAGCCACCAATTGGTCTTTTGGATTTTTCGTCCGTTATAACTAAGCGTTTCTGAGAAACTTCAAGGAACAACGTGAGCCCGAGCGTAGCAAGAGCTGAGCATTAACGGTTTACGAGACGTAACTGACACCATCACTTGCTACGAAAAACCTTTCTCGAAACACAGGCATATCCGGAAGTTTCCCGCATGCTTTGCCTTATAGAAGGTCAGGCTCCAAGACTCCTAAGGTCTTGCAGTCAAAGCACCTTCCCTCACAATTCCTTTTAATTATGAAAACAACACGAAGGTGTGTACCAGTATGACGAATAGCAGTTGGACGGGTAGACTTTTTGGTGCTATGGCTTTAAACCGTCAACCTAGGCCGATCCTCTGCTACCCTTATATGCAGGAACACGTGGTAAATTTTTCAGGTGTCTCGAGTCACTGGTATGACCCATGGCACCTAGGAGCACCTCATTGCAGACAAACTCTGATGTACAGACACCCAATCCGACACCGCTATAATTTGTAAACTCTTTTGGTGCTGACGCACAAATAGATTTAGGTTATGGTGACATTTTAAGCCAGTTTGTAGTATCCCGTGACTTATTCACGATATTGCTAATTAATCCACGTTCCTTAATCAATAAGATATCTGAACTAAGGATATTATTAATAATCGCCAAGCATACTGTAGCTCTGATTACTGAATAATGGTGCTCATCCTCTGTACTTGATGTGCATATAGGTATCGATGATTACACTGTGCACCCTGCACATAGAGAATGCAAGCGTGGTGAAGGATGTCCCATATACATATATACAACTCATTCGTAGCTAGTAAAATGGAAGACGAAATACTGAATAAGGTACATGTCAGAAAAGTCCCGTAAACCGTCAGTGCCCAGCTCTTGCTACGCTGGGACTCACGCTGTTCCTTGAAGTTTCTCAGAAACGCTTAGTAATAATGGACGCAAAACCAAAACACCGATTGGCTACTCAAGAATTTTTTATTGTAACACCAACATATAGGCAGCTTTAAAATTAAGCTTTAACTAAGGTCTATGGACAAATATTACAATAATAAATCACAATATTACTTCCGACAGTTTCGGTCTGACTTCTTTCTGAACGGCGACCGATCAGACGATGACTGGTGTATCGATGCCTGCGCGAAAAATGGGGAAGTTGGTTTTGAGCAAACAACCATGAATTGATCGTTCAATCTTCAACTACATTGACAATACCTGACTCACTCTGAGTTGTCTTACATGAAGATAAGTGCAAACTTCTCATAGGCTGTGTTTATCGAGCACCAAGCGCAACACAAGAAACTGATGCGTTATTAGCTAAATCGTTTGCACACGACTCCTTGTTTAGTGCTAATTACAAAATAATTACAGGGAACTTCAATCTTCTAGAAGTCAATTGGTTAAGTAGTTCCGGCCCCCAACGCTTCGAGGAATTACTTGCCCCTATCGACTGTTATGGATGACAACAACACGTCTAGACACCTACTCGTGGTGACAACATGCTGGACCTTGTGTTTTGTTATGACACAATCCCAGTATCCACCTATGTCGGTAATAGATTTTCCAGCAGTGACCATGGAATGGTACTCTGCTCTCTGCCTTTCTCACCACTAAATACAGAAAACCAGCAAGATTCAGGAAGCACGGTATGTCTAAGTTACAAATATATAATATATTTCTTCCTGTTCATGCAGGAACATACCAATTGTACAGGCATGGATAAGTTATTATATAAATTACACACGATTTGGTGCATGGTGAATTTAAAGTTTGGTTGTTCTTTCTGACATTAGAGTCAGTCGGAACAGTCTGCTATAAAGTCCGTTTGTAGAGCACATAAAGAGATATAGAAATACTGTCTTCGCATTAACAAAATACCCAGACATCCGATGAATGTAATACAGATATCTGGGAAAAAAGCTTGAAGTCAATCATGATAATAATTTATAATTTCATATAAACACAAATTTACATGAAAATGTTAAGATGTTTTACTGCATCGAATGGTGCCAAGGTCGATTCCAGAATTCTCCATTTGCGCCATTTGTGTCTGCATGGCGGGCTGTACATGTAAGTTGAGTAGAATGTTGAAAATTGTTCGAAAACCAGTTGCTTCTTCATTTCAGATCATGAATACTCATTTACAGCATGTTCGCCAGCGTCTTCAAATGATAGAATTGGATCGTTCATGGAATTTGAGTGGTTATGAGATAGATGGTTTGGAATTAATCCTCATTTCAGTTTAGATGCAGGGTTTTTCTACCTCGACCAGAAGATGAATAGGAGTAGCAGAGTACCAAAAAGAGGAAGTATATGAACATGAAAAGGACATTTAATATTTCATGCATATATAAATGTTTATTGCAATTGAATATTATACATTAGTAAAAGTTTACCCGAATTTTATTTGTCTTTTCACGTATTTATGAGAAGTCTTAGAGTTTATTTAGTGTCATGGTGTGTATTATTGAGTCTGAGCGTTTTAGTGTTCTAATGACTGATGCGTTTTAGAAATAAGTAATGGGTTCTGGTAGGGATAGTCTTTGGGATAAAACAGTTTATATAGCAAGCGTTTGAAGGTCACAGTATAGTGACACGTCCCATTTATAAGGGTAATATAATCCTGTATGTTCCGTACTAAGCCTTTATGCATCCATGGTGCTAGTTTATATATATTTTTTAGTTTTCAAAGGGTGTTGAAGTGCGTCTTTTAGGTGCTGTAGTAGATTAGTGATTGATTCGTTCTAGGAGTAAATAGTTTATTGATATAATCAGTAGAGTGAAACAGTCTATGCAGAGAGCGTTTGAAGCTTGTAACCGAAGAGCAAGTTCTGACATCTAGGGGCAGGCTATTCCATATTTTAGAATACATGACTGTAAAGAAGTTTTCACGGAGTGTTGACCTAAAAGAATGAGTTGTCACTGTGGAAGTTTGGTTACGCAGATCGTAAGAACCTTCCTGTGCGAATCGTATGTCCCTGTTACCTGAGAAAGATATCTTGTGAAGGACCTTAAAGAAGAATATTACGTTTATAATAAGTCGCCTTGTCAAACGTGTGTCCAGTTTTAGGATCATGCAGCATGAGATGTAGTCTTTCGTACAATCTGAGCCAAGTAGTTTTGAGGTAAAATATCGTTGGATACTTTCCATCCTTAGCTTATCACGTGTAATATAATAATAATATATATTCTCATATAAACATATAAATTTACATGAAAATGCATGCCATTTTTACAGGCACGATCAAGTATGATATAATATCAAATCGTAGATTGTCTACAAGTTAATAATGTTTCAACAGTTAAATATTTGATATATATATAAATACACATTGTCTGAACTAGGCTGTATAGTTATTGAATTGTACAATTGTCCTCCAGGTTGAGCGGGAAAATCGACTTCGTTTCGTTTTCATCCCGTGGTTGTCGGCATACGATAACCAACCAATATTGAGGTAAGTACAACGTTTACAACGGATTGAAAGCTGTTTTTAGAAAAGTAAAAGTGCTAAGGTGAATCAATAAAGTGTAATGAAATGGGTAAGTGCAAGTATCACTAATAAATGCATTAATATAGAAAACTCCCTAGGCTGACAACGTTCATTTGCAATGTATAATGCTACCAGCGTAGTTCGTACTATCATGATGTCCACTTTTGGTTTTAATACATTTTTTCCTTATGTCTGTTTTTTTATTTTATGCTTTTTGTGCATTTGGTGCACAACCGTACCTCACAGAGAATAGGAATAGAATAAGTCGAATCAAATTCATAAAGAGCTATAAAATGTTAGGTTTAATGGGATACAATGAGGATTAAGTAAAGACGTTATTAGAAAATGAATGAGATAAGACATTGTGAAGTGGTATTTAAAGATCCGACAATGGACAGCAAGTTGATTTATAAGATGCCCCATAAATCTGTGCAGATCCCACATGGTCGCATCTCAACAATAGGCTGAGCGAATGGTATATATTTAAAGGTAGAAGCATGATCTGTCAAGGCGTTCATTATTATCTTTTTCAAGATAAAGATCTAAGCCCTCATAAAAATCAGAAATATCTCGAGCCTTTAATTTGTATATTGCTGTTCCTGCAGAATGGGGCGATTCACCTTAGTGACCCCCACCATATCTACTGATCAGCTAACGCCACCCTCCCTCCTTTTTTGATGTTAAGCTCTGAGAATATGATTATTATGGCTACCGCAAATATACTGCTTGGTACCAGACATGTTCGTACCCCATATTCCATCTCCCTAGCTTTCTTAATGAGTGCTTCCAATAGGTCTCCACATACATCTTTATGAACATTATATATGTATGCATGCGTCCTAATGAACAGATTACTTTACAAGAAGTTAAAACCTTAAAGAATAAAAAGAATAGGTTTTGTGAATAGTGAAGCAAGATTCAGCAGAACAATATAGTTAGGGATCAATGTAGGTAGTATGAACTGAAGGTAAGGTCGGTTGGCAGGACTTAGTGTACTAAATTATCATGACAGTCTTGTATATAGTAGACATCTGACATTGCAAAGTAACGTGTCTAAACATATTATAAAAGATATTAACAGAAATACTACATAGCTTTAACATTATGAATTTTAGAAAATTATATGAGAATGGGTAACTGTTGACTGAAGATAATCAATTCAACTCAAAAATAGTGCAGTGTATTATGCTAATAATATAAGTATATTCGTAAAATATTAAAAGATATGGTTGCTAATGTAATGGTTTTCGGAAATAATTATACTGACGAACTTATTGAAGATTACAGTGAAGAGGAAACCAGTGAGTTAGTTAAATGGCTACTGTGCAGTTAGTAGTTAAAACGTCTTTTTTAAAAAGTAAAGGGTAGAAGAGTTTTGAGCACCGGAGCAAATTAAGTCATATTCTACTGAGTAGAGTGTAGTGAGTAGTGGTACGATTAGGGATAAGGGTAGGTTGAATGAACTTGGGGAAAATGGTTGGTTGGTTGAGTTTGTTATTGCTAGGTATTCCTGGCCACTTTTCATATGGCATGCTTTAGACATTACAAAGTACCAGTTTGCTTATATTATGGGAGAACTATCACAACTAATTTGGGATTATACATCCAGGAGAGTCTAATGAGTTTATAAACCCGATTGAAGAAATATCGATAGGATCTCTAGTAAGCTGAATAACCGGACCTTAGGTAAAGGCATGTGGGAGAGATTAGGTTGGTTTTATCACGTTATAGATGAGGTACGGTTGCCGGGGCAAATGAGTTTCCTCAAATTGGGGGTATTGCACTGGGGTCTGTAGTACTAAAGCTAGTTGAGCGGCCCATATGGATAAAGTATGGATAAGTAGACCGAAGCTCTTTTGTTGATAGGAACTCGTTAAGTAGACGCTGGAATTCAGTAGGAGATCGGCAACTACGTACAGTAAGTGGAAGTTCGTTCCATAATGCACTGTACTGTATTTTAAAGAAACGTGATCGCAGTTTTGTCCGGAACCGGCTTATGGATAGAGTATTTTCATGATTCCTAAGAGTATATATGGGTAAATTATTGAAAGCTATTGGATTACTGCTTTTGGTGTAGCCGTGTAAAAGGCGAAAGAGGAATGTAAGGTTGAGTTTCAGGCGCCTTAACCAAAGTGGCTGAAGTCCATACATTTTGCACCTATCAGCGTAAGTCAGTCCTTCATGTTTGTATAATAGGCGTCGAGTAAAACTTCGCTGAATATTTTCAATACGAACCCTGTCATACCCATGCATGAAACCGAAGACAATTGTGCAGTATTCAAGTACTGGACGAACCATGACTTTGTATAAAAGGACTTTAGCCTCATTTGTGTACATTTTTCGATGTAACAAGCCTGTGAGTCTTCGGCATTTAGAAACAAGTGCTTTTGCGTACTGACTGAATGTTAAGTTTTGTGAGTAGGTAACTCCCAGGTCTTTTATGGAACTGAGGGTTTGGAGAAAAGAGTTACCTAGGTGTAACCTGAAATTCGGATGGGAGTTATTGAAATATAGGACACCACATTTATCAGAATTGAATGGCAGTTGCCAGTCATTGCTCCAGTTATGTAACCTATCCAGATCATCTTGAATATGTGTGAATCCTTCGTTTAGTGTAGAATGGGGGAAGCTGTATACAATCTTTAAGTCGTCAGCAAAGAGGTATGGGGTACCATGCTTGATTACGCTGCAGATGTCGTTAATGTAGATTACGAAAAGCAGTGGACCTAGTACACTACCCTGAATCACTCCACTTCTTATAGGTCTGGGTGACGAGTAATTATTTGCAAATTTCACAACTTGGGAACGATCTTCCAAGAAAGAAATGAGCCAGGATAACAAGGGGTCTTGGAACCCGTACGACTTTAGCTTAAGGATTAGTCTCTTGTGTGGGACTTTATCAAAGGCTTTTTTGAAGTCAAAGAAGAGAGTTGTGACATACAAACCATGATCACGCTTAGCGGTAACATCATCAAAGTAGTCAAGTAGGCAGGTGGAGCATGATCGATTTTTCAAGAAGCCGTGTTGTGCTGGAGTAAACACTTTGTGAAGGTGGAGGTATGAAGCAATATCTTGCCCTATAACCTTTTCCATAACCCTGGAAACTACTGACGTGATATTAATCGGTCGGTAGTTTTCGATGTTAGAAGTTGGTCCTTGTTTGTGCCTAGGGGTTATAAACGACAGTTTCCAGCATTCTGGGTAACTGCCATTATTTAAGGACAGAATGAAAAACTTTAGTAGGATAATGGGTATATCCTCACCACCTCTTTTCAACAAGATAGATGGAATTCCATCGGGCCCAGCGTTATATGATGTCCGGAGGGATGCTATAGCGGAGGAAATCTTTTGTTGGGTGAATGTTATATTACCCAAAAAGTGATTTGGTATTGTCGGAACTTCAAGACTATCTACTGTTTCTTCGATAGTATAGTAGCTAGAAAAGTGGGAGCTGAATAACTCACATATCTCCTGCGGGTCTTCGTGTAGTTTTTCTCCATCTAGTAATAAGTTAGGGATACTTATTCTGTTGTTGTTGATTCGTGACTTAATTAGTTTAACTAATGCCTCTGTATTATCAGGTCGTGAGTGGAGGATGCGTTCTAGTTTGATGGACTCAGATAACTGATTAGATTTGTATGAATCATAAGTTTGCTTGAGTGTAATGAGTGATGAAAAGTCATTATATCTGTAGAATTGCCTAGCATGCTTACGCAGTCGGTTTCGAATCTTTACGGGGATGAAGTCGGGCTGTTTAGGCCTCGTTTTCACAAGTCTTACTGGAGCGATGAAGTCATGTGCAAATCCTAGGTTCTCATAGAGTAATTTGTTTGTCTCTATAGCCGAGCTGCACGTAAAGTATGGCTCCCAGTCTAGGGTGCGTATGTATGGTTTCAGTTCATCCCACTGAGCATGTCTGTAACCCCTGAGTAATACTTTGTTGGCGTTTATTGTCGAACTCATGCTAGTGCAAATATTAAATGTACCGAATACTACTCTGTGGTCGCTGCCAGGAAACTCTTTACCTACTCGAAGGGTAGTGGGGATGATACCATTAGTGAAAACTAGATCTAAAATCTTAGATAGCCTGGTAGGATACTGTACGTGTTGTTGCCATTCTTTTGTTTCTATTATGTTGATAAATTCATTGTACCGTTTTGGTGAGGAAAGTGGTTGCCAGACTACATCGGGCATATTAAAGTCCCCACATATAATTTTAGCCGTGTGAGGTAGTGAAGTGGCGTAAGCGAACGTGCTAGCAAGCTTCATATTACCTTCAACGGTTGAGCACGGGGGGTGATAGATGCAACCTATAAGATAGGAACTGGAGTGAGACAGTCTTAGAATAGCCCACACTGAATCGTTATCTGTGATGAGCTCTGGGTAGAAGCACTGTGTGGCCTTAATATCAGACCTGATATACATAGCACATCCTCCTCCTCTACCATAGTTTCTGTCGCCTCTGAATACATAATAGTTATCAATAGAAATATCTTTATCGCAAATCTGAGGAGTGCACCATGTCTCAGTAATCATTATGAGAGACGGATTGCAAATTAGGGATAATGTCGTGAAGTCGAACATTTTGTTGAGTAAGGAGCGAGCATTGATAAGACAGAATGAGAGAGAGTTAGGGGTGACGGTGAAATCGCATATATCTTTAAAAATATTCTCTCCAAGGTTTATGGCGTCTAGAACAGATTGTTTGATGGGTGCTAACTCAGATGGTGGCCACTTACTAGCAGTGCTGGAAAAGTGCCCTACACCAGTATCAGCACAGAGAGATGTGCCATCGTTTGTTACCCCGGCGGGTGTGAGGTGTTCATAATACCGTGCCTCCAATGCATCGCCCTCCCATCCGGTGATAAGTGGCTTGACAGTATGTGTGCTATTTGCGTCAATATTGAGGCTGAAATTTCGTGTTGGCTGAGAAAATTTAGATTGGATGGGGGGAGGTAGGTATTCCTTGTGGATAGTATGCTGGGGTAGAGTTACGTGTATCGCAGTTATGACTAATATTTTGTGTGTTTAAGTTATTTTCGTAAATATTAGTCCATTGACGGTCTTGGGTGGTCTGTATGCGATGGTTTTCGGGGATGTGGTGAGTCAAAAGGCCACCTTTAGGAAACATGCCTAGCGCACTTGTTCCTTGTTGTAGAGGTCCCTGGATCAAACTTTTGTCTATAGTAGCCATAGATTGGAAAGTTGTGTCGGGGTAGGTGTATGCCTGCCCGTCGGGCTTCGACTTATTTTTAGGGTGCCCAGACATATAGCGTCTGTTGTGTCTATCGGACGAAGACTTGTTTGATGTTGGATGAATCGGCGGGTTACCTCTCTTTTCATTGACGTTAGATTTATGGCGGTATGAGGGCTTATTCTGCTTCCCTGGTTTAGTGGTATGATTGGGGTCGCTTAAGTTAATGTTATCTGGTTCGCTGCTGAGAAACCTATCAGTGATGTGTTTGAGTACAGGTATTCTGGATGGCAGGGTTATTTTACTTCGTTTTGTATGCTCACTAATCTGAGTGCTGCTCGGGGAGGATATGCTTAATGCTACATGCTCGAGCTTAGTCTTTTGCTTAACGTTGGTAGTGGTATTAGCGGCTGATGGTGATGTGGCTAGCGAGCATAACTCTGAAGATGCATCTAAGTCTATGACCGTAGTTGCTTCATCGTTGAGTTTACTAGGTAAATTTTTATTATTTAAGAGTATTTCATGTATGTCTGTACCATTAGGTTTACTCAAGTTTAAGGCGACAGAGTCTTCTATAGGACATTCTGCTGTTACGTAAGTTTTTGCGACACTTGGTACACTTGCGCGGCTACGTCTTTGACATGGCGTTAGGTCATGGGCAAGTTTAATATTACCATAAGGTGTGGATGAACTAATTAACTTATTTGACGACTGAAATTTCCTAGCATCATTAGGACTACTGAATTTAAACAGCACAGGGCAAGTATACTTTCCTGATTTTTTCCTGAGTCTGATTAGGTGGCAATTCGCTGATGGCATGCCACACGCTTGGAGACATGTCACTTTGATTTTGTCCAGAGGCGTCCGATCAGGCAGATTGTAAGCGAGAACGTTGTACGAGGACATGATTCGTTTAGTAACTTCACTGGCTATAAAGTCTAACATACGCTCAGATTTCAGCAGACTTTCCGGATTAGCATCATGAGTTGGGTTACAAAGAAGCAGTAGTGGCTTAATGGTGTTTATATTCTCATTTAATTCCTTCACAGAGTTTCCTAGAGATATAAGGTCCAACTTATTTTGTTCAGCAGTTGCATATACCTCTGACAACAAGTCGGGAACAATGACTTCGGGGACATTGTTGAGGCTACGCGGAACGCACAGTGATGTACGTATCTTCTTAGCTGAGTGACCCAAACTATTCTTACGTATGGAAAGTACTCGTTTATTACGTTGTGCCATTGCTGAAAACTAATCAATATGGTTTAAAGTTAAAGCCGAGCTAAATCGAAAACGGGTATATGGAAAAATAGTATATCGAGTGGATATACAGATTAAGTACTACTATGGATACCGTATGGAATTTTATTGCTTATAAATAAACAATAAATTTACAAAGTACTAAAAAGTAAAATACAGAGTATATAGAAACCAATTATCCTGTAAATTGATCCTGGTATGTAAACCAAAAAATGATGAACTTCTCTACAGTTTTCTTTTCTGTGACGTTGTTTTTTTTTTTTTTTTTTTTTTTTTTTTTTTTTTTTTTTTTTTTTTTTTTTTTGATAACTGGCGGTGATATATCTGCAGAATTGGAAGCTAGAGTAGCAGCCAATATAAGTTATAGTTGAGCAGTGGTATAATATCCACTACAATATTCCAGAAATCGACAAAAATATATCCACGTTATGGGGAGAGATTGTAACGTGCGAGTGCTGCTTATAATAAATGGACAGTATTCTAGTAGTGGTCTGACACATGTTTTGTACAGAATTAGCTTGGCTTCGTTGTCGTGAAAGTTCCTGAGTATGCATCCTAAGAGCATCCTCGATTTTCTAGTCTGTGATGCTACTTGCTCAGAGAATGTCAAGTCACTGAAGTAACTCGGGCCTAGGTCAACGACACTTCGGATACTGGTTAGGTTAGCGGATTGAAGCGTTAGTTTCAGATCAATTGAGGGTGCGCCGAAGCAGATCCAGCCACATTTGTTCAGATTAAATTGGAGATTCCACAAGGACCACCAAGCAGTCATTTTATCTAATTCCTTCTGCACCACATTCTCGAGGTACCCTAAGTCATCATATTGGAATGCATAAGCTACTTTTAGGTCATCTGCAAAGATGAATGGTTTCCCGTGCGTGAAGCGAGCGCATATATCATTGATGTATAGTGTGAATAGGAGGGGTCCAATGACACTACCTTGTACTACACCAGAAGTGATAGGGCTAGGTTTGGAGGTTACAGACCCGGGTTTAACAATTTGGGACCTATTGTTAAGAAATGATTTGAGCCATCCTAATAGTGGGTCACGTATTCCTAAGGAGTTCAGCTTATGTATTAGCAGTAAATGGTCAACACGGTCAAATGCTTTAGAAATGTCAAATTAGATGACAAGTACTAATTGCCGTCTGTCACGACTGCTGGTTACAAAATTGGAGAAGTCTAGGTGTTATGTTAAACATGACCTGGATTTCAGGAATCCATGTTGGTTCGGACTTAATAATATATATTCTCATATAAACATATAAATTTACATGAAAATGCATGCCATTTTTACAGGCACGATCAAGTATGATATAATATCAAATCGTAGATTGTCTACAAGTTAAAAATGTTTCAACAGTTAAATATTTGATATATATATAAATACACATTGTCTGAACTAGGCTGTATAGTTATTGAATTGTACAATTGTCCTCCAGGTTGAGCGGGAAAATCGACTTCGTTTCGTTTTCATCCCGTGGTTGTCGGCATACGATAACCAACCAATATTGAGGTAAGTACAACGTTTACAACGGATTGAAAGCTGTTGTTGGAAAAGTAAAAGTGCTGAGGTGAATCAATAAAGTGTAATGAAATGGGTAAGTGCAAGTATCACTAATAATATTACTTATAATATTACTTATATATCACTTATAATATTGCGGCTAAGCATATGTTTGATTAAGTTTTCTTTAACTAGTCTCTCCATAATTCTAGATGCTATAGGCGTGATATTGATCGGCCGGTAGTTACTGACTTCAGTTTTCCAGCCAGATTTGTGTTTAGGCATAATGAATGTTGTCTTCCATATGTCAGGGTAAGTTTGAGTTTCTAGGGACATGGTGAATATTTTAAGAAGCAGTAGAGGAATATCAGGGCCACCATATTTATAGAAGTAGGATGATATATCGTCGGTACCGCAACCTTTTGAAATTTGAGGGTTCTTATAGTTTGGTTAATATTAGTGTAGTTGAATTCAACAGTGCTAATTTGGTTTGGTGTGAGTGGAGATGGAGTTTGTGCCATATTAGTAATGGGGTGTATATTGAGTAGCTGGACTGAGGGCTTAAAGTAGTTACCTGCAAACGTTTTGTTGAATAGTTCACATATGTCTGCAGAGCCAGTGCATAGCCTACCTTTGTCTATGAGGAGATAAATGCTGTGGGTTTTGCGATTCATTCGCTTCCTTAAGATTTCTGTGAGTGCATACATTCTGGCAGGACTGACTACCGCGATGCGTTCTTCCTTTCTCATACGGAAGTCTCGAGCTTGTGAGATGGAGCTAAGGGTGCTAAGTATTAGACCTAGAGTGCCAAAGTCGTGGTGTTTGAAGTAATTTGCTGAGAGTCTCTTCAGTTTCGTAAGATCCTTTGGTTTTATGAATGACTTTCTGTGTGGGGAAACCTTCAGTGTTTGAAGTGGAATGACAGCATCCGCATAGGATTTTATGGTCGTATTGTAAGTCGGATAATTGCTCCAGAGTATTAATAAGTTGGGTCTCGTAATTACTAAAGGCGCCAGGTGCTCTGTAGTTGCATCCAATTAATGCTGTTACGTTATTTAGGTGTACATTAACCCATAGTGTCTCAGGCATGTTAAGTGTACTACTTTCTAGCTGTGATACAGTAAGTGCATTCAGAAAGTACATGAGAAAACCCCCTCCCTTACCACCTTCCCTGTCACACCGAAAGTGTGTGTAGTTATATAAGCTTATTTCTTCATCCAAGATGTTCGAATGACACCAAGATTCAGTGATGACAATTACAGGGGGTTTGTATATTACTGTGAGTGCTCTGAGCATCGTCAATTTATTTAGAACAGATCTAGCATTTATGAGGATTAGGTGAAGATAAGAGTTGAAGTAGCATTTGAAGTATTTAAGTTCGTTAGTCAGCCCCGAATATGGTTCAGCACCCAGTAGTTCTGCTTGACATGATGATCCTATGTTAAGAGGAGTTTCAGCATCATGCTCACCTATGTCTACCGAGTTGGTGTGTGCTGTGTTCGGTGAAGAATTAAGATTTGGAGTACTGGATTTGCTATAGACCAAGGAATTTTTATTTTTAGTTAGGTTACAGAAGTGGGTAGGGTTCTTTATTTGGCCTATACTTGTGCAGGTGTCAAGTGTGCCCAATGGATATGGGTGCACTAGACCGTTCCTGTTTTCATGCAAGGAGGGAGCCAGCTCTAGTGGTTTAGGAGTGTTAACATTCCCACCAGCTGTTTTTTCAAGGCTGACAGGGAGGCGGGGGATAAAAAATGATTGGATCCTTGTGATGACCATGGCTTATTATTCCACCTATTGTTTGATGCTAGTTGTGTCCTTGTGTGGGTTTCGTGTATACTACATTGTGGGTTAGTTCCCAGCAGACTTGTACCATATATCCGGTCAAAATTTGTTTGTGTGCCATACTCTGAAGACCCTGAGTTGTTGATAGCCGAGTTCTAACTATTACCACTTGTACTATTGAGGGTGACATTGTTGTGACATTGGATATCAGTGTGTGCCATGGTGCGATTAAGCACGTTGTGGGTGCTAATACTATTGACCGTGGGAAGTGTGGGTTTATTTAAGCTGCCACTGTTTTTGTTGGTATGATTTAGGGGCATATTTTCCTTATCTTTAGCAATGGAGTTATGGCTAGGAGAGGACAATGTCGAATTTCGGGGGTTTTGACTTTTTTCTGGGGTTATTTAATGGAATTTTAGATTCTGCGGTGATAGGCGGTATGGTTTTGTTATTCATTTGGTTACAGTCTAGTGGTCTTTCGGCTGGTGCTGCACCCTGATGGGATAATTCTGTGTGTTTTGAGAGGGGTGATTCGGTGGAGTCTGCTTCAGCTTTCACAAGGTTGGGAATAATGACTGCTTGCAATGTCCCATTACTTATTTTGCAATTATGCTTAGCGAGATAATTGTATGCGCGCCTTTCTATGACTGTTTTGTCCGACCCGTCCTTTATAAGTTTGTAGTTCCCGGCTTGCGAGAGGGTGTGTTGGGAGTGGATGAATTTTCTCGTCTCTGCCGGTGTTTCGAACTGAAAACGAATAGGACAACACTTTTCATGTTGACTCTTCTTCAGCCTATAGCACTTAGTCTTGGAGTTAGGCATTTTCGCCTCACTAAGTAAGATGCGCTGAACCTTTTTAGTGCCTCATTGTCCGAAATGTTGTAGACAATAGCACTCAGTTATGCGTCGAGTCGTTTTGTTACTTCTGTGGTAACAAAGTTAATGAGGTTATCTACCCTAGTGATCGATTCTGTGTCAAGCTTATTAGGGTTTACAATTTTCATGAGGATAGTTAGAGTTGTCAGTTCACAGACCTGCGATATGATATCGCTGATGTGATCTGATAATTTGGATACCTCGGCATTGGTTTCGATGTTTCCAGCATTTACTGACTTGCTGTTTTTTATTTCCCTCAACTCAGCCTTAAGTTCTCCTATAGACAACTTTAGAAGTTCTATTTCTGAAGATAGTACTGAAAAAGAGCTTGATGGCTGGAGTTTTTCGATAAGCACATAAGTTGAAGGGAGGGGTTCTGTATGAGCAGAGGGTACTGAATTTTTAGGAGTAGTGCTAATACTAGCTGTCAGTACAGGTTTATCCTCAGTTCTAGCTCGACGCTTACGGCATACAAGTGAGTTATGTGACTCACTATAGCCGTTTGTAAGGGGTGTGTTGCTTGATGTAGCAATCAAGGACGTTAAATTAGACAGCAGTTTTACAGGGGAATGGGTTCGTTGCTTTTTACTTTGATTAACCATAACTATTAGAAATAGGAGTTAGTGGTTACAAGTATGGAGGTAGTATAGTACTTGTGCAAGTACTACAATAAGATAAATTTTATGTAACGAATCACGTAAAAATATAACGCAAACTTTGAGCTACCGGGATACGCATTGGGATTTAGTCCAAGGACTTATTCGACTCTATCAATGGGATAACTATTTTACTACTGACTCCCTGGGGTCATAGTAACCCTATTTTACAGGAATGTTACCCTTTGTCTAGATACAGTTGCTCCAAAGTAGATAGTGAAATTAAGTAGACGCCGAACTGAATATATTCCAAGGGCACACCGTAATAAGTTAAGGAAGCTGAAGAAACTGTGCTATTCCACTAAGGATATATCACTACTGCTCTCAATCCACGAGTCCGTTGAATCTATCAAGCGCCCACGCTCTCAAAAGGACCTCGACGAAGAGTTAACGGCACTTGAAAGTACCTCCAAAGTTTATAACTTAACGGCACTTCTTAAAAAATGAATGCAGTCGGGGAGGGAAATCCCCTACTTACTTCCCGACAAAGTAATCTACAATGAGCCTGCCACTATCTGTGAACTTTTCAGTGATTGGTTTGCAAACTTTAGTTTAGAAACACATATGCCTGGTGAAACTGCCCCCCTTACTATCTCTTCCCTTGAAAGCATTGTGTTCACTGATCAGTTAATAGTACAAGCAATTAAAAGCCTTAAACCTTCCACTAGTACGGGACCGGATGGCCTCGCTTCGATAATCTTCAAAAACAGTGGGTGTGATATACCCCTGTTACTTCTTAAGTTCTCCTCAATGTCTATGGACACTCGCACTTACCCTAGTGAGTGGAAAACTAGCTTCATAATTCCACACTACAAATCTGGTGATAAGGCAAACGTCCGCAATTACAGACCCATAAATATAACCCCAGTTATCTCACGAATCATGGAGAAAGTTGTAAAAGATCAATTGTCAGACTACCTAATTAGGGAAGATCTTGTTACAAGGTCTCAACACGGATTTCTCAAAAATAGATCCTGCGTTACTTGCCACTTCGACTTTTTCAACTGCATCACTAGTAGTCGCGAAGCACGTAAGCTGGTCGTTGTTCTCTACTTCGATATATCTAGGGCATTTGACATGGTATCTCACAGTGTTCTCTTTGAGAATAATAATAATAAATACTGAACTGGTTAAAATCATTTCTAAGCGATAGGGTACAAATAACCAAAGTCGAGTGTGTTTTGTCTCATTCTGGGCAGATCTCAAGTGGGGTTGTGCAGGGTAGTGTCCTTGGTCCACTTTTATTCACAGTCTGCATTAACAGCGTCTGCAAGTGCTTCACCTCAGGTAAACCATTCCTATATGCCGACGACCTCAAAGTCGTCTACTCCTGCTACACTCATGAATTAAGCGATATGGTTACTAAAATATATCTTGAACTAAGTAGTCTCGCAACATGGTGTGCTGAATCCTGTCTAAACTTTAACATTGACAAATGCGGCTGGATTTGTATCGGCAACAGTAAGCTTGATCTAACTCTTGAAATAAATGGGCGAAAACTAGCTAAGCTCAACTCAGTCGTAGATCTCGGTATTAGATACTCTAGTAACCTAACGTTCTCTGAACAGAGTGATTATGCCAGTCGTAAAGCACGAAGGCTGATAGGTTGCATAACACGCAATTTCTTTTATTGTGAAACTAGGGTTTTATTATACAAAGTATGTGTCCGACCTATCTTAGAATACTGCACGTTTATTCTTAGCGGACTCAGACAAAATGACAAGCTTAAATTAGAGGGAGTGCAACGGCAGTTTACCTCAAGAACTCTTGGTTTAGAAAGTGGTCTGGAATACCATGAGCGATGAGACAGACTTAGATTAGAACTCCTCTGGAAAAGACGTCTTAAGTTAAACCTTATCTTTTACTGTAAGTTAACTAATCTTCTCTTGCCTTCCTCCGAACCAATAACTAAACCCAACACTGTCACCAGTTACAATCTTAGAAATCATCACAACCTAGCTGCTATAGAGCACTGTCAGACTTACATGCGGTACAACTTCTTCTTAAATAAGTTTTCAGTCATTTGGAATAGACTACCAGCTAATGTGCGCGATGCAAACACACTTCCAGTGTTCATCTCCTCAGTCACCAGACTGCTCAAAGATGACAATGCACTTCTACGCATGACTCTTACACCTTCTTTTTCACCCTACATAGATATTTTAAGTTCTTTAAACGTGTAGTTACAACAAACTACAATTATAAATTTTAATATTATTGGAACTAGATGATAAACATTTCTACACAGGACAGTAATATTAATTCACACATAATATAAAAGTTAGCGTAACGGGACTAGTTAGTTTGTGTACCAAAATAACCACAGTTACTAGACAGAATATATATGTATAAATATGAATTAATCTCTCCTTAAGGACTCCACTTGCTTTCTTTTGCTTTGCTGTTGTTTGTCTTCTTTTTTCTCTCACCATTTTAGCTTCCATTTGACTTTTTGAATGAGAATGAATAATGTGGATGTTTGACCATTTACAATGACAAATGATCTGCAAACATTATTGGTCCCGTATCTTTCAGTTGCCTAGTTAATAACGAATTAACTTTCCCGACGCAACCTGGATTACATTTGTGGAATATACTCTTATACCAATGGAAAGGTATCAATTTGTAATACAACGTCACGATTGTAACTTATGACATAACGGATCGTATCTGTAAAAAAAGCTTTCTTTTTTCCCGATTTGGATATAAATCAAAAATGAGATTTGTACACGCCTAAGTTATATTGTGGAATTACTTCAAGCTTTATTTTTTCCAAATTATTTTTAATCCATCCAAAACATATTTGGGTTTTTTGTTAGTGTGAAGGCAATATTTCTATATTTCTTGATGTGCTCCATTGAATGACTGGTTGTCATATTGTTCCCACAAACCAAAGACAAAAACGTCAGCAACCATGTAATTTAACTATGAACCAAATTTATGTAACTTAAATAATGCTTATCCATGCCTGTACATTTGGTGTGTTCTACACAGGTAGAAAAAATATGTATTTTATTAAAACATTATCATTAAGTATGATTGCTAATGGTATATGTAATTTATCAGACTGATGATGCCTGTAAACTGGCGTCCCTTATGTACAAAATGAGAATATATTATTATTATTAAATAAGTAATAAGACATTGCAAGCAGCCATTATTCCTAACCCCATGAAAGATACAGTAGACCCCACCGCATCACCCCTCTCAATACACACAGAATTATTCAATCAGAGTGCGACACCAGCCTAGAGGCCACTAGACTGCAATCAGATAACTAATAAAACCACACCGCCTTTCACCGCAGAATTTAACATGCCACTAAATAACCCCTAGAAAAAAGTCAAAACCCCCGAAATTCGACATTTTCCTCTCCTACCTATAACTCCATTGGTAAAGATAAGGAAAATATGCCCCTAAATCATACCAACAAAAACAGTGGCAGCTTAAATAAACCCACACTTCCCACGGTCAATAGTATTAGCACCCACAACGTGCTTAATCGCACCATGGCACACACTGATATCCAATGTCACAACAATGTCACCCTCAATAGTACAAGTGGTAATAGTTAGAACTCGGCTATCAACAACTCAGGGTCTTCAGAGTATGGCACACAAACAAATTTTGACCGGATATATGGTACAAGTCTGCTGGGAACTAATCCACAATGTAGTATACACGAAACCCACACAAGGACACAACTAGCATCAAACAATAGGTGGAATAATAAGCCATGGTCATCACAAGGATCCAATCATTTTTTATCCCCCGCCTCCCTGTCAGCCTTGAAAAAACAGCTGGTGGGGATGTTAATAATAATAATAATAATTTTTTTATTTCTGTAACAGAAACCAGCCATTTTACAGGCATGAACATATGTACACTTATGAAAACTTATAGAATATATAATATGATTCGTTAATTTAGAAATAAGTTGAATACTGTTAAATGTGAGAGAAACATTTAAAATGAAGTGTACAAATAAGGCAATATATATAGCGTCAAATCTAAACTGTGATTGAAAAAAAATGCATTTCAGTTTCATGCGGGAATCATAAATGATTGCGTTAGTTGAGGAGGGTGAGGATATACGTTATAACCAGGTGTTATCGCGCAGCGACATCGGTTACCGCGTTCACGGCTACAGGCGTTATAATCGCCTATTTTTTGGGAAATAGATCATATTTGACTAGTTTTAGACTTCTGGAGCCACACGGCATTATTTTGTTCATAGTAAAGCGTAAAATTGTATATTATAGCTCGGACGGATTATCAATGAAGAAGTCATCCTTTTGAAGAAAGTTCGCATAGAAAGAGTATTATTTGCATTATAGTGCGTTGAGGGTTTGTTTTTCGCAAGTTGTTTCAAATATTAAGGTCGTAAATACACTGCAGGCAATGGCTGTTGTCATTCCAGTGAATCTATGAGAATCTGGCCTGTGAAAGAGAAATAGCATGCAGACATAGGTTAGATGTGTGTTTTGAACATGTCAAACACTTCTGTTATCATCCGGGATGACTGAAATATTCCGTAACACATCGACGACATTATGCGATGAATGAGACAGGCTGCCGAATTTCCTGGTGATTATATTTATTTTGATGAAGTTCCTAGTTAAAAGTGCTTGGGTGAAGATGTGATAATAGTTTAATTGACATTTGCACATGGAATTCCAGAAGGCCTTAATTGCTCAGTGCATGAAATGGCATCAGAGTATATTGACATCAGTGTTCATCGTGTCTCGAAGAATAGTATAAATAGTCCTTCTCAAATGTCAGAGTACTTAAAATGAGTATCAGCTTTCTGTTGATTAGTAGCTAGCAGGTGTGTCATACAACTACTACACCTGTTACATAGATTATATCAATCTTAATAATTATTTTGTTTCAAATCACTAAAATATTCTGAGATTCTTAATGACTTAATTATGGCTATGAAAGATGCACTTATAGCCCTTATATTTCAAGCAGTTATTACTAAACAAGTTATCTGTAAGCATTTTGTGATGTTCTGGTTACAATGCTTGAGTGTATGGGGTTACTGCCTGCTTCTGTGAGTTAAGGGATATTTGGTGAAAATCATGATACAATGAAGGTTCCTATAGACTCACTATGAATACTGCAAACTGTTGATAAGAAACTGCCTCAAAGGAAAAAATGCCAAACAGCTAGGAAATACTACCTCAGTATCGATGGTTATTACCTTTTGGATTTGTAAATCATCCTTCAAAAGCTCAGATTAACGGCAAACCATCCATGGTACCCCACAGGCCCTACAGAAATTTGTGAGAGATCTTACACGTCAGGTTGCCTTAGGAATTGTAAGGTTGCAGAAATTTCAATTTACCTGTCACTGAAATATCACTTATCTACTTCACGATGGTCTTTTCATTTGTGCACTATTACACTATATTTTATCTTAACTGGATATGCCTTTATTAAATCTGAGACTTACTCTTTGTGCCTATTAGTTGCTTGCTTACAGTCTAGTTGCCTTTATTAGAAACACAACAGCACCAGTGTTTAAACAAAGCTGTATTTTCATGGAAAACGTCATATTTTCTATGCTTACACCGATATGGTTTGCATTAAACATTGCAAATGTATACCAACATTCCAAGGACATAGCACTTAACCAAATGTACAGTGTTCATTGTTAAGGGTTTACAATCTAAATCTTATCATAACCTGTTCTAATTATTATTATTTGCTTGCTGCTATCCTTTAGAAGATGAACAATATGTGTGACAGTAAAAACCACAGAAGAATGCTGTCATGAACGAAGAATGAGAAAGGAGAATGAACCATTTTCAGCAAAGGTAGGCAAATGCAAAGCGTTCAACTTAAAATTACTCCTTTCTTGCTTCAGCAATTTAAAAAAACACTTTGTTTACTTATTTGCAGATATCCGGTAACGTCAGTCAACCCGGTCACAGCGATTCGATATTGGCCCAATTATTACGACAAACAACTGCGTAAAGACATTTACTTGTTATTATTTTTCATTAAATATATTTAACATCATGCTTACCAGACCTTTCTTGTTCTCTCTGAGTGTACCCATATTTGTCATGATGACTAGATGCAGGCATCACTTATCAATGAGACCCGACGAAGTAATTGGTGGCATATTTCAGTGTAGTGTAAATGTGACTACGATTGCTACAGCTCAACCTATTCAATTATTCGTCTCGTGTACACTTCACCTTACACTGTAAGTTAACACCCATAATCATATGAATCGACATCATGCTTTAAGTGAAATAATGGTAATGAACTACTTTTGAATACACTTTACCTTATAAGAAATCGACTCAATTGCAGTGCTTAAGTTCATTTCTTATTTTTCAAATACTGAAGTATTTTTGTACTTGGTCCCTACAGACTTCCCTATGACTAGGAGACGTAATCGCGTAACTTTAGGCAGATTTTTGGGCTTGACTTAAGTACTTATAATTCACTACTTATATCGATCGATAGTGTTCCTACAGAATTACACCTATATACAGTAACGCGTTCATATCCTAGGGAGTACCGGTCTACCATGCCGTATTCCCACCGCATGCAGAACAAATACAAAGGCACAAGAATATTAGATAGAAAATTTTATTTTACTGCAACGCAAACAAGTTTATTTACATGTATTATCTGAGCACAGTCAAAGATGAAAGTCTTCGTTTGGAAAGTATCTCCCATTATTCGACGGAAACTGTCCAGTGTCCGAAGTGCGTCACCTTTGAATTCTTCCAAAATTCAAGCAAACAGAACTCTACGCCCATATGCAAATCTATCCGGTATCACAAACTGTAAAAAAGAATATCTGCATGGTTATACATGAATGAGTGAACTTACCTCCACTTGTTGTATGCAGAATCAATTTCTAAAACTGATTATGCAAATGTATCCGATTATAAGTCGTAAAACGCTCATCACTGTTTTTCGGATGCCTTTGTCCGAATGCAGCTACATCTGCTTCCACTGGATTTAATGAACTGACTGACCTCATTGCGACCCATCATTCCTGAAAGTGATACAGACTAAATTCACTTACATAAATTAAGCATTTACATAATTAACATGCATGAACATATTTGAGTTAAGTATAAGCTAAGTTTAGTCTTCCTAATTTACACTTTTTTTGAAATGTGGAGCACGTTAATGGTGCAGAAAATATCATGAACATTACGCATAAATAATATTATTAACTGCCAGTAATTGTGCCATCGAATCATACTACAAGAATGCATTTGATAATACTTTGTTAGTGGTCTGAGGGACAGAAATACTAGACCGAAACATACGGGCTAGATGAAAGTCTCGCAAAACTGTCCCACTAAAATACAATGTCCCACTCGTGGATTTCCTATACGCGTGTGAACGTATCCACATACTGGTATGCGGAAAAGTTCGTCACTGTTAGCAATATATGAAGTTCACGCCTTTTGAAAGTCTTCTAATGCTTTTGTAGCTTCCTACATATGTGCTGCTTGCGCTCGCGCTGATTACCTGCGATGAAATTCTAGAAAAAGGGCTCGTTAACGAAGCACATTATTACAACAGCTTGTGACAGCTAAGTCGCAAGAAACACAGGATACCAGACTATGTGAGTGAGAAATCACGAAGTAGGAAATACTGTACCTAAAAACACAACTCAAGAAATGCATTGGCACCCACGGGATGGTAGTCACTGATAGGAACCATAATGCCTGACCAGTTTCCAGGGAGTTTATAGCGAAAAGAGAAGTGTATCTGTGTAAAAAAACAGTGAAACAATGTTAAAATAGTCAAAAATTACATCTATCTTTGTCAAATTCGCTTGCAAACGGCGCATAACACAACCACACAAAACCTCTTACGATACGACCTACAAAGGACAAATCAAATATCCAATTGACCGCCACTGTTCTAGCCAATGAAAGACGAAAAAACCTGAGTCGCGGGAAATATAACCACGTTATAACGTATATCCTCACCCGTTGAGGAAGGTAAGTAGCATTTCTTTACAGGTGCTGACGTATTACATAAGAGATGCAGAATAAACAATAATTATCAGTAAATCATTCAGAAAGAGTTTTAAAGTCTATTAAACTTTAAATTTACCTGTAAGTACATCATATTTGTGACATTTCCAGTTGTTTATGAGACCCACTTTGAACTTGTCACCAGATTTTATAATACCGATGATCCCGTTATTCACCAGATGAGCTTGCAATATCACGAATGAGTAGAGGGTTGCAGCGCTGTACCTTCGTTGAAAGCAGTATGTTTGAAAAGAGAAGACACAAGAAAACAGGCAGAGAGATGCAGAAGTATATAAAAGGTGTTAATAATTCAAAATATATAACAGGCATGGGGTTCATCGTTTTTTTATTGTTTTTTTTTCAAGAAATATTATTTTCCCGATATTTTACAGTCTTTTCTGCGAACAATTAGTTTAAAGTGAAAGACAGGTGATAATTTCACCTACTTAAGAGATTTAAAAGGAATTAAATACAAAAGTCAGATTGCGTGAGCTATGTAAAAGAAAAGCGAGGGCCTAGTAATATATGTTTTTCTGAATTATACAGTTAGGTGTCCTTCTGAAGTAGAGGACTCATACAATTTACTTTCATTCGGGAGTTTGCGTTTAAACTTCGGCTCTAGGCAATTTTCAACTTCTATTTCTTTTTTCATTATTTTTTTATTTTTTATTTATTCTCATTTCGCAGAAGCCATCTGAACTCAGGAGACTTAGCAATAGAGTGCTGTCCCACAGATAAGGGTGGTTCACATGAGCGACTTTATTGCATATCCCCTCAATGACGCTTGTTGCTATGTTGCTATTGGTTTCAAGTGGCCTTGGTTTTGGGGGAAGATTTAACTGATGTAATATTGCTATTTCGTAGACGTAACTCAGGCTCATAGGTGAAAAACTTATAATCCTGGAATAAGGACAAGTTGTTCAGAAGGTAAGGAGGACATTATTTTTCAGTTTATTTGTATATATACTATTGTGTATCGAGCTGCGTTGAGTTCTTAGTGCAACTGTATGTAACTGCATTTACATAAAGTAAAACATTACGAATGCTCCTGTTTTTAAAATAAAAAACATGAGTCTTTTCATTAAGTGTAGTAATGAAGAATGGAATTTCTTCCACGTCAGTGGTATTTAATTGAAGAATTAATCTCTGTAGGCCCTTGAAGGAATAAATTCGGCACGGAGAACTCCTGTGGAAACCGAAAGCACTTTTAGTTTACTAAATCTTACTGACTTCCTGCATAAATTTGATCTGTCAAGTGTTTATGTAAAGTCTGCTGGTGTATTCAGTAAAGTAAAAGTTGTAGTGCATAACTCCTAGACTTGTTGTAGTCATTGGTATTCCCAGGATACTACTTACTCGTTTTATGCAGCCGAAATATTCAATTCTCACTTTATTGAGGAAATACTATAGTGCCTGCAAAAGTAGTGCGTCAGTTTACGAGTTTCATTAAGCCAACAGAATGTTTTTTATTCACTGAATACTGTTTGCGAATTATCCGAGAAAACACATTTCCGAGTGGGATGTAATACAAGGCTGAATTCTTAAACTGTCATCCTTATATCAGTTCAATTCAATCACACATATATTAGTAGAATAATCTGTAATTGACTTTAGAGACTTATCAGGGAATAGTCTCATCAACTCACAGTTTACTGATGATATTGTCCACCTAGACTATGAGAAGTAACCTCTGATGCTGTAAAATATGAAAATAATACCGGTATTTGATTATAGGTGTCCGCGTTCTATCTCATGAGTAAAGCAGTGTAATATGGCGAGTGCTGTTGAGGTTACGCATAAATGTTTAGGTGGGGAGGGTTAGTCTTCAAGGTAGGGAAGCTGAATAGGTTGAGATGGCTAGAACACGTGATGGCATACAAAGCCATCGCCTTTCTCCAGGGACAATGCTAGCCAGCACATGTTAAGGTTTAAAATGTGTTTGGGTCGGTCAAATGAAAAAGTGATATTGGTTCATAAAATTGTTGACAGTCAGCTGGAAGAACTACCGGAGATGTGACTGCAAATCTTTGGTACTGGTACAAGTGCATTCACTCTGTGTAATCTCACGTATCTATTCAACTCATGTTTTTCCTTGTCACTATTTATTCTCTCTCACATTTTCGCTCGTTAAACTTCCATTTAGTTTTATGTCTCTACCTTCGTGTGCTACATGAAATGTGGTAAATTAAACAGGTGGACTTCTCTGCAAACTCATACTGAAAGCTAGTCAGAATGACACAGTCTGGGCATAACTAAATGCGAAACATTGATAAATGATCTCCAAAATTTCAACAAATGATAAGTGTAGTTCTTAATCTTGTTCTTCGCCAAATGAAAAATAGATACCTTTCAGTAATCTCTTCTTCCACCCGGGACTCGTCTCCTACTTTGCAACTGGATTTGTGCTTTGTCACTTTTGTGCTTAGCTTTCGTTCATTCAGCATTCGCCGTTGTTGTTGACTCAGCGCCTAGATGACTTTAGTTGAATAAGGTTTCGATCGTGCAAACTTGGGTCCTGGGCAGTTGATTGGTTGCATTATCATTTCTCAAATGGAATGCAGCATACTGTATATTAGGGTAAATCTTCCGCCTCGCTTGCTGAAGCTGGTGTTCCTCGGGCTATTTTTATCACTCCTTTTCTTTTTTCTCTCTCGTCTTACATGACTTTTCTCCTTCTAATCAGAGCAACTTCGTCAAATACACTGGTGATCTGACCGTCTCACTTCGTGTCATGTTACAATGTGACTGCAGCAAACTTAACTGGTTCCTGTCTGTAGTCTAAGGTACGTGGTCTTGCGTTAAATCCCTCAAAATGTCAGGCAGTTAACTTTCCCCTCACTCATAAGCGTGAACTGCAAGAACTGTGTCGTTCACAAGATGTTTGTATCAAAGAGGGCACTGAAACAGAAACTAAGTCTAACAGAAAATACCTTGGGGTAAATCTATCCTCTGGTCTTTCTCGGTCATTCTACATCTTGTCGATTTCTAAGAAAACCTTCAGTCTAGCTTACCATGTTATGTATTCAAGACAGTCAGGAATCATTCAACCTCTCTTTTTACAACTTGTTAACTCTTGCATTGGTCTTTACTGCTCCCCCTTATTCTTTCCTGAATTACTCAAAAACGACTATGTCGTATTGTGCAAGGTATTAAGGTCGTCATTAGGGCAAGTGGTGTACCATTTAGTCAACTCGTTAATGCATTAGTTACAAGACATCTAAACTCATGTGAGAAATAGTCTAAATCTATACTGTCTAACCCTCAACATCCCCTCTATTCTCAGCTATTCCCTTTAATTTCATCTGATGGAACCAGAAGTCGGAATAAAAGATTATGTGATCGTTTTTGGAATTAAGTAATACCAAAAATTGTTGTCGTTTTCATTGTCAGCAGTTCACAGCCTATTGAGTTTACGCAAGTGGAATGCTCATTTCCCACTTTCCTGAGGAGACATCAACTAGGATTCTAGGAAAGTAGTACGTCAGTATGCGAATTTCATGAATCTGTAGACTGCATTCCATTCACTTATTACTGAAACTAAACTATGAAGGAACTGATATTTCAAAGAAGGATGTAGTACAAGGCTCATTTCTACAACTGTCGTCCTTATTTTAGTTCAATTTCATCATAAATGTATTAACAAAATTGTCTGTTACTCGCTTTAGGCCCTTACCAGGGAACAGTCTTGTCAACTTAGTGTATGCTGATGGTATTGTCCACTTAGGCTGCGATAAGTGACCATTGAAACTGGAAGATATGAAAAGACTACTGGTTTTCGATCGTAGTGTCTGTACCATTTCTTCTGTGTTAAGTAGTCTAATATGGTGAGTAATATTGGGGTTAAGCTTAGTGTTAAGTAGAAATGTGATTCCAAACGTTGTTAATGACACAGATGCATTCACTCTATGTAATCTCACATATCTGAGCAACCCTTATACTTTTTCCATATGACTGTTTGTTTTTCATCACATTTATGCACATTATAGTGACATTTAATTTCTTTTTTCTTCTACCTTTGTGTAATACATGGAATGCGCTAACTTAAGCGGGTGCACTTGTGTGCAAGCTTCTATGTTGAAAGTCAGTCTGTCAGAATGGTCTATAGTCCAGGTATAATGAAATGCTAAAACGTGGATAAAAATAGGCAAAATGTCAGCAAATGGTAATCGTATTTTTTCATTTAGTTCTTGTCTAACTGAAAAAAGTGATCTTACAATAATTTCTCCTCTTACCCGAGATAACTCTCACACTCTGTCCCGTTATATCTCATTAGTTAGTTAATTTTATCGTGTAGCCCAAATGCGAAGTTGAAACACATCTGATGAAATATGTTTTGCTTATTACCAACTAAATATAATATTTTTCAAGTGTGGAACGTCACAAATCGAACTGCTACACTTCTGTGCTCATTTCCATGTTAAAACTCAGTCAGTCAGCTTTGTCACTGCAGATGCGCAGTGTCACAACTACCTAGTGTTAATTAGCCTAAACAATTATTCATGCCGTTTCCTAAGTACTCTGTGCGTTTCCCGATTCCTTAAACTGTCCAGATAAAGTGCACCTAAGAGGAAAACATAAACCAAAAGTCAGTAACTCGGACGTAAGAAATAATGTGAATAGAAGTGAATGAGATGAGTGACCTTCTATCCCTGTAGTACGCCTAACTAAAATACTCATGTATATGAATGAGGCAAACAGTTGTGTGACTGACTTGATATGATCATGAGCAATAGTTTGTGCTCAAAACGCCACCAAGTAATATTGCTGTACAACACTGTGTGATTTATCA
Source organism: Trichobilharzia regenti (assembly GCA_944472135.2). Taxonomy (NCBI): domain Eukaryota; kingdom Metazoa; phylum Platyhelminthes; class Trematoda; order Strigeidida; family Schistosomatidae; genus Trichobilharzia; species Trichobilharzia regenti. The sequence continues at coordinate 123,696,572 of OX235264.1, read as the reverse complement.
AAATAAAATCGTATCCATAATGGAGTTATACTCTACCACAGTGCCCAAATTTTATACTTATGTCAAAAATACTTATCTTATGTGTCTCCTAATTGTTTCCTTTTTGTCTTCCTCATTGCAGGTTGTCAGCCTCCGTAGACATTCTACTAGATGTCGTCATACATAGTGTCTGCAAGCAGTCTTTCAATACACCTACCTCCCGCAAAGTTATTGTTACGATGCCTTTAAATCATTTACACTTGGCCGTAATACAATTAGTGTGCTAATATTACTGATGCAATGACATGCAAGACTTGTACATGTTACTGTGAAGTTAGCTTGTAATAACATTCCCTCCATAGTAAATAGAATGCTTGTGATAACAATTCGTCATTATCTTTTCATTGTGTTGATAGTTGGGTATATATTAGAAAAAAGCTAACCTTGTCGTATCAGTTCTCTAAATTACAATCACTAAGTGCCCATACCTCTGCTGGATACCAAGTGCTACTCGTGGCCCATGAAATACTTATTACTGCATTCGGAAATAACAATCAAACTATTATTACATGGAGTAGTGAGACAGAAAGCGTATGAAATTTAGATATTAGTGTGTATCTGAAGTTAACGACACAATATATATGTGCATGTTTCATTTCCAAACTAGAGAATTTTATAGGGTAATGTAGGAGTGAGCGCAATGAGTTAATAATGTATTCTTTACTGCATACATCTTGTATGACTGAAATGCTTCTATTCAATTTTCGGCGAAGCTTCAATATCACCCTGCAGGGTTTCTTCAATGCACTCTCATAGGGAATAATACTTGGTACTGAGGAATCCAGCCAAAAGCATCTGTGACACAGTCGAATGACTTTTTCAACTAAAAGCCGCAATACTGATATTAAGTGTGATTTACCTGTAAACTGAGGGACTCTAGTGTAACACAGCACCATATCCCAGCAGGGTATTCTTTGTGTTTTACAGGTACAAGTAGAATTCATGGACTGAGCATTTGTTAAATATGGAGGCGACCCATTGAGTCACTTAGACGAAAGGCTGACGAGATGCGATACCTTACACATGCACTTTCAGATGTAGGCATGTGTCACTTCACATGAACTCTGGACCATATCGAGTAGGCATTCCTTTAAATTAATTATTGTTCGTATATGTGATGACTTGGTGCGTTTCCTAGTTTGCCTATAATTACGGAATGTACATTATATTAAGGAACACAAATGGATTTTGTGAAAACCAGTGGTGTTCCTTCTCTAGTCTTAATTGATGTCACATTGATTGACAAGATTAAAGGAATAGATTGTAACGTGGTGTTTTCTGTAGCTGCGAAACGTAATTACCTAGTTTCGAATTGACATCATGCGTCTAATCCTATTAACCTATGTATATAGTTCTACCTTCACGAAACCTAGAAGTCAGGGGCGGACTCTCTTTGACAGATCTAGTTTTACTTTGTGACTAATTGGTGAGTCACCTGGTGTTGTGGTAGTAAAAAACAACTCCAAACCTTAGTATTTTCTAGATATGAACATATTTACTTACTTTGGCGACAATTTAATCCTAGGGATATTAACCTTTACTTAGTAATTTGGATCCGAAAGTAAACGCCATGTTACTAAGTTATTCAAAAGACAGAATGATGAGTGAAACAGTACTCGGATACTTATTCTAACGAAACCGAATAATGGTAATCGTTTAGCTTACCAATATGCCGCTTACTTTCAGTCTTAATTCAAAGACAAATTTAATTGCTCACTAAATTAATAGTTCCAGAAGACTGCTCTACTCCTCTCTTCGAAATACTTTACCCGATCGTGTTTTACTTCAAAATATGTGTATACTGGCCAGCTGATGTTGCTTATCCACTTACACTGTTTTTCAGTTACAATGTCCCATCCATTTCCTATCAAACACAACATCTCTTAAACCATCAACTAGTTACCATCATTTCTAAATAAATAAGCTTAACTATTCGCATGTAAACGATGCTATAAACTTTATCACTTACGTGATGTTTCAAATTTCGATTAATCAGTTTTCCCTTACATGAGCACCTGTTTCAATTTTAACGGATATTTCTAACCTTTGACTACTGAATTAGTACGTTTCGTTATATACCATCCATACGAAATATAGGTACTGATAATAATTACTGCTAACAGATTTATCCCGAGAATGTACTCCATACTGACGACAATATTCCTCAGGGGCGGACGTATCTTCTAAACGCGCTACTCAATACAACACATGACTCTAACCCCATAACTCTGTAGCTCACAACATTCTATAAAGTTAGTAGTGACTATTAACAAGTAGAATGTCTATTTGAGGTGTAGAGAACACATTTATTAGTGATTCGACACAAAATACAAAATCAACGGTACTGGAAACCACTCTCTTCAGCAACGAATCCCACAAGGTCACTGGGACTACAGATTATCTAAAAAAGAAAACAAGGGTTCACAGGATGTATACATGAATATGACTACCAGTATAATATTAACGAGATAGCACAGTAAGAATTAATGAAAGTTTATATCGATGTGCAATTACATCAGTCACTATTTTTGACACAAGTGAATATTTAGACGAAGTAATAAGAAGACGTAATTTGTCTGAGTCGTGTAGTTTTGTATTTGTGCAACACATTTTGGACAATGTGGTCACGCATGGACTTGTTATAGGAATACATATGAGATTAATACAGTTAAAAGTCTAGAAAATAAATTTAGGTGGAATTAAAACCACATATTGGAGGTCAAAATAACAATGAAGATCACTAAACCAAATATCAGAGGTACTAGTACATCTACCCTGAATAGTATCAAAACGAAGTTTAACCAAGAAGGTTTCGTGTGATGACGAATAGTCTTGGAATTCACAAAAGTGGTTTAAACTTCCTAATCAAACTTCGGCTTCCACAAACTTTAGGATGCAATCCAAACACGTTTTACAGATAGGTTTAAAAAATGTGCAAACGTCAGTTTTATGTCCTGTCCCTATAATATGTTTCGAAATAGAGGAGCTGGGACCCCATTAATAACTTCTGAAGATTCTGTTGCTTCTGGAGGCATTTAGGAATATGATGCGTAGCCCTTACTTGCAGAAGTCGATGAGCCTTCCCTAAATGGATACAGCAACCACTTCTAAACCTTACGTCCATAGCTTTAAGAGATGTCGGACACTACTTCTACGTGGTTTTAAAATAATTTTGTGAATTAACTTCGAACAAGCGCGAATAATGTGGCGTCAGGACAATAACAGAAATCGGAAGTTTATGAAACCAAACTCACTAATAGGACAAAGTGACGCACACCACTGATTTCTTTACGCACCTGATCACGAGGATGGTATTGAAATCCACCAAATTACTCAAATGTTGCCGTGTGCATTTAAATCATTTAAAAATTTTGGCAGAAAACACTGAATGTTGTAAGTGATCGTAAAACATATTACAGGTTCTTCCCATTTGTGAACACTGACTTTCGCTTGTATCTATGCATTCCATTGACTTTCAGCTATCAACACCACACAAAAGTGCGGAAAGATGCTAAATTTGATATCAACCATATTCCTCGGTTCCTGTAGCAGTAAAAGGTACTGCACAAATGCTGATAGGTAAATTTGAGATCGAGTACAAGTTTCCGCCAATCTGCAAAGAAATTTATCGAATGACAGTCGTTGAAATGTACGCGAAGCTTACTCGGCATGCCAAAAATCACTGCATGAACCATGTATTTAAGCGTCCTGTCACACAAGCAATAAGTAAATGCTCGAGAACAATATCGAACAATAATTTTCATATAAATTTATCCAACAAGAGCAAAATAAGCACCGAAATCGCGTCTACTGCGTTTGCTGGACGACTAGCTCCAACTCGAATCAACGAAGCCGCGCAAATGCCGTCAAGGTTAAGCCAAAGGCGCCACTTCAAATAGGGGATATGCTTTATCAACGCCCGGTTCACATATGTCCCCACCATCATATCCGCTGACTAGCAGTCTCCTAAACCACTAGTGCTGGCTCCCTCCTTGCATGAAAACAGGAACGGTCTAGTGCACCCATATCCATTGGGCACACTTGACACCTGCACAAGTATAGGCCAAATAAAGAACCCTACCCACTTCTGTAACCTAACTAAAAATAAAAATTCCTTGGTCTATAGCAAATCCAGTACTCCAAATCTTAATTCTTCACCGAACACAGCACACACCAACTCGGTAGACATAGGTGAGCATGATGCTGAAACTCCTCTTAACATAGGATCATCATGTCAAGCAGAACTACTGGGTGCTGAACCATATTCGGGGCTGACTAACGAACTTAAATACTTCAAATGCTACTTCAACTCTTATCTTCACCTAATCCTCATAAATGCTAGATCTGTTCTAAATAAATTGACGATGCTCAGAGCACTCACAGTAATATACAAACCCCCTGTAATTGTCATCACTGAATCTTGGTGTCATTCGAACATCTTGGATGAAGAAATAAGCTTATATAACTACACACACTTTCGGTGTGACAGGGAAGGTGGTAAGGGAGGGGGTTTTCTCATGTACTTTCTGAATGCACTTACTGTATCACAGCTAGAAAGTAGTACACTTAACATGCCTGAGACACTATGGGTTAATGTACACCTAAATAACGTAACAGCATTAATTGGATGCAACTACAGAGCACCTGGCGCCTTTAGTAATTACGAGACCCAACTTATTAATACTCTGGAGCAATTATCCGACTTACAATACGACCATAAAATCCTATGCGGATGCTGTCATTCCACTTCAAACACTGAAGGTTTCCCCACACAGAAAGTCATTCATAAAACCAAAGGATCTTACGAAACTGAAGAGACTCTCAGCAAATTACTTCAAACACCACGACTTTGGCACTCTAGGTCTAATACTTAGCACCCTTAGCTCCATCTCACAAGCTCGAGACTTCCGTATGAGAAAGGAAGAACGCATCGCGGTAGTCAGTCCTGCCAGAATGTATGCACTCACAGAAATCTTAAGGAAGCGAATGAATCGCAAAACCCACAGCATTTATCTCCTCATAGACAAAGGTAGGCTATGCACTGGCTCTGCAGACATATGTGAACTATTCAACAAAACGTTTGCAGGTAACTACTTTAAGCCCTCAGTCCAGCTACTCAATATACACCCCATTACTAATATGGCACCAACAAAATGTTTATTACGCGCGGTCTAAGAATGAGTGTTATAAAAATAAATCATGATAATACTTCTGATAGTATTTTACCTTCCCTGAACTGCGAACGATGAGATGATGACTGCAATATAGATGACTCAGAGAAGAATATGGAGTAGATGGGCTGCAGCCAACAACCATGAATTTACCGTTAGTTTTTCAGCTACATTGACACATGTTGCTCGTGCATTCACCATATTAATGGAGTCTTTCACAGAACTCGTCACACAGCGCATCTGCCCTAAATCTATACCACATGCAGGCATAATGCTTATGAGCTAGGTATGCAAATCAAAGTAAACGCTTGTACTGTACATTCATTATTTATAAGACTAACTAGTACGTAAGAACTACGATTTGACCAGTTATACAACTACTAATATAATAAGACACAATCAGCGTACGCTGCTTACTTCTTTGGGGCATTATCTAAAGCAACCTTAAAATAGTTTGTGGTGGATCTTTCACTCTGTTAGCTTAGTTACCCAAATTCAAGTAGAAAATAAAATACCAAATCAGTTTAGTTACGGGAAGAATGTATTAAAGTTTGGTTACTTGGGTTTACAAAGATCCAAAGTCCACAATAAACGTAATAGACTCCAGGTGCTGCGGGAAGACTGCTCCAGTACTAATTCTCCAATGTTGACGTTGCCGGAGGTCGACCAAAGTACGTAGGAAGAAACTACGGTGCTCCTGCAAAAATTTGAGATAGAAAGCAGGTGATTAAAATTGATCGACGGCAGTTGAGATGGTGGAGAAGACGGAGAGTCGAAGGCAGAACTACATATTTATTCAAAACCCGAGGTAAAGTTCAAAGTACAGAGTTTATGGTTAAAACAAAGTGGTGTACAATATGTTCATTATTTACATAGTAGTAAAATTTGGATAAGTTTATTTTTGAGGACTCCACAGGGCTCCCCCTCTTAGAGGTCCGGAGGACCATCAGTACTGTCCTCGTGGACGATTACATGAATATAAGCAATATAAATAAGGGACAATGTCAACAATAAGGATAACAAAAAATACAACAACAACAATAAGGATACAAAGTTAGATCAGGATGTATGGAATGCATCCGTGTCGTATAAAGTTTAGCACATACAAGCACATACAGGAATTTAAAAAAAATCAAAACTTGTTATAATTTTAAATAAAAAATTTATGTACATAATAAACCATGACATGTTCGTTAACATTTGTGAAATTCATATATAAATAGATATATACATATACTTGGTGAATGCGTGTGCTTGCAGTACAGTTAACGAACAGCAAACAATAATACTAATAAATATTTATGGTTATAATGAAATGAATATCGACAACAATAGTAATGAGAAGAATGTCTAAATGAGGTTAACGTTTATGTCAGTCAATGAAATGAACATAGCGGGCAGGTTTACAGATCTGCCGCCCACTGCGTGTCTGTACAGGGGGAAGAGTGAAGAGCGGGAGAGTTGGAGTTGCATTGACTTTCTGATTGTTTATTGGTGTCGGCGTTGCTAGTGTTTCATGTTCGCTGTCGGTGTACGCTGGTTTAAGACGGTCGATAGAAACAGTCTCCGGTTTACCATGTTTGTTCAGCGTGAAGTATTTATCGGTGCGTTTAAGTACTAGAAAAGGACCTTCATATGGATGTTGTAAACCTTTTCTAATGGCATCGACGCGAACAAATACAAATTTGCTAGTGAGTAGATTCTTATTTACTTGAGCTTTCTGAAGTGATTGGCGAGGGGCTACTGGTCGAAGCTGGAGCATTTGCTGGGTAAGGCGGTTGGTGAAGTCGGAGATATTTACTTCAGTTGAATCATTAGACGGAACTAACTGACCAGGCAATGTGAGGGTAGTACCATACACAAGTTGAGCTGGTGTACATCCCAAATCTTCTTTTACAGTTGATCGGATACTGAGAAGAACTAATGGTAGGTGTTCACTCCACTTAGATGAGTCAGCTTGTGCCATAAGCGAGCTTTTCAGTTGTCGATGGAAACGTTCCACCAGACCATTCGCTGCAGGATGATAAGCTGTAGTGGAGATATGGTTCACTCCAAGGAGTCTCGTAAACTCTCGAAACAGAGTTGATTGAAATTGAGCTCCTCGGTCTGTTGTAATAGTTGTGGGTACTCCGTAGTTTGACACCCAGCGATCTAAGAAAACCAAAGCGATATTTTCTGCAGATATATCGTTGAGTGGACAAGCAATAGCCCATCGGGTAAATCGATCAATCGCAGTAAGTATATGAGTAAATCCTCTGGATGGCGGTAATGGTCCAATAATATCTATATGAACGTGTTGAAATCGTTTATCCGGTAAATTGAACTGTTTTGGAGGTGTGACGGTATGATGATGTACCTTGGATCTTTGACATTGCAAGCATTGGCGGGCCCATTTCCGAATATCGGAGTTCATCTTGGGCCAAACAAAACGCTCGCTGATCAACTTGACTGTAGCACGCACTCCAGGATGAGACAATGAATGTAGATGTTCAAACAAAGGTTTTCGACAACTTAGTGGAACAAAAGGTCTATGAACGCCCGTTGAAACGTCGCAGACGATAGTTGTATCAGACAGGGGAATAGGTACATCCTGCAACTGTAGGGAGGAGTTTCGTCTACAAGTATGGAGTTCGGCGTCATTTTTCTGCAGCTTGGCAATATTGTCTAAGCTAATATCTATCGAAGATAGGTGATTAACGTCACATCGAGACAAAGAATCGGCTACGATATTGGAATCTCCTTTGATGAACTGGATGTCTGTTGAGAATTGTGAGATGTAATCCAGTTGTCTGGCTTCTCTCGGAGAGTGTCTGTCCAACGAAGTGGTGAAAGCATAACAAAGAGGCTTATGGTCGGTTAAGATAGTAAAATGTCGACCTTGTAGTAAGAAGCTGAAATGTTTCACTGCTAGGTAGATGGCTAACAGTTCTCTGCCAAAGGTACTGTAACGAGTTTGCGCAGGTTCCAACTTCTTGGAGAAGAAAGCAAGTGGAGTGGTGTCATTATTGAACTTTTGTTGTAAAACTGCTCCCACTGCTACCTGCGATGCATCTGTACATAAAATGAGTGAAGCTTCTGGGTTGATGTGAGATAACATTACAACGTTGGATAAGGCATCTTTTGCATTATTAAATGCTGCTTTTGCTTCTTCAGACCACTGAAATTTCTTCGAATTGCATCTAAGTAGGTCGGTCAGTGGCTGAACTATGGAGGCACATGATGGAATAAAACGTCGGTAGAAGTTGAACATCCCGAGAAAACGTCTAAGTTTCTTTAAGGAATCAGGTTCGGGAAAGTTCTTAATAGTTTTTATCTTATCTTCGGTAGGTCTGATGCCTTCGGCAGTTATTCGATGTCCTAAGAATTCAATGGAAGGGGAACCAAAAATACATTTCTTTGGATTGATAACAACTCCAAATTGTTCAAACCTTTGAAATAACAAGCTTAAGTGTTGCATATGTTCTTCCATCGATGAGCTGGCAATTAAGACATCGTCGATATATACAAAGACGAAATCAAGACCTTGGGTAACTTGGTCCATAAAACGCTGAAATGTTTGAGCAGCATTCTTTAGTCCGAAAGGCATTCTCAAGAATTCGAATAATCCAAAAGGCGTGATAATTGCTGTTTTTGCAATGTCTTCTGGAGCGACTGGTATTTGATGATATGCCCTGACCAAGTCAACTTTAGTAAAAACGGTCTTTCCATGTAAGGTCAAGGAGAAGTCGTGGAGATGAGGTATAGGATAACGATCTGGGACCGTAGCGTTATTCAAAGCGCGATAATCTCCACATGGTCGCCAGTCATGATTAGTTTTAGGTACCATGTGCAAAGGTGAAGACCATGGGCTGTTAGATGGTCGTATGATACCTAGCTGCATCATATGTTCGAATTCCGACTTAGCTGCTGCTAGTTTATCGGGTGGTAACCGTCGTGGACGTGCCTTCACAGGTTGTCCTGTTGTGATGATCTTATGCGTAACTGTATGAGATATATCTTCGACGTTGTATGATGGTTTAAGGATTTTAGGAAATCGTTGCAATAAAGCAGAGAACATTTCACTCTCCGGCTTTTCTATACAGATGCTATGAACAGAGTAGTCACATGTAATACCGTGGATCTTGAGTTGGGTGCAATTGTCAACCAGTTTTTTCTTGCTGATATCAACCAACAGATTGAAGTGACTTAGGAAGTCTGCACCTAGTATAGCGTGACGTACGTCAGCTACTATGAAGATCCATGTGAAACGTCGGCGTAGTCCTAAGTTTAAAATCATTGACTGTTCGCCATACGTCTGTATGTTGGTTTGGTTGGCAGCACGAAGTGAAAGTTTTCCAGGTATTTTGGCTGATCGCCTGGATAGTGAGGGGGGAATAACACTGACCTCGGCGCCTGTATCTACCAGGAATAATGTGCCGGTAGTCAAATCCCTCACATAGAAAAGGCGACTGGGGTGATTGCCATTAACAGCCGTCGCCATTACTGTCTGGCTGGGGAGTTTCCCTGAGATGAGTTACTACTGTTGTACATACACGGTCGAATACACTTCAGGGCATTATGCCCATACCTCCTATGATACCAACAAATGTTACGGCTTTGAGACGGTGTTCTAGAACGTCGTCTAGATCTTGATCGCCGTTGCTTGGATACCGTATGTGACTGGTTCCTTTGTGCTCGAAGCTCGGACACTTCCAGTCGTAAATCTTGCATTTGAGATGTTAACTGGGAAAGTAACCAAAACATTGGTGCGTCCTTCATAGATGTGGAAGGGCTTGGTGGTACTGCCTCTGTAGACACGCTATTTATGCCATTATTTGATAACACATCCATGATATCGTCTGCCATTTTAGCTAATTCTTCAAGGTCTGTCGTCCTAGAAGATATTGTTAGGATTTGTTGAACATTTTGTGGTAAACGTTGTAAGAACATCTGACGTAGAATTAACTCATCTACTTTGTGTGACCCAATCAACTGGCGCATATGTCTAAGTAGTTGAGATGGCTTTTTTGTACCTAGATCACACGAAGTAAGTAGTTGTTGTATGCGTTTCTCATCGGAGAGAGTGGTCCGCTGGATGAGTGCAGCTTTTAGTTTGTCATATTGAGAGTCTGTAGGTTTGCTGTCTATGACATCGATAACCTCTCGTAGTACTTCCGTGGGAATTGCTGCTAATACGCAACCATACATGGCAATCTGCGACGTAATACCTCGAGCTGCAAACAACTGTTCAATGATTGTGAACCAGACACGTGGTTCAGCCAGATCAAATTGAGGTAGTCTTAAATCCGGCAAGGCGTTAACAGCAGAGTTCTGTGTCTCTTCGCCTTTATTACCTTCTTCAGCAACAGTGGTACGTTTAGGTGGAGCCATTGTCAAAAAATATTTAAGTATAGAGATATACAAAATAGCAAAACTTGTGGTAACAAAAATTAAAGCAATGCGAGTTTATAAGGCCAAAATAGCAACAAAAATGTTCAAAACGAGTAAACTATCGAAATAAAAAACTTCGAAAACGGGTTAACCATAAAAAAAGGTTCGAAACGGGCTCACCAATTATTGTGGTGGACCTTTCACTCTGTTAGCTTAGTTACCCAAATTCAAGTAGAAAATAAAATACCAAATCAGTTTAGTTACGGGAAGAATGTATTAAAGTTTGGTTACTTGGGTTTACAAAGATCCAAAGTCCACAATAAACGTAATAGACTCCAGGTGCTGCGGGAAGACTGCTCCAGTGCTAATTCTCCAATGTTGACGTTGCCGGAGGTCGACCAAAGTACGTAGGAAGAAACTACGGTGCTCCTGCAAAAATTTGAGATAGAAAGCAGGTGATTAAAATTGATCGACGGCAGTTGAGACGGTGGAGAAGACGGAGAGTCGAAGGCAGAACTACATATTTATTCAAAACCCGAGGTAAAGTTCAAAGTACAGAGTTTTTGGTTAAAACAAAGTGATGTAAAATATGTTCATTTCTTACATAGCAGTAAAATTTGGATAAGTTTATTTTTGAGGACTACACAAAATTCCACTCAAGGTAATCACCAATAGCCACTACCTAAGTGAGCAACTTAACGTTATTTTTGAATTACAAAGTAAAAGTGGAAATCCTGAGAACTTCCTTGGTAGAACATCGTCTCCTAGTCGGTGCGTCGGTGGCACAGTGGTTAGGACTCTGGCCGACCATGCACATGGTCCAGGGTTCGAGCCCACGCCGACGCACACCTCATATCTATGGTTGGCCTGCAAAATTGGGCTACCGATATCCACGCTGAAAATTCCATATCTGTACCAAAAATACGGTGTGAAATCAAGCTGTAATCAAAAAAAGTAAACATATCCCAATCTCAATGAAAACGTTTAGGGGTATTTATCCTATCACCCCAAATGACCCACTATTTGCAGTCACGTAAAAAGTAAAAATAAATTTACCCAAGACAGTGTGCTCACGACTTCTAGATATCAGAATGTACCATGAGGAGAAAGCTATATCCCATAGGGTTATAACAGTTAGACGTGCGATATTAATAATAATAATAATAATATAATAATAATAATCCCAAACACAACGACTACGATTCTCAATCAGAAAACATGCTACTTTGCTAATTAATCGTCTAATCGTATCAACAAATGTTACGCCAAGAAAAAGAAGACAAATGGTTCAAGGAAAATTTATTTAAAGTTTTCTTAAAAATCATGGACATCCGCATTTATACATCTTTGAAGTGTTGCGCTACAGGTGTTCAGTTTCTGCGTGAATCATCTTTCCTTATTATTTTAAAGACCAGCCACTTTCCTCACATTATCCACATATCCATACTTAAAAGGGAGTGTATTGTGTCACCTGAAACTACATATAGTATTCACTCGTGAAATCTACAACCCGGGATATTCTGATACCCTCTCTAACCACGTGGAACTCAGGATTTTATCCACAGCAAGCACTGTTAAAGGAAAGTCTGACGTTTTATTTTGCAATATATATCTGTTTATCGTTGTTTTTGATACTTCGATAATACAGCTATCTTTTTTCATATTCCCAAGACTTTTTTTTCGGAAATTGTGAAAATTCTTGTTTCTGTAATGGTTAAGTCTATCAAACGTGTAAGTACCGTTAAGAGAATGAGATCTAATACTCATCGACTATCCAAAGGCCTAAGCTCCGTTGACGATTCTACACTTTTGACACCAGACACACCCGGAGTTATGGCATCTGATATCATGGAGGAACTGACAGAGAATGAGGCTTGTAGCAAAAATAATTTACTGACACTTCAGAAGTCAATAGCAGACCTACAGAGCAAGTTTGACAGCATTATGCCCCTCACGCAACTCTGTGACCCATCACAAAACATCTCTCTAGAGTCACTTACCAAATCCGAGCGCATAATTGACTATTTGGCTGAAGAAGCTGTTAAGAGGATTATGTCTTCACATAACGTCTTGGCCTATAACATTCCAGGCAGAGAGCCTATTGCCAAACTTAAACCTTCATGTCTAAAGGCTTGTAATATGTCGTTGACAGAATGTCAGGCTTTGCGTCTTCGTAAGAAATCTGCAAACCACTCATGTCCGGTGCTTTTCAAGTTCAGGTCTACTGAAGAATCCATGAATTTTCTGAAATCTGGTAAGACAATAGGCTCTTCAACACCATACACTAACATTAGGGTTGCACCTGATTTAACGCCATGCCAAGGACGATGCCGCTCAGGAACACTGAATGCTGATAACTCTAATAGGACAACTGTAGATGATGTTCCATGCGTTATTCCGTCTAGTGAAATACCTGATGACCGCATGCATCAGATATTTTCTCAGGCACAGACTAATATTAGCCAAGTATTATATAACGATACTGATGCTGACACTGAAATGGTGGACATAGATGAGTCAACAGAACATAATGTTGAAATACATCGTTTGCACACTGACCCAAACGTCAAGAGTTACAAAACGTCAAAACCCATCCCACTGGTGTTCCACCCATCCTCTTACAAGTCAGTCACTCCTCAGTCTGACAATCCACCCAACTGTGAAGTACCAGTCGAATGTAGCTACCCAAGTTAGCAAGTTTCCTAGGCGTTATGGAAAATGTCCCATTTCCATTAAGAAAACTAAAGCGCATGGTGTCCAAGCAACAGAAACCCTGCATAGCATGTGCTGGCTGCCCTGTTAGCCATCATCAACCAGTTGATCATAAGAAAGGGGAAAGAGAAGTCAATAAATTAAACACTGAACCCAGAGCAAGAAAGCCCTTTGATATGATAGAGACGAAAGCACCTCTAAGCCATCTTTCTAAGAGAAAGTCAAATACGGTAGACCAAGCTCCTAGAGGTAGGCCTAATTGGTGTCAAGTGGAAAGCCCACTTATATCCAACCACTAATTCTAGACGAACAGCACAGCGGGGTAGTAGGTATTATTCTGCTCATCCGCTACGTAAATCCGTTGTTAGCCAGCCCCCTTCCAATGTTCTATCAACTGAAAGTTATAGGAAATCTCCCAAACATCGGCCACAGACTACATTTAGCAAGCCAAATAAGCCAACAGAACCCATTCATACATCTTATGTATCTAGTAGGGAGCATGTGCCGATGTCTGCACAAAACTTGCTATGGTCTAATGACTACCCAAAACAGATACCAACACTTCATTCTTATACTGGCAACAAATTACCGAATACTCATATCGATTATACCTTCGGGCAGGATTTTCACCAGCGTCAGTTAACAGAAACACCTGGCATCATGCATATAGCATGCATAATATCGGATCGATTCCTTGCTGGCATAGCGAACAGTCTACAGCTAGGGCAAGGCATATTTCCCGGGAGATAGCTGACACAGTGTCGACACCAAAAGGGGATACTTAATAACTCTAAAATACTAATATCTGATTATGACACAGGTGTCTCACTGCATACCCTATCCAAACGAAAGACCATCCCTGACTACCACCTCACAAACCTACCTGAAGTCTTCCTATGATCTAAGCATATTGGTAAATGATTCTAAAAACATGTATATAGAGGATACTCACGGATTATTTCATCAAGATGTTGTCTGCTCACTGAAACCACGTAGCCAATGTTTATCTATTATCCTAGTAAATACTAGATCAGTTCTAAACATACACTTATCACTAAGTACATTAGCTTCTATATGCAGACCGTCATTGATTATGGTCACCGAAGCCTGGTGCACAAGTTAAATCTCCAATGGCAGCCTAACGACTGGTAAATAAAACGGCTTTGATGAAGACAGCTGGTGGTTGGTTTTGAATAATTGCTCTCTTTCTGTGAGAAAAGAATTTATCCATTTGAGAAGTTTTCCAGTTATTCCGCAGGATTGGAGTTGTGTTAGGAGTCTGACATGTGGGACTTTATTGAAGGCCTTGCTAACGTCTAGAAATAATGTTGTTACTGAACGCCCATTATCAATGTCAAAATAATCTAAGTGGCAAGTAATGCACGACCTTCTACTTAAGAAACCTTATTGGGATGGGGATAGTGGATCATTTGACAGCAAGTACAAAATGATTTGAGCCTTTACTATCTTTTCCATTATACGTGAAACTACAGACGCGATGCTGATGGGACGGTAGTTGTTGATATCAGCTATAGGTCCGTATTTATGGATAGGTACAATATAAGACTTCTTCCAGCCGGTAGGGGACGTCCCATCGCTTAGTGAAATTGCGTATAACTTGAGTAGGAGTAAATTCATGTCATTACCACCGTTTTTCTGCAGAATGGAAGACCAATAGTGTTACTAAGCTTAAGATATACGACAGCTTTATCGATCTCGTGATAGGTGAAAAGTATGTCACTTAAACATTCGTCTTTTTTACGTGGGAAATGCACCACCACATCGTTCTCTAAGGTGTATAATCTGGCGAAAAGCTTGTTAAACAGTTCACATATCACCTCAGTATTTTTGTAAGCAATGCCGTCTAAGTATATTATTTTCGGATAGGCTGTTTTGGCGTTCGTCAACCTGCTTTTTAAAAAGTTTAGAGCACAAGTGAAATCTCCAATGGCAGCCTAAGGACTGATTAATGCAGCCCATTTTGAGGGGACAGAGAGACATGTCGTGGGAGTGGAACAGTAATTTGCAGTGAGCAATCCATGTGTGCAACCTACTTCAGTAACCCAATTCTGTCACAACTCAATGACTCAATCTGGGTCGAAATAAAAGTTGTCAGAAGTAAACCGATACTTCTGGGTTGTGAGTACCGACCCCTTTCACCCAGCAGGTAATATGATAATATGCCCAGCAACATTTTCAATGCTATAGCCAATCTTCCCTTCAGTTATAAAACTATCGGAGGTGGTTTCAACATGCCAGAATCATCATGGTCTTAACTCCGAGGACCCCAAAGGTATGATAATCTCCTGAATTCCATCGTCATAGGAGGGTGGACACAACACATAAATTCACCCACTAGATCCGCAAATATCCTAGACCTTATTTTCACGAACAACATAACACCATCTACAGTACATGTGGGACATGAATTTCCAGGTAGTGACCATAAAATAGTAGTGTTCTTCTAACATCTTTCCTGGAACAAAACGCAGAGATGAAGCTGACCAGATACCTATAGGGTTGTGCAGACCTACCGACTGGGACTTGTATCAGCACCTAATTAGATGTTCTAATTGGGTCTCGTACTTTTCGAACGAGTCCTTAGAGGCAATTCTTAACAACTTTTATGACAATATTAACTCAATTCATAAAGCCATTGCACCTGAGAAGATTCTTAGCTTCAGATTCTCACAAAGCGATTATATTCCAATATCGTTGAGATGTCTACGAAAGTACTCAATAAAATACTACAGATATCATGACTTACCACCAACAATTGCCATTACGTCCCTTCTCAATAGAATTGAAGAGTTGAGAAATATACGCCTCAGACACAAAAAATGCGGGCCATTCAGGCACCGTATAACTCAGGAGAAATAGGCAAACTTTTCAAGAGTAGGTTGACAAACGCCAAAACAGCCTATCCGAAAATAATATACTTAGACGGCATTGCTTACAAAAATACTGAGGTGATATGTGAACTGTTTAACAAGCTTTTCGCCAGATTATACACCTTAGAGAACGATGTGGTGGTGCATTTCCCACGTAAAAAAGACGAATGTTTAAGTGACATACTTTTCACCTATCACGAGATCGATAAAGCTGTCGTATATCTTAAGCTTAGTAACACTATTGGTCTTCCATTCTGCAGAAAAACGGTGGTAATGACATGAATTTACTCCTACTCAAGTTATACGCAATTTCACTAAGCGATGGGACGTCCCCTACCGGCTGGAAGAAGTCTTATATTGTACCTATCCATAAATACGGACCTATAGCTGATATCAACAACTACCGTCCCATCAGCATCGCGTCTGTAGTTTCACGTATAATGGAAAAGATAGTAAAGGCTCAAATCATTTTGTACTTGCTGTCAAATGATCCACTATCCCCATCCCAATAAGGTTTCTTAAGTAGAAGGTCGTGCATTACTTGCCACTTAGATAATTTTGACATTGATAATGGGCGTTCAGTAACAACATTATTTCTAGACGTTAGCAAGGCCTTCAATAAAGTCCCACATGTCAGACTCCTAACACAACTCCAATCCTGCGGAATAACTGGAAAACTTCTCAAATGGATAAATTCTTTTCTCACAGAAAGAGAGCAATTATTCAAAACCAACCACCAGCTGTCTTCATCAAAGCCGTTTTATTTACCAGTCGTTAGGCTGCCATTGGAGATTTAACTTGTGCACCAGGCTTCGGTGACCATAATCAATGACGGTCTGCATATAGAAGCTAATGTACTTAGTGATAAGTGTATGTTTAGAACTGATCTAGTATTTACTAGGATAATAGATAAACATTGGCTACGTGGTTTCAGTGAGCAGACAACATCTTGATGAAATAATCCGTGAGTATCCTCTATATACATGTTTTTAGAATCATTTACCAATATGCTTAGATCATAGGAAGACTTCAGGTAGGTTTGTGAGGTGGTAGTCAGGGATGGTCTTTCGTTTGGATAGGGTATGCAGTGAGACACCTGTGTCATAATCAGATATTAGTATTTTAGAGTTATTAAGTATCCCCTTTTGGTGTCGACACTGTGTCAGCTATCTCCCGGGAAATATGCCTTGCCCTAGCTGTAGACTGTTCGCTATGCCAGCAAGGAATCGATCCGATATTATGCATGCTATATGCATGATGCCAGGTGTTTCTGTTAACTGACGCTGGTGAAAATCCTGCCCGAAGGTATAATCGATATGAGTATTCGGTAATTTGTTGCCAGTATAAGAATGAAGTGTTGGTATCTGTTTTGGGTAGTCATTAGACCATAGCAAGTTTTGTGCAGACATCGGCACATGCTCCCTACTAGATACATAAGATGTATGAATGGGTTCTGTTGGCTTATTTGGCTTGCTAAATGTAGTCTGTGGCCGATGTTTGGGAGATTTCCTATAACTTTCAGTTGATAGAACATTGGAAGGGGGCTGGCTAACAACGGATTTACGTAGCGGATGAGCAGAATAATACCTACTACCCCGCTGTGCTGTTCGTCTAGAATTAGTGGTTGGATATAAGTGGGCTTTCCACTTGACACCAATTAGGCCTACCTCTAGGAGCTTGGTCTACCGTATTTGACTTTCTCTTAGAAAGATGGCTTAGAGGTGCTTTCGTCTCTATCATATCAAAGGGCTTTCTTGCTCTGGGTTCAGTGTTTAATTTATTGACTTCTCTTTCCCCTTTCTTATGATCAACTGGTTGATGATGGCTAACAGGGCAGCCAGCACATGCTATGCAGGGTTTCTGTTGCTTGGACACCATGCGCTTTAGTTTTCTTAATGGAAATGGGACATTTTCCATAACGCCTAGGAAACTTGCTAACTTGGGTAGCTACATTCGACTGGTACTTCACAGTTGGGTGGATTGTCAGACTGAGGAGTGACTGACTTGTAAGAGGATGGGTGGAACACCAGTGGGATGGGTTTTGACGTTTTGTAACTCTTGACGTTTGGGTCAGTGTGCAAACGATGTATTTCAACATTATGTTCTGTTGACTCATCTATGTCCACCATTTCAGTGTCAGCATCAGTATCGTTATATAATACTTGGCTAATATTAGTCTGTGCCTGAGAAAATATCTGATGCATGCGGTCATCAGGTATTTCACTAGACGGAATAACGCATGGAACATCATCTACAGTTGTCCTATTAGAGTTATCAGCATTCAGTGTTCCTGAGCGGCATCGTCTTGGCATGGCGTTAAATCAGGTGCAACCCTAATGTTAGTGTATGGTGTTGAAGAGCCTATTGTCTTACCAGATTTCAGAAAATTCATGGATTCTTCAGTAGACCTGAACTTGAAAAGCACCGGACATGAGTGGTTTGCAGATTTCTTACGAAGACGCAAAGCCTGACATTCTGTCAACGACATATTACAAGCCTTTAGACATGAAGGTTTAAGTTTGGCAATAGGCTCTCTGCCTGGAATGTTATAGGCCAAGACGTTATGTGAAGACATAATCCTCTTAACAGCTTCTTCAGCCAAATAGTCAATTATGCGCTCGGATTTGGTAAGTGACTCTAGAGAGATGTTTTGTGATGGGTCACAGAGTTGCGTGAGGGGCATAATGCTGTCAAACTTGCTCTGTAGGTCTGCTATTGACTTCTGAAGTGTCAGTAAATTATTTTTGCTACAAGCCTCATTCTCTGTCAGTTCCTCCATGATATCAGATGCCATAACTCCGGGTGTGTCTGGTGTCAAAAGTGTAGAATCGTCAACGGAGCTTAGGCCTTTGGATAGTCGATGAGTATTAGATCTCATTCTCTTAACGGTACTTACACGTTTGATAGACTTAACCATTACAGAAACAAGAATTTTCACAATTTCCGAAAAAAAAGTCTTGGGAATATGAAAAAAGATAGCTGTATTATCGAAGTATCAAAAACAACGATAAACAGATATATATTGCAAAATAAAACGTCAGACTTTCCTTTAACAGTGCTTGCTGTGGATAAAATCCTGAGTTCCACGTGGTTAGAGAGGGTATCAGAATATCCCGGGTTGTAGATTTCACGAGTGAATACTATATGTAGTTTCAGGTGACACAATACACTCCCTTTTAAGTATGGATATGTGGATAATGTGAGGAAAGTGGCTGGTCTTTAAAATAATAAGGAAAGATGATTCACGCAGAAACTGAACACCTGTAGCGCAACACTTCAAAGATGTATAAATGCGGATGTCCATGATTTTTAAGAAAACTTTAAATAAATTTTCCTTGAACCATTTGTCTTCTTTTTCTTGGCGTAACATTTGTTGATACGATTAGACGATTAATTAGCAAAGTAGCATGTTTTCTGATTGAGAATCGTAGTCGTTGTGTTTGGGATTAATATCGCACGTCTAACTGTTATAACCCTATGGGATATAGCTTTCTCCTCATGGTACATTCTGATATCTAGAAGTCGTGAGCACACTGTCTTGGGTAAATTTATTTTTACTTTTTACGTGACTGCAAATAGTGGGTCATTTGGGGTGATAGGATAAATACCCCTAAACGCTTTCATTGAGATTGGGATATGTTTACTTTTTTCGACTAGGAGACGATGTTCTACCAAGGAAGTTCTCAGGATTTCCACTTTTACTTTGTAATTCAAAAATAACGTTAAGTCGCTCACTGAGGTAGTGGCTATTTGTGATTACCTTCAGCGGAAACTATTTTAAGGTAGCTTTAGGTAATGCCCCAAAAAAGTAAGCAGCGTACGTTGATTGTGTCATAATATATTAGAAGTTGTATAACCGGTCAAATCGTAGTTCTTACGTACTAGTTAGTCTTATAAATAATGAATGTACAGTAGAAGCGTTTGCTTTGATTTGCATACCTAGCTCATAAGCATTATGTCTGCATGTGGTATACATTTAGGGATGATACGCTGTGTGACGAGTTCTGTGAAAGACTCCACTATTATGGTGAATGCAAGAAGAACAGGTGAAGCAGGATTAAGTGTCGTCATTAAAGTCTAATAATAATAATAATCCACTAATATTCCAAAAACACTACTTATAATAGAGAATGGAATTTTCAGGATTTGTCACAATACTGCATCTGAATTACTTGAAATGTAAATTAACCACGGGAATTTGTCCACAGTTAGGGTATTAAGTCAAGCATATTCGAGAGAGGGCTATAAATATAAGAGTAATAACAGTAAAGCTTGATGGGATGAAGATGGGGGGGATGGTTTATTCACTAGTACAGAGAAGGTTAGTTATTTCGTCCCGGATACTATTTTCATCTCACAAAATACGTGCGAAATGTTGTATCGTGGATGTTTTATACTGAGACGTGCGCGCATAGCGTCTTTTGAAACGATTTCTTGTATTACCTGAGGAGGAGACAAGATGACAGCTGCAGTCTGCTGAAATCAAATCAACCCTTCGTCAATGACGATTGCAACGATATGGCTCAATGGGATCCCACCACTCGCCCTACTGACAGTCATCAGAGTTCTACGAATTCTGACGTTGTCTTTTCTATGCAATCCAGGAAAGAATAAGGTTGAACAGTAAAGAAGAATAGGTAAGATGAGCGAGTTGACAAACTGTAAGAGGAGGAGTGGTTGAGTTATGCCTGAGTGCATTAACTTCTTGATGTGAAAAGTGAGATGAAATATTCTTTTAGAAATCACTTAGACATGGGAAGACCAGGATAGATTAGAAGAAAGAATTAATCGAAGATACTTAACATCAGACTTTATTTAGATATGATAGAGAAGATTTGTAGCTCAGGTGGATGATTTTGATGTGGTTTTGTTCTCTGAGCTGGATTGTTAGTTTGCGAAGCTTTCATCACCCTACTGGGTGACATCTTCAGCGCATACTTCAATTTGAAGTGAGCTTTTAGATTTCTCCACGAGTTTATTAATCATCCCTCCTGGCGACCTTGGACGTGATTGGTTGTTTATGTGTGTGTGTGGGAAATCTAAAAGCTCACTTCAAATTGAAGTATGCGCTGAAGATGTCACCCAGTAGGGTGATGAAAGCTTCGCAAACTAACCATCCAGCTCAGAGAACAAAACCACATCAAAATCAGACTTTATTTCTTTATCACTACTATCAATTATAAATAGGCATAGAAATTAACAGCTTCATTTAACTTCCTTTTGCATCTAAAACTGAAATTAACAGTCTGACATTTGGAAGGATTTAGTTTGAGACCATTAAACGAAGACCATATACTGACTTCTGATAGAAAGCTGTTCTATCTGCTAATTTCTGATAATAATGTAAGTCGTCCAATCTAAGGACGAATAAGTGTTGTAACACATAGAAGTTAAAATACGTTGCCGTTTTACTGCTGAATTTAGAAGATTGCTGCAAAACAACAGCGGACAGCTTGAAATGGGCATAGATATATGGATTGTATTCACTACGCCAAAGTAAGGAAAACCAACTGCATTCATTCATTCGTTTATTTGAAATGGGAATTGAATAGTATTTTCCTCAAAGTCTTTCAAATTTCGAATATTCCGTATTTTGATTTCTTATGCTGACTACTGTCTGACAAGATTGTTAGTAACAATCGACTTATTTCATCCTTCTCCCTTCATCTGTTCTTCAGTTAGAAGAACGAATCAGGATAATGACACGAAGTACTGATGTAAGATGGCTGTAGCAGTTTACTTTAGATTCCGGATACATACCTGTTATGAGGTAATAGTTTTGATTCAGAACTTTAAATACCAGGTTGATTTAAAACGTCATTATGTTTACACTGCAGTCATTCTAGTTTTTCAGTAGCCCATACAACCTTCCATCTTTTTAATAGTCCTCTGAGAACCAGCTATTCTAATGGTAAAAAATTACAGGTACATAAATAGTTGATTACATCTCAAATCAGCTGGTGAATAATTTATGTTTAGGTCAGTAGATGCAATGCTTGGAATTGTTCCACAAAATGGAATAACACAGACGAAATATTTACACTTGTTAGGCATATTAGGTAGGAGGAAGTGAGGATAACCACATTTCATACTTAGCGATGGTAATAACCTCTTCCTAGTAATGAATGAACATTTATCCATCGCTTGTATCCATTTCAAACGTCCTCTATACCCGAGATGGATTGTGATGTCTGTGTACTGATCAAGTAAGCCATAAGAGAACAACAGTAGAAGACGTACACCGCACAGTCATGTTGAACAGATTTTCACCAACTTTTGACCACCACAAACCACAAATATTATAAAAAAAATGAAAGCACCAAGAAATGCATGCATAATACGTTTTATCATTACTATTCTATATAGTCGTTGCAGTTTCCTCAGATGACTTTGAATTACAATCACTTGGCTTTCTGTAAAATAATGTTGGCCATTCGCATTTCCACAGTCCCTCCCTGGAATTCACCTTGTTATCTGAGTCAGAGGAACGAAAATCTGCCTCAGCGTGAAGTCACAAAAGTCGACGGAGACACACGCACTCAAATTTTGAGTGCAAAGGAAAGTTTTTATCATACCTGGCTGATGAAAACTTTCGTATGAATTTTTTACCTTTTAGTCACCCACTGTGTCAATGCAAAGCGGTACACATTTGATAACACCCAGTCTTATCTCTTTTACCAAGATAAGAACCAGCTGGTGAGCTGCTGAACTAGTAAACTAGGTGAGGTTCGCCGGATGGAGTCAATTGAAGAATCAATTTCGGTTATTTGCACACCTAGTCTCTTAGTTAATAATACCCTTTTATTGGTTCCTGCGGTTCAGGTTACTTTATTAACCAAGTGAATAAATTAATTCTTTGTATTCTGGGGACTTTCTTCATCTGCTAGAGATCGGCGAAACTCTTCTTTTCACTGTCATTACGTATGATTGAAGGGATTAGACCTGGTCAAGAGTCAGTCTTTTTGAAAAAGATTCATTCGGTTGTACTTTTCAATGATGAGGTGATTTTGAAAATATTTTAGGATGCCAACTATATGATACCACTAAACTATTACCTCTCTTATTCGGTTTAGTGATCTTCACTGTTATTTTAACCATCAGTATGTCCTTTCAATTCGACCTAAGTGGTTTATTTTCTCACCTGTTAACTCTTTATTAATTTCATATATGTATTCCTATGACAATTCCGAGTGTGATCAGATTGTTCGCAATGTGTGGCGCAAGACACTACACGATTAAGACAAATTACGTCGTCTTATTGCTTTGTTTCAATTTATAATAACAGTTGTTCTGAAATTAATATGGATATATAACTAGGAGTCGACATGCAAACCTAAGGCAGAGCACTTTAATCCAATCGATCAACGGCTAAATCCAAATTGAATTACATGATTATTGATACCCGTCGCTTCAGAGTTTGCCTTGGTGGCCCAGGTGGCCTAGGGGATTACACTTTAGCCTTTGGAACAATAGGAACTGGTTTGAGCCTCACTTGTAACACCATCCTTGACTAAGCTGTACGCAACTGATAAGTCCTAAAGAGGACAGGATGCCCAGCCTGGATTCCAATGCCAGTGGTCATCCACCAATTTACCTTAAGATAATTAGAAAAGAAAAAGTGTTCAGCAAAGAGTTACTCTTTTCGGCGATATCATTCTCAAGCTGTACAAATCGCAAATTTATAGTAATTTGTCTTGGCAACAAAAGGAATATTTCCAAAGATGTGTTAATGCAATTGTTAGTTTTTGACAAACAGATTACGTAATTTTGAAGGCGTTAATCGGTTAGAAACTAAAATAAAGTTACAAAAGTAGGTTGGGTGACGTAATCTAATTGGTAGGGTTCAATGAAAAAATGAATGAGAGTCAAGTTAATAATCTGAGTAGAATTCACTTGAAAATGAATGAGAGTTAAGTTAATAAGCTGAGTAGAATTCACTTAAAAATAATAAACGAAAATCGAGTTAGCAACAGTCGTCATGAGCGTAGAGATTTAATAGAGGGTGGGGGTAGAAAATAATGCAATTAAGAAATAGACAAACAAAGAAGAAAGAGATAAGACAAAATTACGTATTTGGTGTTAAGATAGATCAGGACCATTGTAGATTGAGTGACTGAACAAACTTCTTTTGTATGCAGAGTTCAGGATTCAATATGTGAATTGCCATTGCTTCTGCAGTTTGAAGAAGTTTAATTCGTACTCTTTTGGCAAGATTTCCACGTATTGTATTCCAAAATGTTTCTTGTGACAAAAAAAACACACCAACTAAGACAAAGAAACTGACGTCGAAATTTTACTGCTTTAAAAACATGTAATTAATTGCTTGAAAGATGAACATTTGGTAACAGTGAAAATGAAGGTAACCACACTGACGAAAAAAAAATACTGACTTCCATAAAGAAAGTCAAGATTTACAAATAATAAAGCTGATAGCTGTTACTTGACATGAAAGTACGAAGTTACTGTAAAGTGAATAAACCAGAAAATGTCAGTTCAGATCAGTTGTCAGTTAGGTTCACAACATATTTGTTAATAGTGGTCGCAATCTCAGGAAACTTGTATCCTGAGACCTAAAAATTACAATAAAAAAGTATGGAGAGTTACGAGCAATTATTCAGTGCATACTGTTGAGAAAATAGGAATATGGAAACGGCTGTTGAAGTTTTATGTGAGGAAGAAACCTAATTGTTACTTTTTGAAGTCTGCTAGTAATATTGCAGTTTAGCAGCTTAAGTGATACATCTATGTCATCTTATTTTGAACTTAAATCAGTAAGTAAACTTTTGGAAAACGTTGGAGTACTGCGGGACAGCTGTTTTGTCATAGTTTGCGGTCCTTCATTAGTGCATTATCACCACACAGTGTCGAACTGGAATTTACGCGTAGCAAGGCCAGCAGGTAGACCACTGGGACCCTATCCAATCGCGTAGTGATGAAGAGTTCCAAATAAGGACTAAACAGCGTCCTATGCTTTCCAGTGGTTATTTAAACAATCTGAGCTCATGAAAAAACCACGAGGCAATCATATCACAGCAAACTAACTCTCGGAAATCCTTTTTCTTGAATTTCTCTCTTGGTACTCGACTCAATTAACTGTTTCAATATCCTCTGTTTGATTTACACATTCGACTGGATTGCAGAAATTTTAATCAGCCGTTCGTTTAAAGTATAGTTAGAGATTATTTCATTAAACCGCTTTATTCGCTGTCCTTTTGAACAATTATGTAGTGCAAAGACAGATATTTCTGTGTTATAGACCCGAACAGAGTATAATGTGGATTCGAATCATACCACTATATTTTGTTTCATATGAACGAATCCTGATATCTCATACATTATAATCTGTTATTTTATACCTTTTCGTTAGGCTGTTCATATATTCTCAGTGGGGAGTTTAATCCCATTCGCCCTTTTAATGCTGGTGCTGGCGAAACACGCAGAATATTAATGTTGTTTACGACGAATAAAACCCTCAGAGTTCATTCATCAAATATTCAACCTTCCTTTGTATCTCTCAAGTCATTATCTGTATCCGATATGAGGTCAGCAATTACACTAGCCATGATTATAAAATTGGTGGACATATTTTGTTCTATAATGAGCGATTTGTTAACTTTTAAGCATAAATGTAACTTTGGAATTCAATGATAAGAAGAAAGTGGCCATTGCAGATTTCTTAGGCTCACAAATCTTCAATATTTAACAGACAAATTTTTCTCTTGACCAATGAGGCTAAGGCTGAAGACATCACCTGTTCATCATGGAATATGGCAGGTTGGGGGGAGTCAGACAGTTTTCTGGTGTCGTTGGGTTATCTGAGCAGGATGGTTTGCTTGTGCAGCCCTCAGTGCTCTACTAGGCAGCATCTTCAGCACAGAATTTAATTTCAAGTGGACTTTCAAATCTATCCATGATCTTATCAGTCATCCCTCCTGGTAACCGTCAGTGTGATTGATTCCTTTTGTCAGCCTTTCCACCTATTTGTCCAATTGCATTGTTATGGGTTGTTTTCTTGACCTGGAATTTGACTTTTTGTGCTTGAGATTTTCTTATGTATTGGTAAATTTTATCCATGTGAATGTACTCGTTAATTACTTATTTAATGGACTACCAGGCTTCCGAAAATTCTTTAGCATTCTTGCTGTTTCTTCAGTTTAATATGTGAACACTTTCCCAGTCGAATTGATATCCCTGGTTTTCTGAATGCAGTGACATAAAGGAGTGGATATCATGTCTTTTGGTGGCCTGTGTAAGTTCGTGAATACGATGACGGATAGGCCATGCACTTTGGCCAGAGTATTGTTTTTCGCAGTCTGTACAAATTATTTTGTAGACGATGTTTGTTTTGTCTTCTTTTTTAACCATTGAGTCTATCGAGTGACACATCGCTGAGTAAAGTGATTTCGTTTGTATGTATATGGTAAAAATTTCAAAAGGTCAGAATAATCCTGTAGCGATCGCTCATGACTTCTATATATATGGTGAGAAGAATTTCTTTTTGTGCCACTAAAAGCCCTTTGATTTCTTTAGATGAGTGGATTGTGTTTAATGGATGTCCATTCTTTTCGAAGATGTTCATGCGGTATTTCTCCCCAGTTTAGCTTAAGATAGGTGTGCTGCAATGTGTCATGACTCACTGGAATAATACTTGTCTGCATCGTGTTTTGTGTGAATTTGTGTGTGTCTGTGTGTTACAATATAGTAATAATTTAACTAAACATTTTAGACTCTGAAAATTCTTTTCCGTTAGTTAGATTACCCATATCGGGCTGGTTTTTTTGATGTCTGACGATGAACATTTCAGCAGAAATTAGATTCATAACAAGATGGTACAAGCAGAGTATTACTGAATATATACACTTTTATTTTCATTTCTCTCATTGCCAAACTTTTGAGCTTTAGGTTGGCATGAAATCGTTTAGCCCATGGGAAAAACAATGTGACATCTCTACAAGCCAACCAAAATATCTCATACTGCATATACGAAACTGCAGGCATCTAATTTGTAAGTGACCGTTAGATACTCATACTTGTCCACTTCCTCATATTCATGTAAAGGTAATAAAAAGAATCTGGCTACAGTCTAATCTTCCTATTGTATGTTGCGAAATTCATGTGTGAACGTTGCATCAAACACTACCAAACTGATGACCAACTTACCATGTCAGGTACTCTAGGGATCATTGCGACACGTTATACCTGGAAATGAAGAAACTATTGCTGAGTAGACTTTAGAGAATAGAAGGATATTTGCCAGTGTATGAGTCTCATCTATACAGCACTACTCAACAATGATATTTCAAGCAATCGATGAAAAGAAAACTAACAATATGTGTATACATATATATAGTTTAAAGACAGAGACTTGAATTCATTCTCTCAATTTAAACATTTCTGTGGTATCTTTACGCATTTGGGACGATCCTCAAGTTCAGATTTTCATCTGGATGCCTTATACCACTACTTACAGCCAGTGTACTACAATAATGACACTGGATATAACGTGAACATAAACAAGATGAAATTCGTACAGAATAAAATCGACTGGGTAGCAGATACTTTAATAGTAATAATTTTAGTCAATATATTCGTCAAATGAGACTAACCGACGTAAACTGTTGCTTAAGCTCCCATGCAGTATACTTCATCAACTTTCCTCCAGCTCTTGTTGTTTTCAGTTTCAAATTTAACTTCCGGGTATGCTTTTGTTTCTGTGAATTACTTCTTAAGTATGCTATTTTACACCTACAGTTCAACATGTGTGAATAACCTAGGATACGTACACTGGGGTGGAAAACTTCCATTTTTCGAGGAAGAGACAACTTAGTTGGTTTCACCGAAATTCACCGCATGTTTTCCTGTCTACAAATTAGTAATGCATCTTATTTTCTGACATTGTAAGCGTTTGTCCTTTTAATTTGCCCCTCTGCTTTTTTATTTACGAAATTAACATAGCGTGTTTTGAGACGGTACTTACTCTTATTATTTGGAAGGTGAATGACGCCTACAATTTCAAAATGCGTTTTGTATAATATGTAGAAGGAAAATGTTTGAGAAATACATCCAGACGTTTAATGATTTCGGTTCTATTGTTAAAGATTTATTAAAATAGTTAACATCAAATGATTCATTCACTGGATACACTTTGAAGAAATGTTAGAATAACTAGAAAGAAGCTTAATAGCTAATTTATAATTTCCATTCTTAATCCATATTAAAATTCTTCTAGAATAAATTCCCTTGCGTATCATAAATACACTTGATATTCAGCTAACAGTGTTCACCTTAGACATTAAACGGTTGTTGCGTGCGTTGTCTGACTAAACTGCTGTACACATATATTCTATGTATTTCTTCGCTCTTATTGATGTGCGCAGACGTTGTGGCTACTCGACGCCCACAACGTAAATCAAAAGGCACTTGTGAAGAATACGAATATGTATTGAAGCAGTAGTCAAATTCGAAATTGTGTCAAGGTAATAATCAACAGTCAATGGACAAATATTTGCGAAGTACATATAAAATCGGTCTGTATACACATATAATGCAAGTATACAAATTAGATTAAAAAGCATGTTTACAGTTGGTATAGGGGTACTACACGGTTCACTTAATCGTCACTTAGTTGAATATAATTGAAATAATGCGTATCACATAGAATACTCATTCACAATTTCTCAGGCTCATCGGTCTCTCTGTGTAGACTACCTTATGTGTGCTCACTGACTTTCATGATATTTTTCGACTTTTCCGTAACCACTTTTGTAGCAGTATGATTATTAACTCTAACATGATAAGCTATTAATGTATTTTTGATCCCGGAAAGACAGTTTCGTCGATTTCAGTAGTTTTGGCTCCACATTTTCTGTCCTTTGGGATCATTATTATCCCCGTTTTCAGTTCATCTCACTGTAACGGACAAATAGTTTGATAAATCCCTCATGGACTCTCTATTTAGGACATACATACTGACTGAGACATTAAAACTAACTTTGAAATTATTACATGTTTTCCTTTAGACTGTGCTTCACCGATTTGAAATTTCCATATCACATTTTGATTTCGACCCTTTTTTTTCCAGTCATCTTTGTTTATTCTTTAACTGTATCACTATTTTGTGGTTGTGTGTACACTGACATTGTGTTGTTTGACCGTATGAGTTTGTTTGAGTGAGTGAAGGTCACTCTGACTTGAGACTGTCTGTGAGAAGCGCTAGTGTGTGATTCTTGTGGACAGAGCTTTTCATCTAGGCTAATTAGAAATATTCTTCAGGATTCTAAGGTATCTCTAACACCTGAACTTTGTTTAACTAATTTTACCTTGCAGTTGTTGTTTTTTGTATTTTAGAACATTGTCTATGTAGCTAGCAGCTTCACGACGATGTTGAGGTAGTTTTTAGTTTGTTTTTATAATCGCTGAGTAGAAGCGCTTAAATGTTGAGGAATAGTCGTCTTTTCCCTGTGTTTGTAACATTTTTTTATACATCCTGTCTCAGCGAATGTTTTCAGTGTTTGCAATCATTCCTAATTTGTTGCTATTCGACAGAGTGTAGCATCATACTAACAACTTCGGTGTTATTGCTGAAAAACCTCTCAACTATGTGGTTTGTTCGCTTTTTCGGATCCATTTCACACTTCCATATGAGATGAAGAATTCTTACCAGCTTCATTTAGTCACTCCACTTACGTCAGTCTGCTCTTTCGTAAATTTGGCCTTGATACTATATTTTTTCTTTTCAGAATGCTTGAATGAGTATAAAGTTTTTACTGGTGCCTTAGAAGGCTATTTCACTCTTAAACTTTCAATTAGCAGACACAATATAATAATTATCAAACGGCCGCTCTTTTAGTTTGTGCAAAGCTTGGAAGTACTCGGCAATGAGTGCCAGTTGAAAAAATTAATATATATTTCTCTATTTTCGAAGTATGTTTTTGAAAATCTATTTAGCGAATATCTGCTGAATAATGTAATACCTGCATGAAATATTTCGCATCATATAACAGTGATGAAACATCTTAGTGCTCCCATGGATTTATCGTTATTATATGGTTTCCAAAAGCTGATAACATGCAAATTAACCCGTTTGTTATCAGGGCATTTCATTTAACACATATCCTTCAAATGACTTCAGTCTGTGAAGAAACGCACGTGATAGTTGAAATGAGTTGAAACAACTGTAAGTGGTATAGGTGGTTTTGTAGGTGAACTAGGAGACTTCTTATCATCCTTCTCTGACAATCACTTCGAAGAAACATAGCTGACTAGTGCACCTGTAATTAATCAGGGATACCAAATTTATCATTTCTACATGAACTTGAAGATGAAGCATGCGATTTACCAACGTTTCCGGAAAGTTTTCTCTTGACGTTCAACTTACCTGTTGAAACCATAGGCTTTGCTGTTTGTTAAAGAAAATAGAATCCGTGACAATGAAGTAAAAATTTCTTCTGTAAATAAAAAAAATAAAAAAATCCATCCGTTAACCGAACTCACCTGGAGGCATAACGCTCTGAGAATTGCTTAAAAGTTCGACGATAGTCTGTCTTAAATAACTGCTGAAGAAATTCGGTTTACATATGATGTCGAAGTATGATGCGTTTATATGACATTTACATTATTATATTTCTAATAACAAAATACATTCTTATTTAGAATCTGAAACTTGTTGCAGTCAGTTTATTTCCCATTGTTCTATGATTAATATACGAAAGTGCTTATTATTGTGTGTCACCTGAGTTAATGTTTCGAAAAGAAATCTCCATTTATTTTGAGGTTTGGCAATTAACTTTTATGCCTTTCAGAAATAGTCATCTGTCTCTTGCCACGAGGAATCTGAAAGGACTGAATATGCATTACATTTAATGTAGCCCTACAAAGAATATAGTGCATGTATTTTGATATATTTATCCTCCTAATTTATAGCAACGCCCACATTATACTCTTACATTTGTATGATGAGGCCTACGGTAAATACCACATTTATTCAAGAGACGTCATTCAAAAGATTGCGGTTGTTCACATTTTATATGGTGAGAAAAGTATTCCCTTACAGGTGTATTCACTTCCATTTTGTCACTATGAAACATGATAAAAATTATACTGTTTTATTTGAAAAGTAACCGATCAGACCGAATAGTGTTCATTATGGAAGCTTCTATCTAATAGTAAGTATGTGTAACTGTTATTACAAAATATCCTTCACAGTACAGATTACCTTCCTTATTCTTATCTTCTACATTACCTAAATTCATGAAAAAGAGACGCTTTGGCTGAATAAAGACAAATTTTCTGAAATCAACTGAAACAATTAAAGATCTAATTCCAGTAGAATACTTCGAACAATATTCAAACTTTTTCATAAACTTTTTTCTTCTCTTTTAAAGTTTAAGGTTCAGTGGAGAGAACCTGAAGTACACCATAACGATCAAAGTGCTAGTACATGTGCTAATTTATTCTCCGGCTGAATTATTCTTGTTCAGACATGAACCATCATTCACAGAGTCATGTGTCTAATAAATTGTATACTCCAAATAAAAATATGCATTATCTGACTACATGAAAAAAACAAGCACACTGTAAGCTTGCGATACAAAAAACGTCCACATCTTATATGCTCTGAGAAAGTAACTAAGTAGCTTTCTCCGATGAGCCTTTTTTTCAAATAATCCTTAGGAGGCAGCTTCCACTTTTGTGGTTTTGCTAACTATCTTGAGACTTTGAGGTATAAACGTAATTATATTAAAAAAGTTCAGTCATTTTCATAAATTTAGCACTAATATCCTAACTGTACAAAATGAAAACGGAAACTCTGTAAAACATGTCAATAAACGTCTCATTTTCACAAGAGAATGAATGGTGAAAATCTTGAGTAATAGAACTTACTTGTCGTAGTGGAAGCTGCTGCAGCAGCTGGAACATGAAAACAATACCTTCGGAGATTCTTCTGAAACAGTAGTTGTTTGCAGTAGATCAATACAATACATCTAATTCTTAATCTGTGTATCCCCTTGTTTTGGTGTAACAAATTACGGCTTTTATTGGGCTTGATCACACATTACCACGCTACAGAACTATGGACAACTAGAGAGTGCTGCCAGACAGATATTTCACCCCCAGTCTGACACTCATTTACAGCACCAAACACAGGGGTTCCAGCCCAGGATCTTCCGGTTACAGGGCATTCCCGTAGACCATTCAGCCACTCGGACCGAAATCAGTGGTCAGTCAATAAACTCTAATTTCTACCAATGAGTGGTTAATCTAGCACTGCTGGTGACTGGCTGCAAGATGAAGTTGATTAGACTTCTAGTGAGGAGCCGTGATCAGTGATGCCCACTAGTAGGTCGAAGATGAAGACAAATATACGTCATGGATGACATTAGCTGGTGTTTGTGCCAAGATTACGAATTCGTAGGAGTTAGAATTCGTGGACTGGTCACTAAATCGTTTCACAGTGGCTCATTGTTCTATAGGCTTGCCTTGTGACCGGAAGGTCCTGGGTACACGCTTCTTTGATGAATGAAAACTAGTGACGAAATTCAAACTAGGATAAAACAGCTGTTCAATACTCCCGTGTTTTCAATGGTTCTCTAGCTGATATCAGTCCGCGATCAAACATGGGATGAAACTTTTAGGTTTACTGTAATGTAAAGGTTCCATTGATAGAAATTGTATGGTCATGCAAAATAAACTAATGGAAGGATCTAGTGTCAGAAACACTCTTCTAGTCGTTTCAACATATCTGTTTCTACAAAATGGTATTCAGCTTAATTCCTGCGGAAGTTGCTTAAAGAGATTTTTTCGAAAATAAGAAGAAGTTGAACAGATTTGATAATTTTGTTCCATCTAACTTGTGTTATAGTCATTCTGACGACATCAGAATATATATTTCTGTACCCCCCGCATATCTGTGAAATCTATCCGCCTGACTGCAGTTCGAAGTGTGAAATACATGGTCGATGTTTTCGAGCGTCGGTATCTAAGAAAGGTCTCCTCAACTACAGTTCTTTCACGATGTATTGTGCACTTCTATTAGATGCTGAGATTATTATCAATAAATTATATATTTGAGTGATGTAAATTAACTGAAATTCTAGATTTTATAATTAACTACATGCAATCACTTTTTTAATTTATTAAATAAAATAAATTAATTTATCTTCTAAAATATTTATCTGATTCATTTTATTAGAAGAATTTTAGTGTTTATTGTGGGTTAGCTGATAAACTATTTGCAATGAGATATCATAATATATGACTATCAGTTCTTCGCTAGCGTCGCATGTTGTTACACACAGGTGAACTAACTTCCTCAAGCTATATGCCAACAACACTATTTCTGCTGGTGCTCTTAAGCTTTTTAATCCATTATTAGATAGATAAATTTATTGTTATATATTTATTATTATTCCCTTAGGTTCCGTGTGGAGCGTATAGATTTGATAACACATCTCCACTTTATTCTATTCTCTGTTGTTCTCTTCAGCTGGATCAACGATTATGCATAATCTCTCATCTCTTCTAAGCACGATCTCCTACATATCATCCTCTAACCCATCACCCACTCGTTACTTCTCATATGGATTCCACTTGAGCAATGACGTAGCTCGTCATGTCATTCGATGGTTTCCCAAATATATGCCCGATTCACCTCCATATTCTCCAGCATATTTGTTGAACGATTGGCTCTTGCTTGGTTTGTTCCGAGACAAATTTTCTGTAACTAATTCTTTCCGACCTGCCATTCGATCTTCAGTATGTCGATAACTGTCTGCAACTTGTTGGAAACCCTTTTCGTGACACGCCAAGATTCTCACCCGAAAATGTTTCGCTAGTACGTTATTCTACAAACATAATTCTTGATACTGCATAGAATTATAAACGGAGGATTGAATGACTGAGTTACATTTCGTGATCTTCAAGACTGAAACCGTAGGTGATTAGTATCCCTGGTGTAGCTATTCCGTCTTGAAACGGTTTCTTTTATATGTGTGGTGAAGTTAAACTTTCGACACCACTAACTACCAATCAGAGAATTATCCAATGAGATTCACGAACGATGTCGAATTATCCAATGAGGTTCACGGACGCAGTTCAGTGTTGTATAGCGCCTGATTCATTTCTAATGCGTGACCCTACAAGGCTGTTGTTGCAATTCGAGGAGGTTAATGTTTCCCAGTATTTCCTAGATTTCAGTTGCTCCGGAAAGAACGAATTTGACTGTGTGGTGGTATCATGACTTTAAAAAGCTAAACCAAATCAACTGATAGGTTTGTTCATCGTTGTGCTATATGTTTGAAGCCTACTAACACTAGAGAGGGTGTGCTGATAATTTTATTATTTCGTAGGAACTTTTTTCGCTAGGTCGCTTCTCTCCCTAAGGATAGCAGATAGAAAAGCAACTACTCTTATACCTATTGTTACCAGAATTGTTAAGCGGGGGTCAATTATACACACGGAAAGGCTACAATTCGCTGTCATCTCTGGGATATATTCATCGTAGAGACAACCATTCAAGTGATTTTGTGGATCCCGTTACGAGGACACATACAAATTCTAATGAAGGATTTTGGGGCAAGTTGGAAAATAGGATAAGGGCTATAAATATATCTCAAAAGGATCTCATTTATAGTCATTTGGATGAATATATGTACAGGATATGGTGTAACTTCTCCATTGACAGTCGCATGCTAAATTAGGAGATTTTTCTCTCACATGTTCGAGAAAGATATCCCATGTAACCTTTTTTATTATCTATTTTATGCTTTTTTCTATAAATATACATTTCCATTCAACATATA